>JAVMKO010000001.1:204793682-205341182 GCA_032164245.1 Sternotherus odoratus | reverse complement strand
CCCAATTAATCCTCAACAGCAACTCGATAGGTAAGAAATGCCACAGAGCACCTGAATAACAGAAGCCTAATTTGAGTATACAGTTGGTTTTTATATATCTGATCCACACTCTGTAACTAAAATGAAATCATGTTAAATTAAGTGTAAAAAATAAGTTGATTTAATTAAGCACAGAAATACTTATTAGACATAATAAAATGTTAAAAAGTCAAATGATGTGCAGTTACATTTCAGTTAACACTGCTCAACAAATGCACTAAATTTATTCCTTTCAATAATGATGTGTTTTGAGCATTTAATTAGATAAATAATATTTAATCACTTCAGCAAATTTGAACTAGAAGAATTCCTTGTCATCAAAGGTGACTCATACTCACTAATATCTACCTTTAAAGAGAAGGTAAAGCTAGACAACTTCCTCTTCTTGAGCAGAAAAGAAGCATGAACTAGTACAAGTCTGTCTCTGGGCCTCATTAAAAATCAAGGTTTGCTAAACAAACTATTATTTACAGTAAGAAGTGTGCATATTTTAATGGGAAAGAGCTCTCACATGTTTGCCTCTTTTCAGCATCAGGCACTATAAGTAGATGATAAGAAAAGGTATTCAATAGATGTCCTATAATTCATCATAATACTGTTTCATTTAATAACTACTTTGCTGAAGTGATTGGCATGATTACAGGAAAATTACTTCAAATTATTCATCTCTTATCTTGCATCTAAGATGTCCTAAACTTGCATGATAGTTAGCATAATGGGACCCTATTAATTACTGATGGTGTAAGTCCTTCACTGCTTAAATATCCCTTCTGCTGGTGTAGTGTGTAACCCAAATAATGAAAATACAGCCAAAAACGCAACCGTATATCATCCCTTCCTGAAGATGGTGCCACCCATTGTTTACTAAATGTAATATCAAGCACACAAAGTATATGGCTAATCATCTTTTAGGGGATTCCAGGACAAAAATAAATTTGATATGTAAAAGAAGTCAGACAGTGTAGACTTTCTGACTGTATGAACATGCAGGGAAAATGTATCGTCATATACATATATACCCTATATCATCATAATTTTTGATTCAGAACCAGAGGTATGTGTGTTGCTTTAAAAGACGTATAATACACGGTTCCCGCTGTGAAAAGCTTTCAATCTCAGAGCTTGTTCCCTCAAACTCTTAGTCATTCAAGTAGTTTTTACTCATGTGAGTAAACACATTGAAGTCAATAGGCATTATTTTCTGTTCAGTTCATGCATGCAGGGGTAGGGACAAAGGTGGCCTTAAGCCACCTTTGTGCTCCCCGTATCCTGGGCTCAACCTCCATGATCAACTGCCCTGAAGTTACACTCCTGCTTTTTAAGAATCAGAGAGGTAGCCGTGTTAGTCTGGAATAGCAGAAGTGACAAAGAGTCCTGTGGCACCTTAAAGACTAACTAAAGTATTGAAGCATAAGCTTTCGTGGGCTAATACCCACTTCATCGGATGCATGCAGTGGCCCATAGAGGGTCATGGGCAATAGAGAGCAGCACTAAAGCCCCAGTTCTCAACCCTGGTCTGCCCCTGACATGCCACTGATATACAAGCTGGCAGGTATTCCATAGGGGTTAGCTCCTTCTTCTTTACAGTCCCTTTATTCTTTTGGAACAAAGTAAAGAAATCTGGGGAAATGGAAAATCAGACTCAGTGGTCAATTCACAGGAGTAAGAACTATGGCCAGATATATCAACGCCTAGCACCTTGTATCAAGTGGACACATTAGTATAATGATTCTGAACTGGTAGCATTAACACTCACTTGGCAGAGCTGTAAACGGTTATACAGTATAAAAGATAATGGAGAATAAGGCCTTATTTGTATAAGGCTTGCAAGATCTGGCCCCAAGTATATGAAACTCCCTCCTTATCGCCCCCTCAACTCTGTAGTTTTACATTGTCGCCAGTATCTCAAGGACTATAAAAATAGATCCACAGTATGATGATGCAGTGACATTATAACTCTAAGATTAAATTTTGAAACCTGGAAAAGTTAAAAAGAAATTAGAAACCTTAATAATTATAATAGATTTTTATTTATGGTAGGACTGGTGACCATGCCCAATGGCAACCTGCCCAAATAAATCTCAGAGTGGGAGCCAATACAAGAATCCAATGACCCATCTACCAGAATCAGATCAATAAAGCAACACAACACCTCAAAAGAACATAAAATTAAACATGAAAACAAATTCTTAAGCCTTACCTTGAAGGATGTCGGAGAAGCTCTCTAGTGTCATACTGAAGACCCACATAATTAGTTCCAAACATGCACAAACCTAAGTAGACCAGGCAACCCTCTATAAACATTCAGATATTGATAAAACACTATCTCAGAGAACCATAGGGTGCATAACCATATGAAAACCAGAAGAATGAAAGCTAACATTCTGTTCTTAAGTATATAGCTGTTGTTCTTAGTGATTGCAACATAACTAGCAACCAGTATGCCCTGGCTATAGCTGGAGGAATTGAGGATGAAGTAGCCTAATACTAAATTGCCTTGCTTTTTTAAGTTAAAACTAAAAATTCTTTAATGTTCTTTTCAGTTTACTATTACTATTTTTATTTTAGGGCAACAAGACATTTTTGGACTCATATCAATGTTAATGGATTATATGAGACAGTCATTGAAATGGTGTTGGTCTTCTGGGTTTAGTATAATTTCATGGAATGGATTCGGGGCTCCTGTTTTGTAGCCATTAGGGTCTCAAAACCCTGCCAAGCTACTCAGAGATGAGACAAAGTGTGTAGGACTTGATCAGATCTTAGTACACTTTCATACATCCTTAAAGATTTACAGGATGGAATGAAACGTACATTTACCAAAATTAACCAGTGTTCACCATTTACAGATCTTTGGCGTAATGGTAAATAAGGGCTCCAGTTTTAGGATTAACAAATTCTGACTTCTAAATCCAAATTTCGAAATTAGAATTAGCCCCAAATAATAATAATAAGGAAAATGTTAACATTTTTTTATTAGGTGGGAAATCTGCAATCTTGCCTGGGTTGTTTGCTGATGAAGTTGCACCATAATCTGTCAGAAGGCCAGTAGACTTAATGTTCAACACTAGCAGTCATCCACATTATAAATAAAAGGTTCATCAAACATCCAGTGACGTTGTAACAATGATGTGGCTACTTGAGCTTCTGTTGCCATGAGAAATCCTTCTCCCCATCTTGTATATACACACTGCTCTTTAAAAAGATTAATGTAGACCCCGAAAAAAGTAAAATTCCAAATTATGTACTGAAGATGCAGTTGATGCTGTATGTCACCTCGATGAAAACAGAAAATTATTTTATATGTTTAGGGTTAAACTCCATGGAGAAATGCTCAACTTCTACATAAAATGATTAACTTGAACATTCAATCTTAAAACAAACAAACAAAGAAAAAAAAACCCACCTAACTGTAACATATCCAGGTTACATATACTGTATACTAAAAATCTGACATAATATTTACGTGGATGAGAAAGACACCTTTTAAAATTTAATATTTCCCTATTACATAGCATACCATATAAATGATGATAAACACACAGGCAGTGCTACTTCCTGTGGCTGCCTCTTTTTAACCCTCCTGCCCATCCAGTTCCTAGGGGATGAGTCAGCATCACCATGCTGGCCCCTTGTCCCCTCTTACAGCAGTTTTCCTCTCTTTCCTTCCCTCTCTCCCCCCTCAGCCATAAAGCACTGTTTCCTTCATTCGGCCAACCAGCCAAATTCCTCCCACCACTTAAAGGTGCAGTGCAATCATTTTCCTGTGTCCCCACCTCAAACTTCTTTCCTTATCACTCAGGAGTCATTCTACATTAGATGATCATAGAGAAAGGCTTATCTTTAGCAGTACATCTGAGCTCTACACTGATAATCTCATATGCTTCTCAGCTTGCCCTGTGAGCCACAAATCAGAATGGTTTGTTCACATGATTTATTTGGATGGAATGGTCCTGAGTGAGTTAACATATCCTTATACACACACACAGAGCCAAAGACAGAAGTAACTCTGGTGGGATCACCAAAGTGAAGGGGAACATTGCATGATGGGCAGAACACAGAGGCCTTAGACAATGTGATAGGGAACAACCTCAGGGGAACCCCCAGGCTATTTGGGACAAAGAAATCTAAACACTTAATGCAAGAGGGTGACCAGACTGCAAGGGTGAAAAATCGGGACAAGGGGTACAAGATAATAGGAGCCTATATAAGAAAAAGTCCCCCAAACCAGAACTGTCCCTATAAAATCGGGACATCTGGTCATCCTACAACACAAGTACACATGGAAACACCTGTTAAAGACCTACAACATTTAATTTATAAGGGCCAAATTTACTTATCATTTTGGTCATCTTCAGATGATTCTGCTGAAGGGTCCCAGTCAGCGGCGTATTATCGCCTAGGCCAGCAAATTTGAAGGGATGGCAAATTTATAATAGCCTTAGGCACTGACAGTGCTTCCGCACCCCCCGACCCCGGCACCACCCCAACTCGCCCCTTCCCCAATCCCTGGCCCCGCCTCCTTCCCCGAGCGCACTACCACTTCCCTTCTCCCTCCTTCCCCCCAGGCTTGCCACGGGAAACAGCTGGGGGAGAAGCAGAGTGGCAGCGGCATGCTTGGGGGAGGAGGTGGAGGCAGAGTGGAGGTGATCTGGGGGGCGTGGCAATTATTTCAGGGCCTAGGGGCAGCAAAATCATTAATCCGCCATTGGTCCCATTCCAAAATAGTCTGCTAGGAGGAGGTTGTCATGGTGCAAATGTTTCAGCTGCCCTCTTGGCCAAACCAGGGACCTTCAAAGATAAAAAGCATGAGTTTTTCTACTGCTTGAGCTAAAGATCCAGGATCTGTAGTTGCGGGCTTCAGCAGACTCTCTTCCTCTGCATCCAGGGGCAGACAAAGACACATAACACACACAGGGACCCTGGGTTACATAAAGCGTCTGTAACCTCCAATGCAAACACTGCCTGCCTTCCTCCAGAAGCACAAGTCTAGACTACAAAGATCCAATATATGTACTTCCCTTGGCTAGAAGGAGTGAACTATTTATCCCAAAGAATTTTTTAACATAAATATTTTTGGAAACACAATATTCCAGCTATTCCATTGCTCATATGTAGAAATGTCTAAACTACCTACCTAGGCTTCAGTTTTATGCCTGTGAAACTCATCATTCAGATCATCCGATGAAGTGGGCTACAGCCCACAAAAGCTTATGCTGAAATAAACTGGTTAGTCTCTAAGGTGCCACAAGTATTCTTCGTCTTATTTATAGATTTCTAATGTTACTATTTCACCCTGGAAAAGTTTCTCCACAAATGACGAGGTGCAAAATGACAGCCTGAGTGGAGGCCTCTTGAAGAATGTGGCTCATTGTGGCCACGTTCTAAACCCTTGTAAACCGTGATTCCTAATGAAATGGGGACGTAACCTCAATTCTGGTGGATGGTGGCATCCATCTAACGAGGGTGGGCATCACTATCATACTGAAGTGAGACAGCACCAGTGACAACTTAGTGCTGACTGAGTAACATCAACACAAGCCGCCTTTTCTGGTGTAACTGTCTTAAAGTGTCAGCAGATATGGATCTGAAATTGAAAAGACATTTTTGACAGCCTAATGGCTTAAACAGTTTTGAAACATTTAGAGCAACATTAAAAAGCAAATGGGGAAAAAAAAGATAAGAATGATGGGGTGCCATTCCTCAAAAGACATACGGTTTCATCTCCTTTGGACATTTTTGTGGCTTCAAGGCTACTAGACTTCCTTATAAAATTATGAGTCACAGGTTTAAAGAAAAACCTACCATGTTCCCATGAAACTACTGAAAGAGCATCTAGCTCCATATCTTTTGACTTTTACATTTGGCTATTAAAATATGCTGGTCCCACTTGTACGGTTATAATTTATTGTAAAGATTTTCAGGATGATCTAAGTTGTACTGCTCAACTTCATAAAATCAGGAGACATTTCAAAACATCCAGTAAATTTAAATTTTTAAAAACTACTTCCTTTGAACGATAGGCTACCACTCAAATCTATCTCAGGGAACAATAAAGCAGCTGCAATCTCTTTCCCTTAAACACAATGTCCAACGACTTGAAAATATAACTAGAAAAGTCTTAAGTCCCCATTCTGCCAAATGTTTTGTAGGATTATGTCTATTTATATATATATATATAAATCCCAAAACAAAACCACAAACCTTCACCTCCTAAACCTATGTTCTTTCTCAATTTAAGGGAACTGACAAAAATAAAAACATAGTTAATGGTGTAGCAAATGATGGTTTTATCAAGATTATAATCACACAGATTTCCATCTTTGCAATCTCAATATTTAGCTTCTGAATTTGTAACTAAGGATTTGCAATTTGATTTTTTTAATTTGCAGAATATGCATATTCTGACCTCCTCCAAGTAAGTTTTTCATTTTATGATAATAGAATCAACAATTAAAATAAAATAAAAATACATAAACGGGGAAAAAATAAGGAAAAGACTTTAAAATTCACATCTGAAATTCATCCCAGGTTTGTTGTATTCATTACTTTGATGTGGAGTTCAGAGGCTGTATTAAAACTGTACTTGCACACTGCATAGTGATTGGACTTTCAGAATACTATTCCACACAAATTAAGGGGTACTTTAAAAAAAACATTTTGGTTTCAACTTTACGCCATTCCAGAGGGAGCAGCGTAATTAAAACAAATTTAAAAATCATTAAGAAAAACAGATAATGGGTTTTTTTCCAAAACATTTAAGCTTTTTCTTCTGTTTAGCACAACAATACATTTTTTCCCTGTTAAAAATCAAAGCTATAGGCCTAGTTCTGTCATGGCGGTGAGTAGGCAGTTGGATACGGTAATGCATGCCTGAAGCCTTCACCAAGGATGATAAGCCTGCATGAATTTTACGAGTCTCAGTATCAAGGTTGCCCTCGCCCAAGGGATTTAAGAAGAAGGGGGGAAAAAAGAGAAGGCAGATGTATGAATAACTGGCATTGTAAATCTTCACCGTGGCAACCTACAGCTAGAAAAAGTCTGTGATGGGTTCATGACTTGAGAAGAAAGCGACACAGCAGAATGTGAATGGATTTTCTTCAGCTACTTAATACACTGCTTAGAGCAGCTTAAAGGTGGTGCATGTGAGAGTGCGTGTCAGAAAGAGAGAGTGTGTCTGCGTGTGCAAGTGTAGGGGAGGAGGGGGTGCCTGTGGAAATTTGTTAGAAGGAATTACTAGTGTTATAGAGCTTGCCAGCTTTTGGGAGGCGGGGGTGGGGAAGAATACAGTTTAGACTCAGAATATAAATGACTGGATTTTGCTTGGGAGAAAAAAAAAAGATGGTGGGGGAAGTGCACAGAATTATGCAAGCAAGTAACAATGAGCAAATTGGACCCTTCACAATACTGCACAAGGTCATAGCGAAAGTCACAAGGATAGGGTGGAGGGGGTGGCTGGTAGTAGAAACCGATCATGATAAATAGCTTCCCATTTTGCAAAATCTGGTAGTTAATGAAAATAAGATGCATTTGAGTTGTCTGTGAACACCTGATTTCCCCCCTCCCACCTCCAAGCAGGTCTTGCTGATATATGAAAGCAAAACACTGACTCTAATTGTGCAATTATAAAACGGAAATGATGCAGGTTTGGCAACACAGAGAAAGAAGGCAGCTCAATAACATTGTTTAATAACAAGCAAATAAAGCTCAGAGGGGAAAGAGGTGACTATTTCTGCTTTAGACTCATTAAGGGCCTGAAACATATTGTAAAAGAGTGATATTTAATTATGGGCTGAACTGATAACATGGAGCAGGGCCTCACTGGGAGAAAGACCCTATGCTCCTAGGAGCTAGCAGCTCCAAACATCAATTACCATGATTATCTACCCGATGCTTACAAAACGCACCCGTCTCCGTGTTCGTCAGCGACCCGTAAACAGGCACTGAGTAGGCAAATTTATGGTCACAGTCAGCTGGGGCCAGGTGGGAAAACAAGCTTCCCATTGGTGACTTCTGGGCAAAGGAGGAAAAAAGCAAAAGAAGGAAAAATCTGTCTTCTATACTCCTGAAAGAGCAATTTATTACAGAGCATTTGCAGGAGACAGCATTTGTTGCCCTGCTGCCTTTTTTGCCTCTGTTGGCTGTCTGGATGAGAAATGGGAGTATATTAACCAACTCATGGGTTACAGAATTCGGCTTGGCATGGTCCCATCAAACTTAGCAGTGCTAAGGAAGATCAAAGGTCAAGAGAGCATCAGCAGCTAAGATTTAGAACCTAGTGCATATCTTTAACCTTAGCTGCTGGGAACGGATGGAATCGTTTTATTGCTTAAATCAGGAACTTGGTCGCAGTGAAAGATATTACAAGGAGAAGGGTAGCATCCAGCTTGGAGATGATGGGGAAGTGAGTAGTGTAATGAGACATAATATTCTTTAGGGGTCACACAGATAAACTTAAGAAATGTCTTTGCTTTGCTGCAGCTTTACATAGGCTGCAGCATTTGTTTGTGTGTCTTTGTTTATGTATTAGAAACTAAGGAAATAGCATCTAACTATGAAAAGTAAGGGCTAAATCTAAATTAACCTGCAGTAAGCTCCTTAACCTTTTCACCTATTCACACTGTAATAATTCTGACTAAAGGAAGTTCATCATAAATGCAAAATACTAACTGCACATGAACTAAGGTTTTCTCTTCTTGACAGAGAGATTTCCCTGGAAGGTGGGCCATAGGTATTGAGACAGAGGGAGTCAGGAAGCTTAAAAACAAGTATAGATTAACTAGAATGCCTGGCAGTGGAAGAGGAGCAGGATATAGGCATTTCTAAAGCATAGTCATATGGCAAAAATCTATGAGATTCCATAGTACCCAGCTACAACCTACGTAGGAAGGACAGGTTAGACACAGAAGATGGGAAGTAGGACTATCCTTCAAAAGACTCTACAGAACCTAATGAGACAAAATTTATGAATGGAAAGGACAATACAGCGACATCTGTATGAGTACAATTCCAAATCATAAAGAGCGCTAAGACATTGGTGAGGTAATAGAACTGGCTTCTGGATCAGGAAAAGAATAGTGTGCACAATGTTGAGGAAGACTAATAACACCTACACCTAGCACAACAGTAATAAATAATGGGAGGTGGCAGCTGATTCTCAAAATAAGGGATGAGACTGCAAATACCAGATTCCCCCCCCACCCCCCCCAATATCACTGCAGGTTGCCCATCTTTTCCAAGTGGAAAAATAAACTGGTGAGGAGTAAATGGGTGGGAGGGACAGGGAAGTGTTTGGGGACATAGTGGAAAGTCGTGAGAAAATCGGAGGAAAAAGAGATGCCTCCTAATTTTTTAAATTCAAGACTGGGACATGTTCCAATAAGGGTGGGGAGAACAGTACTTACCCTCTTTGGTCTTTTACTGCTTTCTTTCATTCCCAACTTCCTCCCCACCTCCCCTCTCTAATCCTACCATCTCCGGTTACTGTTAGCTCCACTGCATACATTCAAATGACTCCCTCCCCACCTTGCTCTCTACCTTGACGAGGCAGCTGTTACAACTCAGAACCTCTCCAACCCTTTCCAATGCAATCCCTGCCCCCACTCAGAAACCCCTCCCACCTGAATCCCACAGGCTCAACCTCCCCCCGTCTACTTTTCACCAAGCTGAGAGCCTGTACCATCCCTTCCTACTTAATCTCTCCATAGCTCAGAACCAGCCCCTTAGTTCTGAATCCTCTGCCCCCTCACAACCAGAACATCCTCCATCCACACACATGATTGTCCCCTCCAGTCTCAGAACACAACCCCGTCCCCTTTCCAGGCTCAAAATCTTCCCCCCGCTCAGGAACCACTTGCTGGGTTTTGAGAAGCAAAAGCAGAAGAAGTAGGAAGGCCATGCCAAGGGGCTTGTACTCCAAGGCTGTGGGGCTAAATTGAATTAGCCTCTCATAGGACTATTTCTCCTGCTCTGCACATGTTCCCTAAACATATGGGCTGCAGAGATTCTTGGCAGGACGGGAGTCTTACCATAAATCCACCCAGTGGCAGTAGGTGATATTGGATCCACTGTACAAAAGCAATGCTATAGATACTAAACATGGTATGTTCTGCTGCCACTGCCAGCGACAGCATTACTAGTGAGGCCTCCACTAGCCCCTAGTGTCTAGCTGCCTCTGAGTGTCTTCAAGTACCTGTGTATAAAGTGGTCAAATACGATATTGGGAACAAGATTTAGAAATACAAATTATGGATACCTTATATCATAGAATTATAAAATATCAGGGTTGGAAGGAACCTCTGGAGGTCATCTCAAAGCAGGACCAGTCCCCAACTAAATCATCCCAGCCAGGGCTTTGTCAAGCCTGACCTTAAAAACTTCTAAGGAAGGAGATTTGACCACCTTCCTAGGTAACCCATTCCAATGCTTCACCACCCTCCTAGTGAAAAAGATTTTCCTAATATCCAACCTAAACCTTCGCCCTGCAACTTGAGACCATTACTCCTTGTTCTGTCATCTGCTACCACTGAGAACAGTCTCCATCCTCTTTGGAATCCCTTTTCAGGTAGTTGAAAGCAGCTATCAAGTCCCCCCTCATTCTTCTCTTCTGCAGACTAAACAAATCCAGTTCCCACAGCCTCTCCTCATAAGTCATATGCTCCTGCCCCCTAATCATTTTTGTTGCCCCCCACTGGACTCTTTCCAATTTTACCATATCTTTCTTGTAGTGTGGGGCCCAAAAGTGGACACAGTACTCCAGATGAGGCCTCACCAATGATGAATAGAGGGGAATGATCACGTCTCTCAATCTGCTGTCAATGCCTCTATTTATATAACCCAAAATACCGTTAGCCTTCTTGGCAACAAGGGCACACTGTTGATCATATCCAGCTTGTCATCCACTGTAACCCTTAGGTCCTTTTCTGCAGAACTGCTGCCTAGCCATTCAGTCCCTATGCTGTAGCAGTGCATGGGATTCTTCCATCCTAAGTGCAGAACTCTGCACTTGTCCTTGCTGAATCACTGCATACATTCAAATGACTCAAATGACTGTTTTTTTTTTTTTAATAACAACTTCTAGAATAACAACTTCAAACTGTGGGTCGGGACCCAAAAGTGGGTTGCAACCCCATTTTAATGGGGACGCCAGGGCCAGCATTAGACTTTCTGGACCCATGCCTGAAGGTGAAGCCTGAGTTCCACTCCCACCGAGGGAAGGTGTTATATCAAAATTAGCAGTGGCACTACTCTTTAGAAAGGAGGACTTCAACTAAATGAGGAAGCCTGTCAAAAAACCACAAAAGTAAATAATAAGGAAATTGAGTTCCTTATACTTAACATGGAAGTAACCATGGTATGTAACCATATTGCAACTGAGACTCAGAATAGAGACATAGCCCTTCATGAAAAAGGGAGTAAGAAGGAAAGAGAAAAAAGTATAGTTTCATGGCAAGGTTCTTGTGTTACTGAAGCTAAATAAATATCTTCCAGCAAATTGGAAATCCAGCCCAAGAGAAAGGGAGCATAATTTGTGCTGGGTATGCATGATGCTAGATAAAATGTTAGAAAGAAACTGGAAAAGGGAAGAGTTAAGAGGGACTATGAAGAGTGAACATCCAAAGACAAAAATAAAAATGAAAATCTCTATATATAAAAGTCAAGTGGTGTAATCGTGCGTGCGTGCGTGTATGTACGTTCCCTTACTCCTTCCACACCATTTGAGCTAGAGACTTGAAATTTGGTACAGTTATAGGCTTTAGGGTCCTAATCAGGGTAAGAATCGAAAATTTTTCAAATCTCACCTCTGACGCCCCCTAGGGGTGAAATTCTTTAAAGCCCATTCACATCAGCTGGGCAGCAGGTTAACACCTGCTGTTCTCTGTAACATAATTATGATGTAATAATAACCCCCTCCAATGGACCCCACACTTGCTCAGCTCTCTCCCCCCTCCCTCCTCCAACGCCCCCCCCACTCGCTCAGCTCTCTCCCCCCTCCCCCCCTCCTACAGACCCCGCAGTCGCTCAGCTCTCTCCCCCCTCCCCCCCACTCCAATGCCCCCTCCACTCGCTCAGCTCTCTCCCCCCTTCCCCCACTCCAATGGCCCCCGCACTCACTCAGCTCTCTCCCCCCTCAGGTAAGAATCAAAAATTTTCAAAATCTCCCCCCATCCCCCCACTCCAACGCCCCCCCCCCACTTGCTCAGCTCTCTCCTCCCTCCCCCCCTCCAACAGCCCCCCCCACTCGCTCAGCTCTCTCCCCCTCCCAACGGCCCCCGCACTCGCTCAGCTCTCTCCCCCCTCAGGTAAGAATCAATTTTTTTTTAAATCTCCCCCCCTCCCCCCACTCCAATGCCCCCCACTCGCTCAGCTCTATCCCCCCTCCCCCCTCCAATGGCCCCCCACTCGCTCAGCTCTCTCCCCCTCCCCCCCTCCAACGGACCCTGCACTCGTTCAGCTCTCTCCCCCCTCTCCCCCTCCGATGGACCCGAGCAACGCTGGGTATTTTTGCTAGTTCTTTATATATGTTAGAAGCCTTCAAGAGCATTGGTGAGTTTGCTGGACCATGAGGAAGTAAAGTGAGCAAATAAGGAGGATAAGGACATTACCGAGAAGCTAAACAATATCTTTGCATCAGTGTCCATCCCAGAGGATGTTGATACCCACCCCAGACCAACTCTTTTCAGATAATAAAGATGAGAGAGTGTCAGAGATCAAAATGTCAAAAGAAAAGACTCTGGAAAAATTGACAAAGAGCAATGCATCACTAAGCATTCCAAGACTTATAAACAAAGAATGTATTGGCTAAAAATAAATAAATAAAGCCATCTTCCATTAAAAATCAACCATTGTATGGGAATGCTAGAAGGCATCTATGTTTTTAAAAGGCACATGAGAAATCGTAGAAATTACAGAACAGTGAGTCTTGGTTCAACACAAAGTAAATGGGTTGAAACAATAATTAAAACAGAATTAAAAAATTATATATTATATCATGAAACACTTAGGGCCAAACCAGCATGGCTTTTTTTAAAGGAAAATTGTACCTCTCTAATCTATTAGAATTCTTTGAGCACGTCAGCAAAATAATGTGGAGTAGAACCAGGTGATATAATTTACTTGGACTTTCAAAAATCCATTCCCAACAAGAGATAATGGAAACTAAGGGCACATCTAACCTTTAGCTAAGAGGTGTGACTTCCAGCTTGGGTAGACAGATGCACTAGTTTCACTCAAGCTAGTGCCTAAAAACGGCAGTGTGGCCACTGCAGCAAGGGTGGTAGCTTGGGAAAGCTGCCCAGGTACATACCCAGGGGATTGGGTGGGACTCGGTGGCTAGCATGAATCACCGCCTATGCTGTCAGGGCCACACTACTATTTTTAGCATGCTGGCTCAAGAAGAACCCACACCTCCCAGCTACTGTGTAGACATGCCATAAATCACAAAAGGGGCATGTGAGCCCCCTGCAAAAAGAGCTGTTTATTGAATCCTTGAAAGACAATCCTATTAAGAGCATTTTTCTTGGGATTTAAAAAGCAGTAGCATTTGCCACTATTTTAAAAATTCATTGTATAATGAATTTTCCTGCTGCTTGTTTCTCTGGAAGGAAAAAAGAATTTCTGGAAATCCTTGCCCCGTTTGCTGTGACTGCTTTTTCTGTGGTTTTATTCACCACCAAGTGGGGACACAATTGTGCTTGAATTAGGCGGAGGATTTAAAGGTGGGCCACACGCACGGCTGACAGTAAAACAGCCTAGCACTCTGTCACCCAATTTCAAAGTTTCTGCTCACAAACACCAAAAATCTGTGCATGCCCTGATCTTGCAAACACGGCTGTCAACTCACCTGCTTATACCTACAGGGCTACTGAAAACAGGCACTGTCCTGGGGATGCAGAAGAGTATGTGCCTGCAGGCTCTGCTGTGAGCACACAGCTGATTCTTTGCAAATTTGGCCCCTATTCCTCCTTGTGATTCGCAAGCTGATAAACACTCAAGGAGACTCCTGGCTGCTCACATTCCTGTCAGCCACATACCAAAGAACAAAGAGAAGTAGGAATATTTTTTAATTCTACCCTCTCAGCTCATCACCACTCAGTTTACATTAAAATGTAAGAACATTTCACTACACACTCTGCTAATAATCAGAAACTAAAGCTTTGAAGTTTCGCTATTTCTCAGCTACCACTATGACAGATGCTTGCCAGAGAAAAACTCAGGGGGCATTTCCTTTCAAGCAATTTTGGCTAAGAATAGTGCCCATTGTGCCATTTATTATTTCAGATATCTCTAGTGTAATCAGGAAACAGCAGTTACTTATTTATCTCACGTCTTGCTCCTTGATAGCTACCCACTACCGCCGGCATGACCTCTGAAGCACACACATTAATTTTAACTCAGTATTTCTATAGCGTCAATTAATAAAAACTGACTACGTTTTCAACAAATGCACATGTACTGATAAATGAGGGTCCTGACTTAATTGCTCTGTAAATTAAGAGCTCACAGTAGTGACAATAGAGAATAGTTTTAATATTTAAAAACTCATTAAATTTGTGTACATTTTGAATAATTAAAGTCTCACGACCACTTTAAGGAGCTAATTTAAGTTTAATTCTTAAACGTATATCGCAGAAGAAGGTGATTTGTTAAAGAAAATATTGATTCATTTTCTGAATTACTAAATTCTGTTGCATTATTTTTCTCATCATCTACTTTTTTGTTTGTTTACTTACTCCCTTTTGCCCATAACAAGCTCCTTGTAACAGCAATGACAGCAGGTGTCATAAAGATGTTCTGGGACCGTGGAGGCCAAAATACAATTACTGCAGTTACCTATTCATGGGGAAAAAAAGGAAAAATCCAATATTAATAGCATTAAGTATCTCTCTTTTCTCTTCTGCATTGATCATAACTCCATATTTTAATCCTTTAGATCTCTATCAGCTCCATTTAATAATTAGATTTTAAATATCTGGTGATTTGGAGAAAACAACTCTTTGTTTATGACTTACAGCTGTGTAAAGATGCAATTCTAATGCCTAAGTATGCATTATTTTGACAGGGCTTGGAGGGGTCTGAGCAAACCATGGATGTTTAAAATTATGAAAGAGCGAGCCCAGGAGACAATCAAAACTAAACCTTTGAACTTACAACTCAGATCACTGACTTTAATAGATGATGTAGTATTGTAAAGGACAATAGCTGATTTCCTATCCATGGATGCAATCCTGCAAAGGCTGAAGAATATGAATCACTTTACTTACTTGACAAGTCCTGTTCAGTTCCCAGGACTGCCCAAATGAGTGAAGTGGCTCCCATGCTCGGCTGTTTGCAGGACTGGGTTCCAGGCATGTTTGCAATTTCTTTGGCTAGAAACAAATCCCAGTTATAACAACTTCACCTTTGTGCAGTTAACTTTGCTTTCTCCTGTGGCTTATATGTCAATCTTCATATTGTTACTTGTATTTAATCAGTGATTAAGCTGCCATACAGTAAATACAGGTACATTATGCTGCAACATTTCTATGTTCCTTCAATATTATGAAGTGTAATATTCAGGTAGGTTCTTAGATATCAAGGTGATAGACACTTAATACCTATAATAAATGGGATGATTAATTTCTGAATGGTTATACAGCAAAATAAGTGTCTAACTGTAGATGAGAGGATGGTTGTTCATTAATTTTTATCAAAGTTGGGCAAATACTGCAAAAATTATGTGAATAGCCATACATATTTGTAAATGTATTCATTTCTAGCAAAGCAAATTTCTTTGGCAATATGTTCTCCAAAACATCACATTTAAATGAATATTGCAGCATATTCACAGAAATCAGTTTTCAAAATCTTAATTCTGAGCATTCACACCAGAAACCTCATTCAAGAAGTGGACAGTAACAAGCCATGTGACTTGTGGATAACACAAACAGATCAGATTTTGACTGTGCAATACCTGGCCACAAACAGCTCACAAATTAACCTCAAATCAAGTTGATTTGCAGTATCAGTCATACTAGTGACAAATACAGAGGTATTATAACCTCTCCACTCCTATTCAGTTTTCCCTGTTTAAATATCCAAGGATCACATCAGCCCTTTTGGCTACTGTGTTGGCCTGGGAACTCAAATTCAGCTGATTATCCACCATGACTCCCATCTTTTTCATTCACTGCTTCCCAGATTTGAGTCCCCTGCCCTGTAAGCATTGCCTGCATTCTTTATTTTTATATGTCTGACCTTACATATGGCTGTAATTAAATGCATTTTGTTTGAATGGGCACAGCTTATCAAGCAATAGAGATCACTATGTATGACCACCCCGTCCTCATTGTTACTTACCACTCTCCCGTCCTTTGTGTCATCTGAATACTTTATCAATAGTGATTTCATGTTTTCTTCTAGGTCACTGATAAAAATGTTAAATACTGTAAGGCCAAAACTGATCCCGGTGGAACCCCAATAGAGAAACACCCACTCAATGATGTTTCCCTCTTTATAGTTACATTTTGGATCTATCAGTTAGCCAGTTTTAATACATTTAATGTGTGCTACGTTAATTTTGTATCATTCTCGTTTCTTACTCAAAATGATGTGCAGCACAAAGTCAAGTGCTTTACTGAAGTCTAATTATATTGTATCACTAACCAAATTTATAATATCATCAAAAAATTATACCAAGTTTTGGATAAGATCAATTTGTTCATAAACTCATTTGATTGGCATTAATTATATTACCCTTCTTTAATTCTGCAGCCACCGTTCCATTATTTTGCCTGAGATCACATCCGCCTGCCAGGCTGCGCCATCCCATTTAGTCTTTTAAAATTTGGAATAACATCATCTTTCTACCAATCCTCTGGAACTTCACTAGAATTCCAAGGTTTATTAAAAATGAATATCAAGAGGTCAGAGATCCCCTCGGCCAACACTGACCTTTTGATTTACAGATGTCTGTTCCTAGTAAATGCTGCTTAAGAGCCTCCTGAGTTACTACTGGAATGGAAAGTGTTTAATCATCATGATAGGAATGCATCATCTGCCCTTTTCCCAAATACAGAACAGAAATATTTAGCAAATAGTTCTATGCTTTCCTGTATTATTATTGACTATTCTGCTATTTCCATCTAGTAGTGGACCAATACCATTGTTAGGATTCCTTTTGTTCCTCATATACTGTACAAACTCCTTATTATCATTATCTCTGTTGGACAGAGATTTCACCTTGTGTCCTTTTGCTTCCCTTATCACTTTTCTACAATTTCTAGCTTCTAATTTATAATCATTGTGATCAACTTCCCCCTTTCCCCACTTGTTATATAGTGTACTTTTTTTTTAAAAAAAATTAAAATAGTTTTACTTTCTCAGCCTTAGCCTGTTTATTTAACCAGTATAGCCTTCTTTCTTAGTTGTAGAAATGAGGCTTTTTAGGCATCTAGTAAAAAGTTTTTAGCTTTAAAATGTTATTTAATACCTCCCACCCCCAATACATTAGAAAGCAAGCCCTAACCTGGTGACATTTTTTTGTGAAGCTATTATTAAAGGGACAATTATATCCTTTCTACCTCATATGTAATGGAAACAGGCAGCCATATACTTGTGGTTTCACTATATGGTGAGCACAATGTAGAAACACATGGAAGATATGGGACTTCTGCACACTACGGAACTGTTTCCTATGGGGACTCCACCTGTGGCAGGGCATGGTGCCGCAGATTCAAGGGCTATTGCTATCCTCATTGCTTCTGTGTGGCTTTGGGGCATGACAGTTTGTTTCCAGCTCCTGACAGCTGCAGATTCCCTTTCCATGAGAAGCTCATTTACAGTAACTGACCCTAAGTCTTTAACAACAACTATACCTTAAAGTCTTTTGTCTGTTGTAAGGACAACATTCAGTATAGAGCATCATTTCCTAATGGGCCCTAGCAAATGAAGCAATCCCTCTGGGACACTTCATTCTGCTGAATGGGGGATACCATTTCTGGAATAGCAATCCAATTCTCTGACTCTCAGCTTTTAAAAGGGAAGAGGGGGATATGGCAGCTGCCCAGTATTTTTAGCTGTGTGCCACTTTAGTCAGGCAAATATTCAAAGTCACAGAAACCCCCCCCCCCATAAAGAAAAAGGAGCTAGTAAAGCAGAAATACCACAATCGTTGGTATCTTATATATAACTGTACTACATACATTATTTTCTACCTTTCCCTGCTGCACTCTTTTTTTGAATTTGAGGTTATTCTTTCACAATTCATGAACTGTTTTGGTCACTCTTATTACCAGAGTATACCCCAACATTTCTTTAGAATGACCAAAATAACCAGTTCTTAAAAACAATGTTTTAAGGGTGATAGAGCATATTTAGGATGGAGGTAGGAGGGAAAGAGATTCCATGTACGGTGCATGCACTTAATTTTCTTATCAAAGTTTTTAGAATGTTTATAAAGGTTGGTGGGCCTAAGAATTGAGGGTAAAAGAAGAGACATGATATAATGACATAAATGTTATTTGAGTTCTGCTGGTGATACCAATGTGATAAATTGTGGGGCTATGTGACAGCTAATGACTCCCAGAAGCACACAATAATGCAGGAAGAGTGAAGAACGTGTTATACAGTTGTAGCTTCTGGGGAAGGTAGGTGGGCAGAATACAATTACCTGAGATGGACCTTGATCAGGAGAAATGAATTAGCACCCATACGCTTGTGAAAATTGCTTATGAACTGTAATTACAAAAATTGGCATGAAGCTAGTTTGAGTTCCATCTGAAAGACAGCATCACTCATGCACAATGCCTGTTAAAGTCAGTCAGAAGTTTACTGCTAGTACAGAATCAGAGAGGTAGCCATGTTACAGAGTTAGGCCTTGATCCTGCAACTGACAGGCAGACTGCAGAGCCTGCCTGGAGCCCCACTTAAGTTCACAATGGCTCCATGAGGACACCCCGGTCCACTCACACACTGTCAATGGTAAGTCTGGGGCCTTAGAAGGAAGAGAATTACCTACAAAAGTACAACAACATTTTCTACAGCCTCCCACCCAAGCACAGACTTAACTCTTTACTGAGCTAATGAGATCAGTCAAGATCACATCACGGTAAGGAGGAGGTATAGCATTATCTAATCTGACTAATCTAATACGTTTTGCCTGTACTGTACACATATGAATTCAATTGCTTTGGAAAAAATGTTTTAATGCATAATAAATAGTAGAACATACCAACATATACATTATTCCTCATGGAAAAGTCCTGTAGAATTGAATAGAAATGAAATCAAAAGGGTTTTGTAGACATTTAACAGTTTTTGATAGGAATTAGTCTAAAAACCTATAAAATCTGTTAGACATGGATATTACATATCCATGTATTATATATATATACATATACACACACACACACACATTCTATGGAATGATTCCGTGGAATTCTATAAGCTATAATTTTCTATTACATAGTAGTATTCAGATGTTACAGTGATAGTTATTAATATAAGAGCCTAGATAGAGATTTTTTTCATAAGGTCATTAAAAGAAATTAAGAGCAAGAGATTCATTAATTTACATCTGAAAACAAAACATGAATCAGCCAAACAAATTTCATTACAGTGGACTTCTGTCTGGCTGTTTGTAATTCAATCATTGTCTTATACTGCCCTACCTTTTTATTTTTCCTCCACTGCTCCCATAAAGATATCTAGAAGAAGGCTGTCAGAATCCTCACATTTTATCACAACTCATTTGCATGTTCATAGATGATATCATGACCTTGGCAGGAATCCTCCCCCCAAATACTAACTAATGTAAGTGAAAATGCATCTTCCAGCACTTTGAAGAACAACAGAATAAAAACATGTATTTTAAATGTATAGATACAACATTTTCTAAGTAGCAATGGTCCACTTTCATCCTGGACTTCACCATTCAGGTAATGGACCTTGCTGTGCATTAAAATTTGCATTGTGGTCCATTATCCGCCCCTGAAGTGACAGGTCTATTGCTTAATGAGGTATTGTGATATAAGTGACATTGATTAGAGACACTAGATACACATTAGCCGCATGACAAAATCGATAATAAACAAAGCCCCCCCCCCAATAAGACATGGTTAAAATGAACACAAAAATGTAGCTAGCAAAGAGGTTCTATCACTCATGACAACACTCTGCAGTAAATTCAAGAATTTTAAATCCTTTTTTTCTTCACCTCTTGAAGTCAAACTATTTCAATATAGGAGCACTGAAGAGGAATGGAACATGCAAACCTCCTCCACTGGCTTCCACCCGTAAGTGGTATTGTGGGCTAACACCCAGCCTTCTCCCCTCATCTTATTCACCTGGGCTACAATCCTTTGGTGATGGTCCTTTTTGTGGCCTGATTCAAAGTCCTTGGAAATCAATGGGAAACTTGGCAAGCCGAAGGACAGCAGCAGAACGAGGCAGAAAAGGAGAAGAAAGCGGAGGTACTCTCCTCCTGCTACAGCTTTGGAGCATTGTGCCCCAACAGCCTCCCTCCCACTAGTCCTCCATATGAGTAATCACAGCAGGCCACAGTCCCAAGACAAGCACCTGTGCTTCTTAGCCCAAGAGAAATATGATATCCATGAAGTAAGCTATTGGTGGCTTTTTAAGTGACCATTTAACATGAGCAGAATTCTGAATCTTCAATACACCGTCCTTACGTTATCCTAAGGGATTGAAAGGCAAGACGTCTACAAAAGGAGCTAAGAGGGAGGCCAGCATGAAAGAAAGGGGAAGAGTTCATAAAAGTGGTGAGAAAGGAAAAGCATCAGGTTTAATATTCAGAAAATAGAACATTTTTAAAGAAGAGCATAAACACACATTTTAAAACAATAAAAAGGGCAAAAAAACAACAACCCAGAAAAGGATAAAATCCAAACCAAAAATATAATAGATAAATGTTATAAAATAAAAGAAAGCAAAATATAGGAAGAAGTAATGTTCTGTTTATCTTGAATATGAGCATGAGATTTAAAAAGGAAGGCAGGATAGGGCAGAGGTTAAGCTGACCAAATTTGAAAATAAGCAAAGCAAAAAACATATAAGGAAGAATGACAGCTCAGGAACAGGCAGTTTACTCAGTTTATATTTTAATATTACAAAATTATCCATGGTAAAAACAACAAGAAAAACAGTCAAACAAAAGCATGGAACTACAAAGGTCTTTGCCAAATCCACATATCACAGACTTTGTTTTTTTATTTTGTGTTGAGGGGAAGGAGAGTCTGGGAGTGAGGGGTGGCTGGGGAGCACCCTCTTGCAGCAGCCAGCACATTGTACATGCTGTCAGAATATAAATAGAATATAAATATAAATAGAAAAATCTCAAAATAATGCTAATTCAGATTTCAGGCTCTGTAGCAGGGACCGTACCTTCCTACCTGTCTGTAAAGAAGCTAGCACACTGGTGGTCTATAAATGCTCTTTAAAACTCACTTGTGTCCCTTATTAAAAATGACACTTATACCTATGACACCTTGTCCCACTCATCTCCCCAACTGACGTGGGACTCCCCCTTCTGACAGCCCTGGCACCCTCCAGTGCAGGAAAAAGAAAAGCAACAGATTCATTTTTCAGATTCATCACATCACATCACATTTTCAGGTTCATCAAGCTGGCCTATGTCTGCTCAGTGAACACTTCCAATACCATGCTGTGGGAGCAATTCCCCTCCCCATATGTCTCATATACCCCTCATATCAGCCACCGTCTTCTCCTCTGCCACCATTATAGAGACAAAGGATGGTTCTTTTACCAGGTAAGGCACTGGACTCAGACTCAGGAGATACAGCTCTGTTCCACTCCTCTTCTGTGACTTTCAGCAAGTTGTTTAATCTTATTGTGGCTCAATTCCCCATCTGTAAAATGAGGATAACAACACTTCCTTGTCTGACTTGTATATTTAGTTTGTAAATTCCCTGAGGCAAGGTCTGTCTCTTTGTATCTGTACATACAGTGAGTAGCTCAATGGAGCCTCTAGGTGCTCTAATGCAAACTATAAGAATAATAGAAACTCAAAGTTCTCCTGCTCCTGGTACTGCCTATAAACTTGTCCTCATTATACTAGTGCTCCCAACTTCCTTTGCTCCATCGTACATTTCATCTCTCATATTCTCAACTTCCTCTGATTTGACTTTTACTTCTTCCTTTAAGCTTGCATCTGAATCGCCTGTCCTAAATCTTTGCCTTTCCTGCCTCTACAGCTCCATCTCCATCTACTGTCTTCACTGGCTACTGTTATTCCCTTCTACCAAGTAGATCCAAACTCCTTGAAAAACCATCTCCTCCCCGAACATTTTCTCCTTTAACCATCTTAAACCTGGTTTTGGACTGTTCCATTCCATCGAGGCTGGGCTTGCTGATGTCACTAATTAATGTCTCGTAGCGAAGTCCAGAGGGCCAACTCTTCAGTCTCACATATCTAGTCCTAAACTTGAAACTGTTGGATAACTCCTGTTGGATGTTCAGCCACCAAGTCAGACACCACAAAGTGAATGCAGAACGTCTCTCTGCCCAAACCTTCCTTTCTTTTTTCCCCATTATTCTCAAGACCTTCATAATCCTTGAACCACCCACTCTTTCATCCATGGTTTCACAGTTCAGGGTAACTGCTTCTATATTCCCACTCCATGATTTCTCAAGGGCACCCACTCTATGCTCCTTGCTCCTCAGTCATCACCTCTCTTGAGCAGAGACCCATGTCTCTCGCCCTCTTGACCAGGGTATTTTCGACCCATACAGTTTCCTGCCTACACTGTGAAATGCCCAGCAAGACAAGACTGCCTAACCAGGGCAGCTTCTGTGCTTTGCTTACTGCCCAAAAACTATGAACAGCTGCAATTGACAGCAGTTATAAGTTACTACAAAGCCCTTATGCACATGCTAATAAACTTACTAGAGATCACCTCCTCACCCTGCAACTCCAGTAGAGGCTCTGGCCATAGGTGATGGCTTTCTCTGGGCCCAGGGGGTACTCAAGCTCTCTCCCCTGCTTTGCCCCAAGTCCCGCCCTGACTCAACCCCTTTCCCCAAACCCCCACCCCGTCCTGCCTCTCTCTGCCCCTTCTTTTTCCTGGGTCCCACCCCACGCCATCTGCCAAATCCCCACACTATCCTGCTTCTTCCCACCCCACATCTTCCCCCCCTTCCTGCCCAGTTCTGTCCCCTCCCCAAGCGTGCCTCATCCCCCCATCTGCCCTTTCTTCCAGAGACTCCTGCATGCCGTGAAACAGCTGATTGCGGTGGATGGTAGGCACTGGGAGAAGGGGGAAGAGTTGTTCGGGCAGGAGGGAGGTATTGGGGGGGAGGGAAGGAGCTAGTGGGTGCTAAGCACCTGCTAATTTTTGTGTGTGGGTGTTCCAGCCCTAGAGAACCCATAGAGTCAGTGCTCTTGCCAGTCCTTCAAACCCCACCTATGGTCACAAGTTCCCAGCAGCCAAGAATAGTTCTGTCTTTCATGTATACAACTTGGGCCTTTAATCTTCTTGGCCTCATGTAATGGGTGTTTAGCAAAGAAAAGCCCACTCCTGAGGGTTCAGGGTCAAAAGGCTGAGTTTTGGCATGACCGGGGGTGGGGAATTTGCATTCATCTCCACCTAGATATTTTCCACGAAATCCACTTTACACATATTGTCCCAAAATACCATTTTTGTCTGCTACAGTAGAGTCTTATGATCAGCCCATGCCACAATAATACATAACTTCTGCATTGAGTACAATGGACTCCAAAGATACTTACACTTAATTCAGTAAGGCTTTTTAAGGATACTGCAGGAATTATCTTAGTTGTCATATGTGGTGTTCTCTTACTCTCCCTCTCTCCTTTTACCATACATCCAGGATGTTGCTAAATGTTGACCATTCTTGCTTTATATCATTTCCAAATTTCTTCTCATCCTGTCCATCTCTACCACCAAAAACTTAGGCCCTCTCTATCTCTTGCAAACAACACCTCTTCATTCCCCCAGTTCCAAATTCATCCATCAAATCTGTCCAACAAGCTGTTACTGAAGTCATCTTCGTTACCACAACTCCAAACCCTATAACCTCCTTCCGGAATCCCTGCACTGGCTCCCAATCTTCAAGGCCCTTCACATGTCTTACCATTAGGCAGTGCTTCATTTGTAATAAAACAGGTGCCAGGGCTCAAGCAATTTTTAAAATTTCATAACTGACATGGCAAGCCCAGGGGTGCTGCGGCTATGAATTGCCAAGCCTAACGGTGCTGCGGCTCACCTGGCAAGGCCTGGCACAAATTAAGCACTGCCTTGAGGTGCTCCATAATCTGTGCCCTCTGCTAATTCAGCTAGTTTGATGCACTCATCTCCTTCTTTCACAAATTGCCCCTTCCTGGTTTTCATGTTCCCCGGGATATCCTCCCTGATGTGTGCCATCCAATTCCTCCTCAAACATCAGGTTTTCAGAAGCCACTTCATCAGTCACTTCTAACTATTGTGCTAGGCTAATTTGGGACACTTTCCTCTAGGGTTGACAACTCTCCTGCTGCCGCTAAGAGCTCCTCCAATCCATCTCTATCTCCTGTAGGCTACTGAAGCCAAACTGGGAGATTTTAGGTCGCTAAAGTCCAGCAGCGCAGCAGGGCTAAGACAGGCTCCCTACCTACCCTGACCCCACACTTCTCCCAGAAGCAGAAGGAACATTCCTGCAGCCCCGGTGGGAGGGGAGCTGGGGTCTCTGTGTGCTACCTGTGCCCCCAGAACTAACACTGAAGTTCCCATTGGCTGGGAACTGTGGCCAATGGGAGGTGTGGGGGAAGTGCTTGCAGGCAGAGGCAGTGCATGGAGGCTCCTGCCCCCTGGAGGAGCCACAGGGACATGCCAGCCACTTCCGGGAGTGGTGGCGGGCTAGGGCAGGCAGGAAGCCTGCTTTAGCTCCGCTGCACTGCTGACTGGGAGCCACATGAGGCAAGTGTCACTGGCCAGAGCTGCACCCCGGACCCCAAACCCCCTGCCCCAGACCTGATCCCCCTCCCTCACCCAAACTGCCTCCCAGAGCCTGCACCCCCAACCCCTTGCCCTAGGCTCAGCCAAGAGCCTCCTCCCACACTCCAACCCCTCAGCCCAACCCAAAGCCTACACCCCCCTCCCACTACCCAACCCCCTGCCCAGTCTGGTGAAAGTGAGTGAGAGTGGGGGAGAGTGAGCGAAAGGGATTGTGGTGGAGTGAGCAGGACAGGGCCTTAGAAAAGGGCAAGGCAGGAGTGGGGCCCCAGGAAGGGGCGAGTAAGGATGTTTGGGTTTGTATGATTAGACAGCTGGCAACCCTATTTTCCTCATATATTAAAGTACCGCAGGGCGCGGTATTCCGGGGTCCAACTGTAGTTGAAAAGCTATGCAACAAGCAACCAGCAAGCTTGGTATGGAATAAATCTTCCTTTGTTTATTGTCATCTATTTGTATGTTAAGTGTATTTCAAATTGTAAGGCTGTTGATAAGGACCTGTATTTTTCATTTATCCTTAAAGCTCCATGTACTGTATCTATTGTACTGAATAACAAATAAGAAGAATTAAAAATGATAGTAGATTAAATATACTTTCATACATACCCCTTAAACAAGGAACTGTGTTCAAAAGGCTCATACGATGTAAATTCTGCATGTTTCTGGTAGGGAAAACGTGCCTGCAGACTTTCATTCAACTTCCAAAGGATTTTGCATTTTTAAAGTTAATTTAGTGCTTGTGAAAGCCTCCCAACCACACTGATCTCTGGAGATCATGCAGTGTAGTTGTAGCTGGGTCAGTCCCAAAATATTAGAGAGAGAAGGTGGGTGAGGTAATATCTTTTATTGGATCAACTTCTGTTGATAAGAGAGACAAGCTTTTGAGCCACACAGAGCTCTTCTGTAAGGTTCGAAAGGCAGACCTGAAGAAGAGCTCTTTATTGTTCAAAAGCTTGTTTCTCTCGCCAACAAAAGCTGGTCCAACAAAAGATATCACCTCATCTCCTCCCCCGAAAGCATAGCAGATGTGTTCCAATTCCCATCCACAGGAATCATTTTTAGAAGCTCAGAGGGCTCAGTTCCCATATCTATTCAGTTCCTGGTGTCTGCTAACAGACAAGAAGAGTACTAATTGTGATGTCTACTTGGCCACTAGGAACTGGACTGAGATCGCCAACGTTGTTGACAACCAAAAAATTGTCACCTGGTAACTTTGTGATTACTTATTTCAGCTGAATTTGAGCCACTGACCTAAGAATGACAAGTTCCAACACCTTTCCAATCTCCAGTTCCATTCCATTACTCAGCCCTTGACTAACCTGTCCCCCTTAGGTCCATTTGTTTTTTCTCCCCCCCCCCCTCCCAAAATGTCTCTTTTTCAAATGCCATTCTGCAATGCACATTGTTCAGCCTCTTCCTTAATTACTTGGGAAGCTGATGAAATAATAGCAATGCATACATTAGTAACCAACATATTAAAAACAGTTTCCTATGAATTGTTGGTATCACACTAAGTATTCACAATAACATATCATATAACTACTACACTCAGAGTTTCCAAATCCTGATTATTTAAACAAAAGCAGATTTTTTTCTCTCTAGACTTTTCAACTGAAACACCAAGAGAGTGAGTTAAAGGAACTATTTTTTTAAAATTTAACAGACTACATGTATACTTTCCCTTGTTTTAACATTCTCCTTGTATTTATTTTTTGGCTAAATAGGAGGGACGTGGAAGATTCAACAACAATAACAACAAAAAGTTTTGAAGACTTTTTGTTTTGAATGTGTCATTGTTGTCAGTCAAAATTATTTTAAAACAAAACCACTCCCTTGGAATTTTTGTTGCTGGGATTATTCACAATCCAAATAATCATGGTTCACAGATTAATTTCTGAAGCTGCACATAATATGTACACACTATATTGAAGGTTCCAGGGTTCTTCTTTGGTTGTGTCTTAACATATATGATGCCATGTTGAGAAAACAAAATGGCAATCTCTATTGTTTTCTGCACTCTAAGATAAATCACAGGGCATTGTTGCTTAAATTAAATGATAATTGAAAGATTAGCCCAGAGATTTATATTAGTGCAAGTAAATAGCCCCAGTAATATCAGTAAATTAACTGTTTTTTTAATAAAAAAGTAATATTAGAAATATTTATCTATAAGAACTGGGGCCATTATTAAAATGATGTCATACAATCTGGGAGGCATTGTCATGTTCAGTAAATTAGCATGGCCTAACCACAGCAGAAAATTTCCTTGAGCTGCAATAAAGACTAAATGCTTTCAGACTCCCATGATCCTTTGTAGTCATCATTTTAAAGCACTGCCTTAGTGAGCTAAACCTGTAAAGTTTTCTTTTGAGCGGCTGTGAGTTGATTAGATCTATTTCAGCCTAGTAGTGGTAATAGGCTCCTCTCTGTGAAACTGCTTAGCCTCTGCTCCCCTGGCAGCTGGAGAAACTGGAATTAATCAGGTCTGCTGGGGACTTCTTCAGCATCTCCGCAGGCCAGCGACTCTGGAATCATTTACTACAGAATCTTACTGTCAACTCTTTGTCATTTAGGCTTTTGATTATGCTTTCTTTCTTCAGAAAAAATGGAAATGGGTGACAGATTATCCTAATGCAGAATTTCACTAGTCACTTTCATAGACATCTATTATCATCCTTTATACTGTCCATAAAAGAAATAGGTGTGTGCAAAGATTTTGGGGGGCAGAGATATGAAGGATAAGATATTGAAATTAACATATTTCTTCTAATTAAAGTATATTCCTTGATAATAAAGAAAGAAAACTGGGATAACTGTGTACTGTTTGTCACTGATACAGTAGCTGGATTTTCCCCCCGTGAACATCACCATTTAAGTTGAGACAGTCCAATAAAAATGGTTTTCATAAAAAATTCTACAGATTTAGCCCAAATTTATCAGTATTTAAAACTGTACAAAATATGCACTCCAAGCAATGATGCACATTTACAAAGACTGCTAAATAGTACAACTTTCTATAAAAAGAATGTAAACAGAGTAAAATTAAAAGGAGACACTTAAATTAGCCTTCCTTTCAGAATTTTATCTCATTGATATGAATTTCTCTGGGCTGACTGTCAATGAAGTAAATGGGAATTTTGTTACTGACTTTAACTAAAACGTCACTGATTTTTAAATTTAAAATGTATGAGCTGGCAAACAATTATGCACATAAGTAACTTTATTCACATGAAAGTGTGCAGGCTCAAGATCTTTTTTATAAATGGTTACACTTGATAAACGTTATTTAGATCAAGCAATGGAAAATTCTATAAAAAAGTCATGATCAAAGGGGATATTTTATGTTATTTAAAAAGTGTTTTGATAACTTTGCCATTCAGTATACTTATTGAAGAGAGATTAATATATTTTACAAATGTAATAGTTTAGCATGGTTCTTAATCCATCCCCACAATCAAATAGTAGTGTAAAAAATAGTTGTGTTTAAATTTCATTGTAAGGAATATATTTAAACAGGAGCTGTCATAATGTGGCAAAATACACTGAATTATAATAATATGACTCCTTTAAAAATAAACCCTAACAAATAACCGTTTTGTAATAAATTTGCTTTCCAAAAGTATGACTGAAAGCAGTGGTAAGTCGAATATAGTTATGTTGTATAAATACCAAAAATATTTCATTATTAAATAACCATATGAATCCAAGGATTACAGAAACAGACAACATACTAAATGAATTTACCTTTCAACACAGAAAGGAGCCTCTTTCATTGTGTTCTTTTAATAGACTTTGCACACTGCAAGAGCTTGAACTCAAGAGTTACAGGATATGAAGTGCTTGTATACTCCATATAGAGCATAGCTTTCTCATTTGGCCTAGTCTGTTTATGTCTGGACTGAGCCACCAATGACGTAAATACATCAAAGAACTGAGGCCTAGTTTTTATTTTCTGTGGAATAAACATTCTTACAAGATTGTTCATAGAGGCTGTGCTCAAATTCAGTGTAGGGTAATTACACAAATTGATTTACATAAGCTGAAGTTTCTTCACCTAGTTTTCTACTGGGATTGAGTGCTCTGATTAGCTTCAAGGCTTCAAATCCTGGATTTTATTTAAGACAACCATTTAGTTTTGAAGAGACTGGCACGGCTCTCTCTCTTGCCCACATATTCTCCCTCTGTATTATAACCTGTTGCTATGGCTGCCATCTAGCCTCTCCACTCTAGCCGAGAGGGCGCAGTGCCCAGGTGATCTCCTGGGAATTCACCTATGCTGCTCATTAACCAACATCTGAATGAATGTCTTACTTTCACAATTCACTCTGTTTCCTAACAGCCAGGGGCCTGAGAATCCCAATTTCTTCTTCACATTCATATGGCCCAGATCTTGGGACAAACATGCGGGGCTGGGGGGGGGGGGGGGGGAAGGAAGGGGGGGGGGATGCTAAGCCAGGTTGGAATTGTCCCTTCCAACAATAAAGTACACAGTTGGCAAAACCAATGCAACTGACATAGAAAGACACTTCACTAATTGAGCCATTTAACACAGGGCGGAGTGCCACCTGGAAAGCACCCAATCATTATGTTCTGTCTTCATAGGGACAGAGTCTTCCTCACCCTTCCAGAAAAAAAATGCACTTAAAGTACAGCTGTTGGGTGTCTAAATAGTGAAAAAGATCTGAAAATCCGGAGTTTTAAGTGCCCCAGTGGTTGGCAATGAATCCAAGACTGAAAATCATGGAGAGTTAAAAACACTAAATAGGTCAGATTTGTAAAAATTGTGTAGTGGCATTTTAGGAAGAATGTTTTCTGCTGAGTACTTGCCCTTCTTTTATCCTTATACTACTATGGCCATTTGTCAATGACAATTTTTTTGAGTTTGGATGTGTTCCTCTCCTCAAGAAAAGGACTTTGATTAGATCTATGCAAATACGGAGGCAGCTAAGCTTAGGAATCATCCACTGACATCACTGTTCTAATTGCAGATGTTCAGGGCTCAAGTGGTAAACATTTAACAAGGGGAAATTTCTCTCTCTTATATATACCTCCTATGTACTTAACGTTTTGCATTATTTTAAACTAAAAGAAGTGTTTTTTGCCTAGACTCCTCAGTCTGAATGTGTAAATACTTAGACAACATCCCAAATTCCAATAAAACCGAAACAAAAGCAAGTACAATTTACTGTAAAGTTAGTAAAAAACGAAGATTCATTCAATATTTGTTAAACTGCTCTCCCAAACGGCATTACTTCTCCATAGCTTATTGGATTACAAAAGTTACACATTGCAATATTTTATTAACTATGTTCTGGTGTCCAAGGGAATTTTAAAAACCCTGATTATAAGAAGCTCATCTACTTTAGTACTACCAGATGAATAGTTTGTTAATAGTGCGGGATGATCCTAAAGTTCAGAGGATAGATCCGGTTAAGCATGCAGTAGTTTAGATTTTATCTGAAGTTCATTCAAACTTATTCCAACCATTTGATGTACCTCTTCTCCCTTCATCTCTGGTCCTACCTCTGTGCCAACTAGATTTTTCTATTTTCCTCTGCTCCCATTCCTTCTATGCCACTGGTCTCCAATATTTTTCTCCTCACATCCTTCTCAGTAACTCTCAACTTCAAATAGATCTTTTAAATCCCAATTCCCCCTCTCAGTCCCTGATAGGTCCTTTTCTTTTAGTAGTATATCATGGAAAAACATATGCGTCACCGCGTAGAGTTTCTCAAGGTCAGAGGTGCTATAGAACATTCTGACCCACTCTAGCAGAGCCATAGAACTCATGACATTTCAAGACAACAGCCCACTCAGCAGAGACTGTTAGAACCTCTGCAGCATCAAGATACAGTTCAGCAAAGGTTGAGGGAAATACACATACTTTTATGAACCAATATGGATCTATTAAAAAAAACAATAACAGACATAGGCTTTTTGGACAAACATTTTGTTTTGTTTTTTTGTTACTGGAGATGGAATATCCAACTTCATTTTTTATCTAGCAAAGTTCCATAGCTATCATATTGAGAAGAACAATAGTTGTCACACTCTTGCAATTAGCAATAACAGGCTAAACACACATCAGACCACAAAACACAATTTTAAAGAGTGTTCTTCGATACTTGGCTTCCGTAGTAAGAGCAATAACCTTTCATATTTTATGCTCCAATTGTATGAATTATGTAAGTCTGGCTTACTTTCTACTTCATCTCTTTTAATAACTAGATATATTTGGGACATAAAAGACAGACAATGCTAATAACTAAAAGGGGGCAATTAAGAAGGGTGAGGTTTTTAAACTCTGCCTTGGTCTGTATGTATTGGGAGAGGCACAAATCAGTAATTTAAAAAAATTAAATAATTGTAGGTCTTAGGTTAAGTTCTGTGAACTGTTTAATGTCATAATTGGCTGCTGCCAGAGTCATCAAACTGAATGAAGCTCTACATTAAAATGTCAAACTCTTAACATAAAGTTTTATATAACACAGGTATCTGACCCACCACCATTCCATGCTTGTGGCAGGATGTATTTGTTATGTCTTATTTGACTTGGGGGGGGGGGGGGGGGGAAGAGATCAGGAAAGGAAATGTATATGTTCTGGACAATATCAAAACATTAAGAACCTATTCTGATATCTTCACAATGTGTTCAGAATATGCGATAAACACAGTCATTTCATATAAAAAAATCAGATTCAAATTATTTTAATGGAAAATCTGTGTGTTTATTATGATGAATGAAAGTGGTTAATGTCAAATTTCAGCATTGTGTACTTAGCAAGCACTTGAATGGAACATTTCACAATCAAAGCAAACTCATACTCGGGGTTGAGCTGCCATTCAATGACTTTGACCTATATTGTATTTACCCTTATAAGAATTACTTTACAGTAATGGCACAAAACACTATAGTAACTCTCTGTAGTAAGCTGCTCAACCAAATTACTACTTCAGCTAAGGGCAGTAGAGAATGCTGCACTGTCCTATGGAGAACTCCAGGAGGCACAGTTCATTTCCCAAGTGGTATGACATGCTGGAGGAGTTGCTCCCCCAAGTCAACGGGCTGGTCTCCACTAGGGGGGGAAATCGACTGTAGATACGCAATTTCAGCTACGTTAATAACGTAGCTGAAATCAATGTCTCTACAGCCGACTTACCTCCCATCCTCACGGCGGTGGCGGTCGGCGGCGCGGTCCCCCATTGACTCCAGCTTGCGCCTCTTCATGAGCTGGACTTCCAGAGTCGACGGGGGAGCCGCTGGTGGTCGATTTATCGCGTCTTAACGAGACGCGATAAATCGATCACCAAAAGATCGATCCCTGTTGGCTCAAGTGAAGACAAGCCCAACCAGCCTACTTGGTGAGGAGTGTGTAGCAAAGTCAGGGCAGAGACTCCTCCTCCTCACCCCATTAGATTAGTGTTTTGGACTCATAAGACCCAGACTGAGAAAGGCCATTATGCAAGTGCCTGGCAGAAGGGGGGGTATACAACAATCTTCCCCTGTTTATGTGGCCGGAGCAAGGACCTGTCACATCTGCAGCCTCTGAGCCCAGGAGACAGTCTTCTCTTCATTTGCAATCTCACATCACCCTTCTGGGACCTACAGCAATTTCTTGAATGAAAACACATATTGGAAAAGTATGTATTTCAAGCAGTTTTGAAGGCGGCAAATTAGCTATTCCCAAACGGTGGTCCCTGGAACACTTCACACTGAGCTCATGTCCCTTGTTTCCAGGAACTGTGTGGAAAAGAAAAGCCTGAAGGTCTGTAAAAAGCAGGACACACACATACTTTGTGTACACACATACATGCTTCTGCAGTAATTCCCTTTCAAAATGATCTTTAGTACAGTAATTTTACTTAAAAAATACACAAAGTCTGTCATACTATTGCTTTTCCAGGTACAGAGTTATTATAGTTGCCGCAGCATCGTTATTTAATTGTGAGTAGGAGAGTGGCAGGGTCATACCATAGCAATTTTTTTAAAAAAGGGGTGGTCACAAAACACACTCTCTTCTAACGACGTAATCCACATTAAAAACACATAGGAAAATCTCATTCGTTCTGTCTACATTTGCCCTTCTTTTCCTCTCCCCAGCTCCTCTCCAGCTCCAGCTCTCTTCCAACTGGTCCCCGTCACCTATGCACCTGAGAGATGCTGAACAAGCTCGGCTCCCAATGAGGTCAGTGCTCAGTGGCCCTCATGGCACCAAGCCCAGCATTCCTTATTTGGCCTCCCAGTTTCTCCTCCACATACTTCCTCTACCCTTCTGCCCTGAACAGATTAGTCAGCAACTTGATCCTCTCCTCCCATAGACATACTGCCCAGTTGCTCATTCCCTTCCTCCCTGGACAAAAATATATACAGGAAAAATAGCAAAGTATTAAAATATTAGGATATAGGTAAATATATTGAAAATACTACACATTCCTTTGTAGTGAGTTTTTGCATTTATATTTTTTAAAAAAACACTTATATTATTCACTAAGCTTCACAGAGCCAGTCAAATAATTAAAATGTTTATGTTCAAATATTTTCATCAAAAAGTCCAAAATTCATCAGAAAAATAACGTGGTCAGGTGGAATGACTGCATTTATTCTCACTCTATGTTGCATGTTTTTTCTCGTGTCCCCCATTTAACTTAATTTTCCTGAATAAATAAGCCACAGAGATCGAATGAATGCCACAACAATGGCAAAGCAGTGGCATAAATGCATCCGCTGTCTGGGTGAAAATGTTTAGTCTCACTGTAAAGCTCATTGGTTTTCGAACACCTTGATTCTGAAGTAAGTCAAATCTAACTAAAAACAAATGTACATTTCTTTCTTTCATTCAGTTTAGACATGAAAGGTAAATGTGAAGAAAACCTTCCACCATTCTAGCTGACAAAGCAAAAGTCCTTTGAAATGACTGGGAGCTGGAAGAGTATTCTGAGTACTGGCATGCAAATGAGCATATCAATTGTCCCACTTGCTCCAGTTCTTGTTTATTACTTCATATTCTTTACAGTATCAGTAAATCCCTTCAAAGGCTGCTACTGTTATTGAAGAGAGGCCCACCTGGGAATGTTTAGGTCCTTCAGTGGTAGCCTCAGGCTTAGATCTCATGTCTACTGAAATGGAATTCACTGTTAAAGGAAATGCTGATGACAATTCTTTAGGCCACCATTAAAAAAAAATCTGTTTCTGAACTGAAACAGGCTGCTAAATATGGGAACAAATATTGCATGTTAGTCACTTACTGTACATATGCTGTAGGTCATGCAGTCCAGTCTTCTTCTAAACTGCTTACTAAACCCTTCCACAAAAAGTTCATCATGTTTTAATTTATAATATAAATCTACTGATCTGCTATTAATGCCATTCCTGTTGCTGTCTGAGGCACACATGTGTGATTCTTCAGTGGCATTCAGTATTTTATCTGAAAGGTCTCTCGCGGCTGCTGCATCAATGCAAACCAGACTACACCCTAGTGAACAAAGGAAATTTAACTTTCATAAGTGGTTTTAAAAATGCATTTACTTTGACTGCACTGAAATAATCTAAAAAAAAGATGAAAAGCATCTTTAGCATGCCAAAAACATCTGGTTTCATATTTTCAGACCAAAAGGAAATTGCATGAAGACTAAAATCTTATGTTTTGATTTATATTATTATTGGAGGGCTGAGAAGCTGCCAGTCATAAAATAAAATTTTATGATGATAAATAAATAAGGAAAACAATCTGACAAAACATGTTGTGGAACAAAGCTGCATTTCAAGTTTAATTAACTGATAACAATGTTTATGACAGAAGAACTGTGCCACCAATTATACAGCTAGTAAATGCACGCTACCAGTGCAAAGACTGGCCTATAAAATGTGGCTAAAAAGGTTTCTCCTTCAACAAAATACTTCTAAACACAAAAGAGAAGATATTCTACATGCAGTAAATCATGCAGCAATTAAGACCCTCTCTGAAGACATTTATGAGTAGGTCTTTTATAGATTGTACGACAATTGCTCTGCTTCAATTGCACATTGTAAATTGCACAATACTAGTAGTGCCTGCTTTCTAATATGCCTACTGATAGTGTCTGCAGCAACTGACAGGTTAGGAATTGTTACAGTATAGATATAACTGTGGAGGGGAAAAGACAAAAAAAATAATATTTCAACTCTGCAGCACTTTACTTTCTTCCAAAGCCTTATATGCAATTGTAACAAAGAGTTCCAGCAAGAAGATTATTTTAGAAACATGAAGATCAGCTGCATACTACAGGGAGAAGTGATCCTTAATCATGTATGTAACTATTCAGCCTCTCTTCTGGTAACAGAGGCTTGCATTTAAAATTGCTACATGCTTCCAGTCCTTGTGGTTTGAAGATATTGGGATCCTAGCCATGATATTCAGTATAAATACTTAACATTCAGTTTATGCTGTACCATAATTTATCAGTTACTATACAAAATATAATATACAGGACTTTGTATGACAGATATTATGAATCAATTGCTAATATAATAGGGACGTTTCTATGGATAGGTTAAAAAGAAGTTGGATCATATCATAGGACTGCTATTTTTCAGCTTTTGGAATAATAGACTACTACATTTAGGAACTTCTGAAGTTTACTGTTTCTGGGAACAGTGTATTAACTATTCAGCTCACATGTCCTTTAAGTAGCTTTTCACCCTTTTACTGGCTCTGAGCTGTTGGTTGAATTGATGGTTATTGTGGTTCTCACTAATTCAAGTCCTACTGATTCCATTCCTCCACCCCAAAAAGCCCAACCCTTTCAAGCCATAAAAGTTCAGATAGTACAACAATATGTAATAGAGATATTTCAAATGTTTCTCCAAAATATATTGAGATTTTTAATCATTGATAGTAAGGAGGGTATAATTAATTTAAAAAAATCTTTGTAAAATTCACTGTTTTGTAGTCAAGTATAAGGCCAGCAGAATGCAAAGAAGTTGTTGTGGAAAATTTCTGGAACTTTAAACTTAGTACAGTGTGCCAAGTAACAGTGCCATCAAAAATATTCTGGAGCACGTTTGTTGATTCAGGATAATGCACAAAGTATTTGGAACCTGCATTTTCCGTGATTCCGTGTAGATTTATATGCAGTAATTCATTTTGTCCTTTGATAGTTTTCTTTCATCCATTAATTCTATGTCACCTCTCTTTCTGTGATAGAATTGTTGGCATCATTTCAGTTGTTTGGTCTGGAGTATGGGTTCCCTCCCGCTTTCTTTTTCTAGGTATATGTGAAATTGTCACCTTTTCCATTAATGAAATGAACTCATCCATATGCTGGAAGGCTGAGTTTCTTTTGGTGCCTGGCTGTATGCATGCCTGTGTGTGTGTAGAAGTTAACATCCTGTCTTCGGTGCTGTTGGGAATTAGTACTGGCATGTTTTGACTCATTATCTTGAATCTTAATCAGATGATGAACAAAAAATTAGTTCCATCAGCTGATGAAGGCTCAAGGTAATGAGTCAAAACATTCAGAAAGAAATTCCCAGCAGCACTGAATGGGACTTTACCTGATGTGGATATCCCCAGTGTGCTTCTACACATCTCCCTATTTTTCACCATATAGCAGACAAGGATGATCCCGTGACAGGGCACTGGCATGAGCAAAAGTGAGGATATTGTGAACCTCAGTGTCAGATATCTGGTGTCCACCTTTCATGGGATGATTTGTTGGGGACTGGTCCTGCTTGAACATGGGGTTGGACTAGATGACCTCCTGAGGTCCCTTCCAACCCTGATATTCTATGATTCATGAACATTTATGTGATTAGATTTTATTAGCACATATGCTCACAGCAAATTTTGGAGGAAAATTGTCAACTTTGAAATCTAGTCAAATATCAAAAAATAATTTAAAAGAAGTTTCACTTGACCCCGAATCTCCCTGATACTTTCTGAGATTCTGTAATCACATTTTTTTAAAAAATGTCTTTCTGTGCCATATTGCTTTATGTGAAAGCCCCACGCAATCAAAATGAGAAAGGAAACCAGCTAACAAAAATCCAGAGGAGAAAAGTTAAACTAGATTACAAACAAAGTACTGTCAAGGAAAATAAACTAGAAAAGAGAGAAAAATATATTTCTCTCTAATCACTTATCTTTTTTATAGCTTTAGGTGTTGTAATAATAGTAGGTAAATTTTCAGACAATAGCATCATTTTTAAATTGACTGTTCCTTTAAGCCTACATGTTGAAATACTCTTGGGAAAATGAATTTTTAATTCATTTACTGACAGCTGATCCTCAGTCTTGGGGTCCTTCTGGATTCCTTCATGCTACTAGTTACTTAAATAGCTAGGGATGTGTTCATTCCCTAATGTGACTTGCCAGAAGATTGCACCAAGCTATTCACACGGTAATCATACCATATAGTTATCCATGCATTAGTGATCTCTAGGTTTCATTATTGTGACCTATATTTTGAATTAAGCAGCATGCCCAGAAAAAGCACCACGAGGTTCAAAATACAGCAGATTTTTCTGCTTAGCAACATAAAATGCCACAACTATCCATCTTGAGGTCTCTGTACTGATAATCAAAGCCCCCCTATGTGATAGGATATCTCTATCTGTGAGACTACCTCTCCTTACTTGACCATGACTTCTCAAGATAGCTACACTTCACTGGAACAATGAAACTACTGACCACCAGACCAGTGGTTCTCAAACTTTTTTTCGTTGAGCACTTGAAAATTGCTGAGGGTCTCAGTGGACGACTTAATGATCTTTCCAAATGTTGATTGTACCATTAGCTAACTATTGTAAAGCGCTTTGGATAAAAGTGCTATATAAAAAAAACCCTTAATAATAATTAACTTTTTTTGTTCTACAAATAAAAGGACACTACTCATATTTTAATATCAGTAGTCTTACCTTTCTAATGTGATGGAGGTGCCCTCTCTCCCCTGCCATGGGAGTCCCCGAGCTGGGGCTGGGAAGGAGTGAGGTCTCTCCACCACCACCGAGCTGAGGCTGGGAAGGAGGGCTGTCTCTCCCCGGCAGCCACAGCCCTGGAACTGGGGAAAATCGCCTCTTTCTCCGTCCGCTGCAGTCCTGCACGTCCCAAATTCCCCACACCTTCTCTTCTCACCCCACTGCCCGCTCCCACCTACCATCTATTCCCGCCAAGGCCACCACCTCACCTTACATGTGCATCTTCTCCAGGGTCCAGGCACCTAATTAGTGGAGCCACGCCCATGCATCTCCACTAATTAAGTGGGTGGCCCTTTATTCTGTCTTGTGCGGCTGCCCAGGCATGCACCTTAGAGAGAACTATCCGCGGACCACCTGAATGGAGCTTGCGGGCCACTGGTGGTCCATGGACCACAGTGTAAGAACCTCTGCGCTAGAAGGAAGCTGCTGAGTGCAGGAGACAGAATTTTCACAGGAGCTGGGCCTAAACTTTGGGGCTCGTCTCTTCATACCAGGAAATAACAAAAACAGCAGCTCTCAAAGCATTCACAACCCTAAAAAAACTCACCTCTGATTTCACTTTCTCTCAGTAATGTGAGTCAAATGTGAATCAGACTATTTCTCCTACAAGTTGGCAAGGAAGACAGAGTGTTATTGTCAGATGCTATGAATAAGAAAAGAAAGACGGATGTGTAGATGATTCTGGATAAGGCAGAGAACTAGTCTGATCTGGTATGGCAACTAGAACTACACGATCTGATTTAAACCAGAGCCTGTGATGCAGATTTTTGTCTTTGCTCACTATCATCTGCAACTGGTTCCACCACACCCTGTCCTGTGATGTCTCTTTTCTGAACCAACATCACATTCAGGTCAAATCTCCTTCCTTCGTTGGTCTGACCAATACTGTGCTACAAAGAAAAGATAAAATAAATAAAAACATATAGTACAGAGATATTCTATTTAAAGAGCTTGGGATATCCTAAGAATAAGCATTATAAAAAACACAGTGCACAGTAGTCAGGGTGAAGGTAAAAAGATGTCCCCAAGTCAATCAGGATGTTTGAATTTGTAGGATATGTGCTGATGAGTGCTGAATAAGACTGTCATCATCTAAAACATAATAAATATTATTCCTAGCAGTGTCACTCCGAGAGGCACATGGGGTGTGAAATGTAGTACCACAACAAAGAAGATTACAATATTTATTAAAGTAACTGTCATAGTTAAAAAGACAAATTGCTGCTTTTGGTGCCTTAAAATAAATTTAACATACTCCAAAGCATTTTTAAATGGTAAACAGGACACTCGAGAAAATTTAGAATTAAGACTGCTGCTCTTTGCTAAATGTTGCCTTGCTTTACTCTGTCATTCCACTAACTTCAGTAGTATTGCGTGATGAGTCAGAGCAGAGTTCAGCACTCTGATTAAATTTTGATCTAAGACTGAGATCAGAGACTACTGATTACAATCACTGTTGACATCAGTGGACTTTCTCTAGATTTACTGATACTCCAGCTACCTATGGCTCTTGGGAGAGTTTCTGGAAGTCATAGGCAGCTAAAATCAGAGAGGTAGCTGTGTTAGTCTGGGTTTGCAGGAGCGACAAAGAATCCTGTGGCACCTTAAAGACTAACAAAAGTATTGAAGCATAAGCTTTCGTGGGCTAGTACCCACGTCGTCAGATGCATGCAGTGGAAGTATCCAGAGGCAGGTATACATAAGAAGGCAAGAGCCAAATTAGAGCTAATAGGTTAGTTCAATCAGGCTGAACCACCTTGTTATCTCTTACCAGGGAGGATGAGGTGCTCTTCTAGCAGCTGATCTGGGGGTGTGAACACCGAGAGAGTAGTTGAGACTAGTTCTAAAGGTACCCTAAATTCCCTGGGGCTGACTGCAAGATCCGGGAGTCACAAAGGTAGTGTAAAGCCACCTTCGTCATCTCCCTACTTCCCAATCCTGGGCTATCTCCAACTTGCCTCAGATTAAAGTCAGACCTAGTATAAGCAGGCACAATTTTATTTAAGTCAAACTCCATGATTTCAATGGCATTAGGCCACATTTTTGCCTGATACAAGGAGGCACATTGTGCCTAAATATTGCTGAGTTCTGAGTTCTCCCCTCAGTGGACTACTAGGACACTCTTGCTGTGTGCTATTATGTTCTTATTACCCTTCAAAAACCGGGATAGAGAGAAAGAAAAGGATCTAGACACTAAGCACTAAACCCACACCTCTCTTTAGTATTTAGTAGTTAAAGCCTTTACACAATACATAGATAGATAGACAGACAGACAGACAGGTACTTCAATAACACATGCAGGATCTCAGAGCTAGCCCTAATACCAGATAGTTATAGCAGTTAAATAAATAATATTTGCACTAAACACAGCATCTTTCTTGGGAGGATCTCAGTGCATTTATAACACAATAATTAGACATATGCATACGTCTAACACCACAAAAAAGAACAGAATGCAATTTAGGGTTGTTTGTCCCCTTGATCCATTTATCCTGTCTTTGATGGCAGCAGTCATTATAGTAGGAACTACTAAACGGATAATACCCTTTCATATAAGGACGGGAGTGTGACAGCAGATAGAACAGAAAACATGCCTCATGGAAAATGCTTTTTTTCAGTTTAAAACAACAGTAAAACCAAGCTAATACAATTCAGAAAAGTGGGGGGAAAGGCTGGGAAACATAGGTAAATAATTGTCCCTCTGGGTTTTCCTACAAAAAGTACCTCAAATGTGCAGCGATGCCTTGAGCTAATCTCTCCGTATTTTTTCTAACTCCAGTTACAAAGATGTGTGTCAATTGCTGATGATGTTGGCATGGCTGTTGCAACATGTATGTAATTCCTGTGTGTGGTAACTGCACTATTCATCATAATAGGGACAGGGCACGAATATTTATCACATTCCCTGCTTCTTCCGCCCCCTTTCTCCTCTAAAAAGATACCTAAATTTTAAACCAATTTATTTTTCAAAGCTTTTGACTTGGTCACAATAGGTAGTGGGAGGTAGGCGTGGATGGATGAGTGGCTGAAGCAATACTTCGCTATATCGGCAAAGTTTAGCTTCCTTGTAAAGTCCATCTTATTAAATCTAGCTTGGAGACATCTGTAAAATAAGTTTAATGGTTTCAAGCTACATCCTTTGTAGGATCAAACATCATGATCCTGCAACCACTCCCCACCCAATATTTCTTTCTTTGAGTTTTCCTGTGGGATGCATGGCCATTCATTTATAGAGCCATCTCTGCTTTCAGATTCTGAGGTCAGGGTAATAATAAATATTTATAAACGAACAAGCAAATAAACTTTTCAAAAAAGGTTTATACTGGTAGTTTGCCCAACGAATGAGCTATCATTGCAAACATTATGTCCTCTCTTGACTTATGGCGTAGGGGTGTGGCCAAGAAATAGGAGCACAACCAGTATATCACAGCACATTGGCAATGCTTGGCAGGTGTTATGGTCCCTTGTAGATATAGCCAGCTGGCATCAAACTAACATTTTGCTGCAAGTGGTTTCTACAACTCCACCTGTCAAATACTGGTCACAACAGAAAATGCACCCTCTATATCTCTGCCCCTTCCCCCCTCCAACGGACCCCACACTCGCTCAGCTCTCTGCCCCCTCCCCACCTCCGATGGACCCGAGTTGGGTTTGGTCGGAGGGTAAGTGAGGTAGGGGTGTTGGGTTTGGTCGGTGGGTGAGGTGGGGGTGTCGGGTTTGTTTGTGGTGGTAGGTAGGGGTTTCGGGTTTGGTTGGGGGGGGAAAGTGAGGTGGGTGTGTCAGGTTTGGTCTACGGGGGGTGAGGTGTGGGTGTTGGTCAGGGGGGTGTTGGGTTTGGGGGGGTGAAAATGTGAGTCGGGGTTGGTCGAGGGGTAAGTGTGGTGGGGGTGTCGGGTTTGGTCGGGGGGGTGAGGTGGGGGTGTCAGGTTTGCTCTCTGTCCCCTTCCCCCTCCAACGGACCCCGCACTTGCTCAGCTCTCTGTCCCTTCCCCACCTCCGATGGACCCGAGCAACGCCGGGTATTTTTGCTACTTATAAAATAAAAAAATCCACATTAAAAATAAAAGATTAAATATATCTAATTGGATCACTGTGTCTGGATAATTAAACATGCACACATTTTACAGGACAAAAGCATCTATAGCTCTTACTCCTTATTTACAAAGAACAACATGTGACTTGTTCTATCCACGTCATCCTATATAATAATCGTCTAGAAAAGTTTATGTGAAGCCGTCATGCGCAGTAGAGATGGCCCGGACGAAGGGCATGCTGGGAGTTGCGCGCCCGCCGCACATGCTGCTCCCGTCCCCGCTGCAACCTGCTCTGGATGCAGCTTCACTGCCAGAGCCCCCACCCCGGCCTCCCGCCAGCAGTGCATGGCGCAGGCATCCTGCCCGCTGTGGAGGGGGGCGCCACAGCATGGAGGTGCCTGGGGGCCGCCTCTCGCCCGCTGCTCAGAAGGTGTGTCCTGGACTCGGAGCCACCGCTGCCGTGCGCGTTCCCGGCCGAGGGGCGGCCGCGGCTGGGCCTCCTGCGTGTGCACAGCCCGCCGCCGGGGCCGGGGATCTGAAGCTCATGGGCGCCAGATTTGTGGTGGTGCCCAGGACGGGTTCAAGCAGAACCATCCCATCCATAGGATAGACCAGGGTAACCGGCCGGGGACCTGCGCTTTGTGGGTCCAGTGCTTCAGGGAGACGTGGGGTCCAAGCAGAGCCGTTCTGTCCATAGGATGGACCCTGCTCCGGGCCCTGCGCTTAAGGGGAGGTGGGGTCCAGGGTTGTCTGGTGGGTTAGTGGTGGTGGTGGTGGGGTGGGGGCTGGCACCAGCCCACCCTGCTCCATGCTACCACCAGCCGGAAGCTTTGAATGTTATAGTGCGGGGCGGGCGGGGGGGGGTGGGGGTGGAGGAGTGCTGGAGGGGGCAGGGTCCCGGGCGGTATGTCGTGGGCAGTGCCTCCAGTGGCCGGGCCTGGCACCCGCAGCAGGCAGCGCCCCCCGGGAGCACGTTACAGACCTGCTCCCTGCCCGCGCTCTGCCTGTAGGGTGCGTTGGATAGAGGGTGGTGTTTAGGGGTGGGACATCTCTGGAGGGGGTGGCCAGGGAGCAGGGAGGGTTGGATGGGGCATGGAAATCTACACAGAATGGCCGGGCAGGTAACGGGGACTTGGGGTGTCAGCAAACGGAGGCGGGGGGAGTGAATGCTGCTGGGGGGGATGGGAGGGAGCAGGCTGGGCTGTTGGGCGCATGATGAGGGGTTGAGGGGCCATTGGAGTGTGGGGAGGGGGAGAGAGCTGAGCGAGTGGGGGGACGTTGGAGGCGGGAGGGGGGAGAGCTGAGCGAGTGGGGGGGCGTTGGAGGGGGAGGGCTGAGCGAGTGGGGGGACTGTTGGAGTGGGGGGGGAGGGGGAGAGAGCTGAGTGAGTGGGGGGCATTGGAGTGTGGGGGAGGGGGAGAGAGCTGAGCGAGTGGGGGGGCTGTTGGAGGGGGGGAAAGCTGAGCGAGTGGGGGGGCCGCGAGCCGTTACCCTTGGCCCATGTACACCGGCTTTTACACTAGTCTGAGTATAAACCAAGAAGGAAAAATACACATGGTCATTGTGAAACAAACCATTCTAAGAATCTTGAACAAGATTCGTCACAGGAATTCGCATATTGTAGGACCTAGACTAGAGATTAGGATGACCAGGTGTCCCCATTTTATAGAGACAGTCCCAATATTTGGGATTTTGTCTTATAGAGGCACCTATTACCCCCCCACCTGCTGAACTGATTTTTCACACTTGCTATCTGGTCACCCTGCTAGAGATAGATATCTGAATATAACCCATGTAAGCTGGGGAAGAGATTTCAAAACAAACAAAGAGAAAAATACCAAAAAGAACTTTGTTTTCCACACCTTCCAAAACCCATTTTGGTCTTTCTGAACTTGGTGAGGGTTCTGATTTTGCTTAAGATTTTGAGTCTCCATGGCACACACAAACAACAAAGCAGAGACACATCCACGATTACTAGGTTCAGTGACTCCACAAGGAGTAATATTGTGCTCTGAACTTCTATAGTACCTGCCAAAGTATCTAAAATACTAAATAATTCATCCTCACAACACCCATTTTGCAGATGGGTAAACTGAGACAGACACAGACAGTGAGATTCCCCCAGAAGAGTCAGACCCAGGTATGACACAGAAGAGGCCTGACTCCCACCCCTCCACTTTAATGAATTATCATATTGTCATAATAAAAAGTCAAGAAGAAGAAAGAGAAACAACTTCTGTTATTTGTAAGCATATCTGGCTGAGAAAACAGATGTTCGGATAAAGTAAACTGAGTCTTGAGGAGGCCCTAGTAGCTGCAATTCCATCCCTAGCAAGAGTGTGTGGACAATGCTAGAGACTTACTGAGATGTGAGGGCTTTACAGAAGGGCAAGATAGCACCTTTGGGATTCTATATCCAGTCTTGCACTGTGTTTTAGGCAGGCAGGCAAGCAAACTTTAATTTGTGAAATACTAACTTTTTCAACAGATAAAAAGGCAAGTTGTAGCAATTATTTATCTGAGCTAGGTACTTAACCTTAATACAATGGAAGGAAGATAATTTTAGAAGTTTTGCTGGTATTGAATAGTTGGGCATAGGTGTTATTTCCTCCCTTTACTTTGTATTCAGTTTTCAAAGCATTTTGGGAATCCGCCTCGATAAAAGCTGCATGCACTGCATGCATCCGACGAAGTGGGTATTAGCCCACGAAAGCGTATGCTTCAATACTTTAGTTAGTCTTTAAGGTGCCACAGGACTCTTTGTCACTAGACAGATGTAATTATTGCCACCATATCACTGGATGCATTGACAGCAAAGTTACTTCCAATAATTAAAAACCAAAACCAGAACTATCTACTATAAAGCCAATTTCAATGAGACATGGCTTCAATGAAGCCCATACTTTGCAGTAACCAGTCATCCCAACTCCAAAAGACCCACTCCACTGCCATTAATTCACATTTAGACCTCCTACTGATTTTAGTAGGAACTAGCGAAAATACCGGGCGTTGCTCGGGTCAGTCGGAGGTGGGGAGGGGGCAGAGAGCTGAGCGAGTGCGGGGTCCGTTGGAGGGGGGAGGGGGCAGAGAGCAAACCTGACACCCCCATCTCACCCCCCGACCAAACCCGAAACCCCCACCTCACTTACCTCTCAACCAACCCCGACTCACATTTTCACCCCCCCCACCCAAACCCAACACCCCCACGTCACCCCTACCAACCCCAACACCCCCTGACCAACACCCACACCTCACCCCCATAGACCAAACCTGACACACCCACCTCACTTCCCCCCCAACCAAACCTGACACCCCTACCTACCACCACAAACAAACCCGACACCCACACCTCACTTACCCCTCGACCAACCCCGACTCCCCTCCTCACTCCCCCAACCAAACCCAACACCCCCACCTTACCCCCCCACCAAACCCAACACCCCCTGACCAACCCCAACACCCACCCCTCACCCACCCCAACACCTTCCCACCCCCCCCAGACCAAACCCAACCCCCCCGGCTCACTTACCCCCTGACCAAACCCGACACCCCCACTTCACCCCCCCCAACCAAACCCGACATGCCCCGACCAAACCCGACAACCCTACCTCACTTACCCTCCGACCAAACCCAACTTGGGTCCGTCAGAGGTGGGGAGGGGGCAGAGAGCTGAGCGAGTGCGGGGTCCGTTGGAGGGGGGAGGGGGCAGAGAGCTGAGCGAATGCAGGGTCCGTTGGAGGGGGTATTATGACATCATAACTATGTCACAGAGAACAGCAGCTGCCCAGCTGATGTGATTGGCCTTTAAATAATTTCATCCCTGGGGGGCGTCAGAGGTGAGATTTGAAAATTTTTCGACTCTTACCCTGATTAGGACCCTAAGACCTATAACTGTACCAAATTTCAAGTCTCTAGCTCAAACGGTGTGGAAGGAGTAAGTGCACATACATACACACATACATACACGCATACATGCATACACCATTTGACTTTTATATTTATAGATTGTGCATCTAAGTCAATTTCAAGATTGGACCCTTCATGGTATTTTAAAAGAATTAGTCCCTGCAACTAATAATTGTGTATTAGGACTATCCATGTGAAGAAAAGATTATTATTATATGAGTATTGCTTTTTCTGGAGCTGGGTCCAATTATGAAGATCAAATGACAGACCTTATTGGGTCTCTAATAGACCTTTTGGAAGCAAAAATGGATGAAGTTACTTTATGCAGAACTAAGCTAAATTTCACTATACAAAACTGGCTGAACATCTCTTGGAGAAAATAAAGAAGATAAGAGATACAGCAGAAGAAAAGGCTGAAGGAAGCACCTGCTGAAGACAAAAGACAGTAGTTCTTGTAGGATAACTCTGTCTTGCTATATAGAACAGAACATTGCTCCTTTTTGCCCAGAAATTTTGACTCGGAGTTGGCCTTTCCCCGCTTGATTTTGAAACATCACTATATACATAGACATATAACTTGTGTGCCCACAGAAATATGCACTGTTTTGAAAAGCTCAGTGATTATACCTTTCAGGTTTTGATTATGTACAGCCTACGCAATCACCAAATTCTAACCCTGTCAATTATCCCATAGGAGGAGTAAAAGGAGTCATAAGACCCAGAGGTTCTCATGGAGTTTTCTCCTGAGTTATTCTGTTGGTGGCATGGGGAATAAGCTACAGGATTTGACCACTAACTTCATGGATCTCTGGGAATCAGATGGTGACCAGAAGTATCCCACATTAAGATGTTGTAACCAGCATAGCACTGTCCAGCCAAATTGACAGAGGTTCTACTGCCAGTCACTTCCTCAAACCCCATGAAAGGGGGTGGATCCACAGAATGGAGTTTGAGTGCTGAGAAATTTTAATATAGGTCATACTATCTTACTGAGGGGAACTCTAAGTCAGTACAGTAAACCCTCGATTTTGCGGACCTCGATTTAACAGACTTCGGATTTAACGGATAAAATTTCCGGTCTGTATGTCATATGTGAAAATTAACACCCTGTTAATTTTAAAATGCTTTTAACCAAGATTTGCTTATAATTAAATTAACAGGTTATTTTTTGCTATTAATTCACTGTTACAGTAGACTCCCGATTATCTGGGCGCAGGTTAACTGGGATGTCTAAACGGGTCGGTAGGGGAAGCCCCAAAGCGGCGGCGGGCTCAGCCTTAGCCTGCCGCTGCTTTGGGGTTTCCCCCGCTGGCCCCTTGCCAGCCGGGGTCTCTGCCGCTGCCAGCCTGGGTTTCCTACACCCAGGCTGGAAGCAGGCTGAGACCCCAGCTTGTAAGGGGCCAGTGGGAGAAGCCCCAAAGCAGCGGCAGGCTAAGGCTGAGCCCGCCGCCGCTTTGAGGCTTCCCCTACCGACCCGTTTAGACATCCCGGTTAATCCACAGCCCAGTTAACCCACACCCGGATAATCGGGAGTCTACTGTATAGAAAACTTTTCTGTGAAATTAAACTTTTCATACATACTTAATTTTAATAACACAAACATGTCTACATAAGAAAAAACTAACTAATTTGTCAATTCTTTAACATAAGCATTCAGAAAACCTACTTTATTATATAATGGACTTTTGGCTTTAACGGAGACCCCCTCGCCCGAATTAGTCCATTATATCGAGGTTTTACTGTACTGTACTTATATATGTGCATCCGCTTGGGTCCGCCACATCCCCTTGCCTGAATCCCCAGATTCAAAGTATGTGTTTCTGCAATAGGAGCTGAGTCACCTCTCCATAGGGGAAGGGTAGATATGTGCTAGGACCATTGCCTCTATGTGCATAACTCCCATGAACAATGTGGTCTACAGTAATTCCTAAAATCATTCATTTAACAGAATTTTAACAGTAATGGGGCTTAACCTCATGCACAGATGTGGGTAATTTGGTAAGTACTATGGTTGATTGATTTACATAAAGCATAAACTGCAGGATATGAAAATAAAGCCTTACATAATATTAGGATTACATTTCATTTTTAATTTGAACCTCTACTTCCTTTTGGATTTTTTTTCCTCCTGATGATGTATAGCAGTAAAATTGGTCTAGAGAACTGTTATTTCAGTATAGGCTGCTTTCCACCTCTTCCTTCTTTTTGTAATCCCACACAAGCATAGATATATTTTCTAGCTAGGTTTGCTTTCTGATTGTTATATACAGTGTTTATTGTTTAGAGACTGAACATTTTATTTAAGTCATGTGTTGCTACTGTGAAAGTAGTGGATTTAAGATGCAGGTAATTACTTTGGTCTTGTGTAGACTAAGCTTTGAATATATTTATATCTATATCTATAGTTATATATATCTATATAGCTATGTGTAGCTAAAATTCATTTATATATATAAATCTCAATCTCTCTCTCTCTCTCTCTAAATGAATTTTAGCTACATTATTTCCAGCCCCCAAATGTTATGAGTACTGAGCACCTGACCTCTGAAGCATTGGGTCCTGTAAATGTGTCTGAAACGACTTAAGCCAGTGGTTCTCATACTTTTTCCATTGGCGACCCCTTTCGGACACCAGGACTCTAAGCGCGACCCCCGTTAGGGGTCGGGCTCAGGAGCGGGGCGGGGGCCGGGCTGGGGAGGGGTGCTAGCAGCCCCCCGGGGCAGACGCTGAGCTGGGGGGGATGTAGGAGTGCCAGCCCCTGGGGTAGAGGGGCCGGGCTCAGGGGAGGGTGCCAGCAACCCCCCAGGACAAGGAAAGGGGTGCCGCCGGCAGCCCGCCGCAGCAGGGGCCAAGGCCCAGAGCACTGCCAGCAGTCTGCCACAGCAAGGGCTGGAGCTCGGGGCACCGCCAGCAGCCTGCCACAGCAGGGTCCAGGTCCAGGGCTCGGGGTGCTGCTGGCAGCCCGCCGCGGCAGGGGCCGGGGCTCGGGTAGGGTAACCAGATCACAAGACTGAAATATCAGGACACATTGGGCAAGTGGTGGGAGGGGGGAGGCGAAGAGTGGGGGGGGGGGGAAGAACAGCGGGGCGGGGGGCAAAATTTTTACCTTGCATCCCCCTGCTCCCCTTTCCCCAGAACATTGCTTATTATAAACTTTTTAAATAACTATTGAAAAATGTAATACAGCATGGGGCAGAGGGTTGGGGTGCGGGGGGGGGGGAGGGCTCTGGCTGGGGGTGGAGATGAGGGGTTTGGGGTGTTGGAGGGGCTCAGGGCTTGGGTAGAGAGTGAGGTGGGTGGGAAGCTCTGGCTGGGGGTGTGGGCTCTGGGGTGGCACAGGGCTAGGGATGAGTTTGGGTGCAGGCAGGCTGCTCTGGGGCCAGAAAGGAGGACACCCTACAGCCCTTTCCCTGCTGGCAGCAGCAAGTTCTGGGGGAGGGGCCCCCCTTTCCGGCACCCCCAGCAGCAGCACACTCACCCTGGCACAGGCAGGAGAAGCTAGCGGGCACTAGGACCCTGTGGCGGCAGTTGCTGACTGAGACACAGGGATGCTTTGGCTCCGATCTGCTCCAAGGCCACCTAGGTGCCTGGGGACAGCAAGGGGAGGCCGGGGGACACTTGGGGGAGGTGCAGGGGGGCGGCCGGAGCAGGGTTGCAGGGGGGGGCGGCTGGGGGCTTTCTGCCCACAAGACCCGTCCCTGCTGCATGCGGCAGCGTGGAGACCTCCCCCCCCCCCCCCCGCCTGCCTGGGGCCGATTTGCAAGCTCCTGCAAGCTGGCAGGGGTTGGGGCCAGATCCGGGCAGCAGGGGCTCACGACCCCCACGCAATCGGGTCGTGACCCCTCGAGGGGTCCCGACCCCCACTTTGAGAACCAATGACTTAAGCCAATACCTTTTTTCTAGACTATTGTGCTGTAGCTCACTGCTATGTTTCAATCAGGTTGAAGAAACAATCCAAGGGAATTAAGTCATACGTTTAAAGTTATAGTGTGATAAACTGAAAGAAATGTGTGGATAGTGTCAATAATTCTGCCCCAGTGGAAATCTAAAACTAGTTACTTATGCTGTTTTCTCCTTCCAGTCCTTGAAATAAATTATAACTCTCTTTCTCCGTCCTCCACTGCCTCTCGAACTTTTGAAAAATGTACAAAAAAATCTGGCACTAAACACTGAACTTTGTTTTCCTTTTGCAACCAAGAAACTAAAATGCATAAAATCACATATTTAAGGTGATATTATCATCCATATATAAAAAATGATGTTAGTGTCTTTTCAGATTCCTGAGCCAGTCTTGCTTTTTCGATGCAATATGTACCACTGAGCAACTGTGTCAGTAAAAAACCTCCACAGTGTGAAGCATGATCGTGTTTAGATGGCCTGTCAAACTTAGAAATCTTAAAAGTTACATATGAAAAACTTTTAATAAAATAAAAGACACATTGAAAATTTTATTACACTTAATACTCATAAAGTATACTGAAGATGAAAAACTTATGAGTTTTCACAACATAACTGTGAAGTACAATAGTATTATTCCCATTTTACAGATGGAAAAACTTATGGGAGTTTGAATGACTTTGCTGATTTCACACAAAGAATGAGTGTCTAAAGCAGCATAGGAAGTCAGATATCCCTCATACTAAAGAGCTATCTTGAAATCTTCAATGAACATGTGGTATCAGCAGGGGGGAGTGCTGAGTTTCCAAACTTTCCAGAGTCCCATTTCATACATCCCAAAAGCCAAGCTACATAAGCAATCACAATCATTTCATTTAGTTTAATAAAGAACATGCTGGTCGTCTTGCTTCTTTTCTCAGAAAGGGTGGAGTTATGGCTACACCAACAGGAAATGGAGGTGTATGATGAAATCTATCTGCAAAGCGTATAAACCTGCATATCATATGGCCCTGAAGTTAACGCGCGATTTGTAGGAATAATATTTTAAACAGCTAAATTTTTTTTTCCAATCTGGTTAATATTTGAATTATTCTATAAGGTAAAATAAATTGTTTCTTTGTAAAATGGTTTAATAATTGGGAATATGTTGTATTTATAATTGCTGGATTAGAATTGCAGCTGTCATGGAATATATAAAGATATACCTATCTCATGGAACTGGAAGGACCTTGAAAGGTCATCGAGTCCGGTCACCTACCAAATACTGTCCCCTGACAGATGTTTCACCCCAGATCCTTAAATGGCCCCTCAAGACTTGAATTCAGAACCGTGGGTTTAGCAGGCCAATGCTCAAACCACTGAGCTATACCTCCCCCCTAACATCTTACATCTAACATCTTAGTTATTTTAGGAATAAGTGGATTATGTATAGACTAGCCAAAGATCAACATTTTTGGAGGATGGCTAAAAAGTACTGAAGAGGTGCCAAAGCTTATATATTATTGTTGCCTATGTTTAATGTTACTTGTTGGGAGTGAAAGGAAGGCTGAAGTTTTCCACTGATGAAAATAGTCCATTAACCTTTTATCCACAGATATGAACTTGAAGGTAACGAGAGTTAGTACTTTTAAAGAATATCTCTATAGAATATACATACACACACACTTGACCAGAGTGTTTATTTTTACTTCATCAATCAAAAAAAATTATAAAATTATCTGTGTGAATAGTGATCTTGCAATATCTTTGTACAACTAAACTGAGTTTGAACAATTACTTTGAAATCCTGAAATTATTTTATCCATGAGCTAACAACTTGCAGCTAAATTCAAATGGTCCAATGCAGAGTGAACCACATTAAGTGGAACTGAAACAAAATAGTTCACGAAAGGAGGAACAAACAAAAATCCCCCAATATTTGAGTAAGTTTGGCATTAAATTTCCCAATGCACAAGTGAAAAATTCTGGGCTTTGAAAACCAGCACTGACGAGCTGTGCTCACATCAAATTTCCCTAATGTGCATCTACATTACAAAAAGTAGATCTCATAACTATAGCAAGAGTGTAATTGGCCTTGTGCTAAACAGCTAGCAAAGACACGATTTACATCGCTTATATCCTATAGATTAAAAAAATTAAAATACTCCTATTTGGAAGGCGATGGCATGACCACACCTTGTTAGTTGTGTCACTTGATGCGCTTCTAGAATGCATTCAGATAGATAACTTATTGGCACCTTACAAGTAGCAGAATAGAATAGAACAATGTATATTAAAGGAGATTGACCAGATGGCCTACCAGGAGTTTCCCTATTGTTAATATCTAGGACTATGTGACATAGGGATCACTTCACCTTACCAACATCTACATGCCACTAATTGGGTGTCATCTGTAGAAATACACAATGGTTTGAAGACTGGAGCAATGGTGGAATTTGGATTGGTAAAATGTAGGGAAATTGGCAGGCTTCTAGGAGCAAAGGCAAGGAGAAAAACAATAGCTACTGTAGCCATGTCTTTTAAACCATTGAAATGCAGGAATAATCACAAAATTGAACACACTAATTTGTGCCTGCAAATCCCTGGTCACATGTGCAGTTTAACAGGCAAAATTGATTGATCTGTTTCAATTAGCTCAGGTTTGCTACATTGTATGTGATTGTTCCCATTACATTTCCAAAGAAATACTATTGGTGTGATCTCCTCTGGTACCATTGGAGAAGTGAGAACATTTAAATTTAGACTCTGTACTTGTGATCTCTGAGTTAACTCATCCTCTCACAGGGTGGCATGAACAAACAGAGTCTTTTAAACTATCTTGCCTCACTGAGGTTAGTGCCGCTGGTTAATCATAGGAGCCAATGATTCATATTTGGAAAAGTGTCAACTTTCCAACTGACTTAGAAAAGATCAATAGTTAGTGCTGATCTTGCTTACCTCGCTGCAAAGAGGACAAGGTGACAAGGGCATCTCTTTTTTCACTGCCCTCACTCGCCCACTGGAGAGAACAATTCCTTTCTTATAACCAGCAAAGAGCATGAATACACCTGCAAAGGAGCATCCAAAGAGAACGTAGTACTGCAATCTTCTTCCTGCTCCCGGAGCCCTCTGTGGGTTGCCAGCCTCATTAGGCAGGCCTCCAGTGGCTCAGTCTTTGGGTCAAATTGCAGACTCAAAAATGGATCCTTTCTGGAGCTGCAAAGAGTTCAACCTGTCTGCCCTCACCAAGGTCTTCAGCCTTGTCTCTGGGCCCCTTAAATCTTGATAATCACGCAGGCTTCTAAAGGAGCCATGTCCCCATCTTGGGGCTTAGGCCACTTTACTAGGGGCCAGTGGAGAAACCTAGGCCCACCCATAATTCAAGATTTCAGTGCCTGGGCCCTGCACAAAACAGCCATGCATTGCTTCCCTTAATTAGTTATTTCTACATTCCCTGGGCCTCTTCCCACATTAGGGTTAGAATTCTCAGGTCCTCTGGCTCCCAAGTTTAGCAAATGTAACTGATCTGCTAAGGCCATGAAGCGTCTTTTATCTGAGCCTGATGAGATCTGATTGGCTGCTTTTGTACAGTCTTTTTATGCAGACCTGGATCCACCTTTTCTGTTTTTTTCCTGGGCCAGGGTGCAGTAGGGTCAAAGTGCCTCCAGCAGGGGACCATGAAGGGCCAGGTGCACCCTGTCACAAAGCCTCTGACATTCCCCAGTTTAAGCTAGATTTTTCTAGGAGCTAGAGCAGACTCAATTGGATGCTTGTACAAGTGCTCAGTTGAACTCAATTGGATGCTTGTACAGTCAGCAACATGCGTTGTACCTTCTCATCAGACAGCCTGTCTCTTGGGTGCATGCTACAAACTACAAATGTGTAATGTGCAGATTTAGGCAGAGCTCTTTCCTCTCTTATGCCCCCATTTCCAGAACCCCCAGTTCTTTTGCATTGTGTGTGAGCAATAATAAAAGTGAGGCCATTGTAACAAACAAATCCCCTATGACAAATTACAAATACAGATGTTCTTTTCTCCACTGTCAATATTCAACAGAAAACATCTTAAATCAGTAGTCATTCAATATACTCAGATATTCCATGCTGGAAAAGGAATGAGGAGCGAGTTGAATTCCTTGCCTCTCCAGGAACCACAGGTAACATGCCCTGCAGGCCCTTAAAGCAGCCAGAGCCAAGGATGGACATGCCAAAGTCTAAATATTTAGGCCAAGTATTTGCTCTGAGTTGGCCCCAGGCAATCTCATCCTCCGGGATTAAAAATGCAAGGAGAGGTGGCTGTGCATCTAGTTACAACTAGAGATGTTTGAAAAATCCAGTTTGACTCCCCCGCTCCCCCCGCCCCAGAATTGAACAAAATGGTTTCATTAGAAATTTTTCAATGGAAAATTAAACTTTTTTGACAAAGTTCTAACTGAAGCAAACATTTTTTTTTGTTTCATATTGAATTAAAATCACTTGGTTTTCAAAAACCAATGTTAAAAAAAAAAGTCATTTCCATTTTTTTTGTGAACATTAAACTATGTTTGTAAAGCATTCCAAAGTGCATCTTTCAATGAAAAAATCATGTGGTTCAAAAATTTTCACCCAACTTTCATCACCTGGGCTGAATATCAGATCACAAAACCACAGCATTTTCAGCATCCAAATGCATCTGTTCTGTGATAGATGAGGATGAGAGGACTTGACTGCTTAGCCTCAAAATAGTCACACCAAATATTTATTGTTAAAGTTTTATGGGATTAACTAACATTTGCATGCTAGGATCCTGAAAGCAGCGCTCTCTCTCTCTCTCTCTCTCTCTCTCTCTCTCTATCTCTCTCTCTCTCTCTCTCTCTCTCTCTCTCTCCCCCGCCCCCCCAACAGGAGCTACTAGCATGATAGCATGTTACACTATGTGTGTTTATACATTTGTGTGTGCATGCACATTGTGTTTGGTTTTGCTCCATATCATTATTACAAAATCTGATAGTACTGGTAGTACTTTGAGTTAGACCCACAATCATACCAGAAGTAGAGCAGGATGTTTTTAATTCTGCAGAAAGCTGAATAATCCTAATTACCTCAACATGGGTATTTATGTTTTTCACTGGCTTTTCTGACCCATTTCTGGGGCTAAGATAGATGAGTGACAGTTTTCTGACCATATAGGATGTGAATTATAGTAAAAACATCAGATATCTTATTATTCAACCTACAAATTATTCTCTGAGACACTAAAAGAGCCTGTGAAAAATGTAAACAAACACAAACAAAAGAACTCTTAGGAACAAAGGAAATGCCCTACTAGATCAGAGTAGTCTGTCAAGTCTAATATCCTGTCTCTAACACGATGCCTCAGAAGAGGCAAGAATTCCCATGAAGGCCAACTATGAGAAACTTGCACTCAGGGGATGTTTCTCCTAACTCCAGACAGTCAGTGGATAGCTATGCCTTGAAGCATGAATGTTTATATCCCTTATGATTCTTTTTTTAAATCCTAACTAATATGGTTGTGGGTTTACAGTATTCATACATATAAATGTCAACTTTTAAAAAATTGTACTAAACTTTTGGCCTCAATAATACTTTGTGGCAATGAATTGCACAGGTTAATTACATATATATATATATATATATATATAAAGTATTCCTTTTAGTTCTTCTGTTATGAGAATGGGGAAGAATGAGTACCGGATTTACCATCTCTAAATCACTCATTCAATGATATACCTTATTTTGATCCATGTCTATCAACTCCATAAACATAAGGAAACATTTCCATGTCTTAATGATTTGTGTTCCCGGTCTCTGTATCTCTTCTATTTCTGATCTTTCTTTTATGAGTTAGTGTGGCCACATCTTAGAGCTGGACAGAGAAAGGTAACTCCATTTTGTGGATGATTTTGATATTTCAAAATCTAGTTTTATTCTGATTGGTGGAAGTGAAAGCCCAACCTTTTGAAATTCGGTGTGAACAGGAATGGAGCTGCGGTTTGAGGATAGTCCACCTGGTGGACTGCTCTAGAACTGCAGATCCTGGACTGCAGGATCTTCATTTCTGCAGGCTATGCAGGGAGCAGAGATAGCTCAGTGGTTTGAGTATTAGTCTGCAAAAACCAGGGTTGTGAGTTCAATCCTTGAGGGGGCCTTTTAGGGATATGGAGCAAAAATGGGATTGGTCCTGCTTTGAGCGGGGGGAGGGGTTGGAGTGGATGATCTCTTGGGGTCCCTTCCAACCCTGATAGTCTATGATTCTATGACTGTTTCCATGTCCCCAGCTCAGGGATAGGCTAAAGGCAGGGTGCTGCACAACCTGTAAACCATGGGAGCTTGGGCTACTGGTGAGCTTCTGTGAACCTGGGATCCAGCACTCTCAGGATTTCCAGATCCTTATTATCCCTCTGGTGGACCAATAGGAGCTGGAAGCCCTGGGATCCCCACTCTGCAGCAGCCCACCAAAAGAGCTATGGATGGCAGATGTACCCATCGCCACCACCTCCCGGCTGCTCCATGGTGGCTTGGATCCAGCAGTGACAGAAGGGAGAGTGTCAACTCAACTGTGCACAGTTCCTCTTCCATAGTGACCCTGGGTGGCCAGGAGGAGAATCAACACATATGGGTGACAAGGCAGGTTTGCCAAGTGCTGGAGGGTCACAGAATATGCTTAACTCTTGGCAGCTCTGTGCAGGAATGGGGGAGGAATAATCACCAATATGGTTCAGACAAGATGGCCTTAGGACTTGGAGGCCCAAGGTTCATGCCAAATCAAACTGGGGAGTCATGCCTGTTCTGGGTCTCACAATGAGAAAGCATGGCTCCATTCCAACTGTATGTGGACATAGTTTCCAGCATCTCTCAACCCTATATAGGCCCAAAAGCCTTTTGTGGGTATTATATCCTATGTATTCAAACTCAATACAGTATAGAATAAACATAAGGTAAAACAGAATTCTGGCCCAGGAATGACTCACCTTCCAAGGTGAATCATTCTCCTCGGGGGGTCTCACATCCAACTCTTTCTAGTTTTTTTGGAATCTACAAGGCCTCCCTGGGTGGATGTCAGACCAGCCACCACTGCTTTCCCTCCTTCCCTAATCGGAGCAGAGGGAAGGAAGCACCTGTGCGCAATTACTCCCTGCTATTGGCTTCTTCCCACCCACTCCCCTCACCATGGTTTATGGTCAGTAAAAGAAGAAGAGATGTTTCTGGTCACAGAGGACGTTCACCCTGTTACACAGCCCCTACTTATTATGGTCTTCGATGTGATTTGCTTGAGAATTAAGGTGGCTAACATGCTTTGATTAATGTCCCATGGTCTGCGTTATGTATGCTCCAACATAGTTTTCCAGACATAATGTAAAACAAAGGACTAGACTCTGGTGTTGGCTGTATAGGGACAACCCCATTTACATTTAGCATGCATGCATGTATCCAAATATACATTACAATATGCTCAGCTTCTGTAGTTAACACATGTTATTTCTTATGCTTGGGCCATTTATCAATGCTAATACCTACCCGGATTTCTAGCTGCACGTTCTCTTCCTGTAGTTTTTCACTGTATCATTTTGTGGCTCTTTCATTTCTGTTTAATATTTGCTTATTTTAGTTCAAATCCCTAGAGCTGAACCCACAAACCAAACAAATACTCTCAGAAAACAGAGAGCAGCTCAAACGTCCTTGGAGACACTCAATTTTTTGTTTGCCACCATTTGTCATCCTCTGCTCAGAGAGATCAACAGTTTTTAGCACACAGATCAATATTCTCTTAACCCAGACCTAATCTAAGGAGAGTTTCCCTGTCTTTCACCTTGGCCTACTCCTATGTGCCACAGTTGCCCTTTTTTTCAGCAATAATTTTGTCTGTGTAAGAGAGCAATTTTTCATCCTTTGGTCAAAACTGGTGACAAAAGAGGGAATAATGGCTCCTGACATATCAAATGATAGATTTGACACACGGCATGCTGAGCTGGGAGCTTTCACGTGCCAAAGTAGAAAGACAGATAAGCAGCCTAATGGCCCTCCTGACATTGCTGCCTCTTTTTTCCCCGTTATACCAAAACAGTCTCTACTATTTTTTTTTTCTGAAGAAGTTTTTCTATAACTCTGGGCAGGAAGCAAGGCAATGCACTGCACTCCGGCCCAAAATAAACGTTTCCCTGTAAAATGATCAATCTATGCCCTTTTCCTCCAGCACAGTAAGGGCAATACAACATGCTGCTTGAGGAAATACTAACAAATATAGCCAGTGAGAGGGAAACAGATGGGACTAAGAAATTAAACCAGCAGATTTCTGGAAGGTATTCAAAGAGTAGAGCTTATAATACTGAAACAGAACTGCTCTTTAATTTTTTTTAAAGCAATGATGCTGAAGGTAAATCTTGAGTAAGACTCAAATCCTCTCCCCATTAAATCCTACTGCAGAATGACACAAAAGTTTTCATTTTGTTATCACTCTGGTAAAACATAAATATCATGTTACAAAAGCCAGTGCCAGTCTGGAGATACAAGGTATGCAAGTTTTTCTAGCTTCGGTACTCCGGGACAGACATAGTGGTCTGTGTACCACAGGGCATGGCTCCAGGCATGGAATCATGTTACATCTTTACACACAAAAGCTTCTTTCAGAATCTAAACTAACATAACAGGAACAATTTTTATTCCTGTATGGTTTCCTCTGAAGCATGTGTTCACATTTAAAATCCTGACCTATGTGTCATTTGCCTGCATTCAAAGTTATTTGTATTGCTTTGGTATTACGAAGTAACAGCCAGACCTAACCTCACTTGCTTACCAATAGCCTCTGAACTTTGGCAAAATGCTATTTATCCTCTCCAGCATTTTTTTCATTTTTTTGTCTTTTCCATATTTTACAGCCAGACAGTTGTGTTAGCAGCTAGATTATTTTTTCCACTGTAATAGTTCTACAGACATTTTAAATTTGATCCAATAAAGGAATAAAAAGAAATTATTCCAAGGAGAATGTTGCACTCACAAGGTCATCGAACATCTGAATCCGATGTTTGTCAGCCTGCATTTAAAAATACCTCAGTGTTCAAAATGCTGTAGGTTATTTCTTTGCAATTTCATATATGCTTAAATATATGTCATACATAAGGGAAACATTATACAGATAGATCAAATACATTTTTAGTTCCCTCTAAGCTAGTTTGTTTTCTTTCTTTCTCCCCCCCCCTTAATGAAAAACATTTTTCTTATAAGTACATACTTGAGCACATTCTATGGTATTTTTCACAGCTTCTAAATTTTTGACATTTCAACCAAACTTGCAAATAGTAGAAAGCAGAATGAATAAGGTAAAACTACAATATTTAACTTTCTTCATACTGCACTACACTAAACAAAGAAAATAAACAGATAGCAACTCACTTAAAAAAGCACACAATTTTAAAAACCCCACCACAATTAAAAATGTTATTAAAGTTGTCATGATCAAGGAGTTAAGAAAAAAATAATCACCAAGGTATAGATTTGTTCATTTCTTTTTCTTTCAAAATTGCCACCAAAAATAAGCATTTGGAAGGAATACCTATGGGAGAAATAAAGTCCTTTACTGGAAGGTCTTTTTCACTGAACATGGAGACTCACAGTGCACATTGCACATACAACGTATTGAAAAACTTGTGACTTGCATTCTGCTCTGCTAAAAATAAAGTTTAACTAAAGCTAAATTCACCCTAAGTATGCTCCACTATATTAAAAAGATTTTACACTACAAGGCAAATGTAAAATATCCTTAAAGCACTAATCCTATTGTCCATACTGCCTTGAAATCTCCTTACAATAAACTTCTTGCAAATTATTACTTTCTGATTTTGCTTGCTTCTACCAGCATATATTATTTGTCAAAGTATTCTGATTTATCGATTTGATTTGAACAGCAAAGCACACAAGAGAATATAAGGAGTTAATATAATGTTTCTTGTTGTAGAATTAATCAGATTCATATTAGCAGTAGTAAATGTCATGTTGGCACCTTTTCTTTCTCACACATTACAGTTTCAAGTCTTTGCTATGAGGAAATAATGAAGTAAAGATATGCAGTGCCATATACCATGCATCTTTTTTGTCAGTCTGCATAAGAAATGAATTGTATCTGCTACTAAGGAGGTCATGGGGGCAGCAAGTTAAGAAGAATGCTTAAAGAAAGGACATGTCAAAGGAAACAAGAACTTATTTTTTTCAACACTTTCTAACAGTACTGCAGTTTTGGAAATGAAATGTTCATAATACCCACCTACACTGAAACAGTTTATTGCTTTTCATTGCTGCAAAGTTAACCCTGGTGACCAAATAACCTTGAAGTCCCCAATGCGAACTCATGAAGATCAATAAAATAAGGTCTAATGTGACAAGCCCTAAAATTCACGCTCCAGTAAGGAGTGATCAGTGGGGGAAAATGCAACTTTATTGGGAAGATAACAAAATGAGGACTGGAAAAAGATCATGCCAAACAAGCCCAATATCTCATAAGGCTATCTCAAAGTATGCTTCCCCCTCTCCCCCCCGGTAATGCCATTCTTCATGGTTAATCGTGAAAGGCAAAAGATGAGCAAAAAAAATTCCTCATTTGCCAGTGACAGCAGTAAGAAAAACCATGTGTTAGGCGAATGAAGAGGAAAACGTTTTGCTGTCTTGTGTTAACATTTTAGATTTCCCTTAAAACAAGGGGCTTTTGTCTCAGGAAATACTGCTCTATAAGTGTGGACGGAGGTTTCCCTTACTTCAAGCAGAAGCAGGCTGTAAGTCTGCAAAAACAATGCAGTTTACATTTGTGAAATGAAAATGAATTGAAGCCCAGGATACTGAAAGTATGCAGTCCTACCTCTCTCTAATAACAGTGATATGAAATGAATGCTCAGGATACAGCAGCTTCTGCTGCCTTCCCTCCTGTAGGTGACCCTTCTCCTAAGTGGAGTTCCTGATTCAACAGAGAGAGAGAGAGAAAAGAACCAGGGATGACTAGAAACAGATGAAGAATCGGGACGGAGAGTTTTAAAAACTAAAGACCCTCAGTTTTGTATGGACACACCCATTTCAAACAATAGCAGGTCAAAGTGCACTACTATTACCTCCCACCCCCATTCCGATTTTTCCCGATTTTTCACCTTTGCTGTCTGGTCACCCTACTCAGGAACAATGTAAAGATACTTTAGTGTAAATAAGAATCACACCGTAGAGCTATTTTTAGAGGTTAATAGAAAACGAGAACAGAGAAAATAATCCCCCTTGTTATATCCCCCTTGTTATATCCCCCTTGTTATATCCCTTGTTATATCCCCCCTTGTTATATCCCCCTTGTTATATCCCCCTTGTTATATATTTTTTTAAAATGGAACAAACAGTCTTTGATGATGTTACCTCATGGAATCCCCCTTGTTATATCCCCCTTGTTATATCCCCCTTGTTATATACCCCCCTTGTTATATCCTCCTTGTTATATCCCCCTTGTTATATCCCCCTTGTTATATATTTTTTTAAAATGGAACAAACAGTCTTTGATGATGTTACCTCATGGAATCCGGCCCCTTCTAACTCCACAGTTATTCTGGGCACAAAGCATGTGGGCCCACACACTGATCCAGCCCCCCCTTTTGCTGAAGTAGTGGTTTCTTTACTTTGGTTCCTTTCAGCCTCACCTACACATCCCCAGCTCAGAGCTACTCAGATTGTGAAGGGGCATTTGGCTTTATTTAAATTACCACTCTACAGGTACGATACAGGTATGCTTACTGCCAATAAACAATGGGCACTCTGTATGCAATAGGACAGTGTTTGGTAAGGATGTGCTAAGTTCCCTGGACCTTTTAAGTTCTCACTATCCTTAATGTCTCCACATAGCAGTGGCCATCCCTCACATTAAAGAAATGGTGGATTTCTCCAGCTGCTCCAAGTGTTGGCTAGAGAGAATTGCTCAAGAACGTAACAAGGTGTGTTCCCTTTCTCCCAAAGGTACAGGACGGCAGTTTGAGTGTTTCTCAACTGCGGCCATTAGGGGCTTTTCTTGTGGCCACAGCCTCCTGGCTATGATGAGGAGGTGGAGGGGGTGCAAAATAGCGCCCCCTTCCCATCCCTGTTGCTCATGGATGTCCTGCCTTGGTGTTGGTTGCTGGGGACCCCAGCAGGGGTTGGGCTGTGCCCCAATTTGGAGACACCTGGAGGTTGGAAGGCTCTAGCAGCACAACTTCAGGTTCCAGTCCCAGGCTCTGTCTGCATGGCAGCAGGCCCCAGGTTGTGAGCTCTGTTCCTGGGCCCCGTCCTCCTGCTGCAGGGCTTCAGAATCTGGCCACAGGGCTTCAGGCTGCCTCCCCCCAACCCCTTTGGCTCCCATTACCTCCCACAACCCTGCATCCAGGGCTTAATTTCCCCCCAAACTTGCCAGGGCTGATTAAGTTTGCTGTGAAAAGTGACACTTGTTTATTTGTTCATATCACGCTTCACAACAGACTTACTAGCTAGCAATAAATAGATCACAATGATTTAGATGGGTCTATGTGCATATTTCTTTACTGTTCCTACAGCTAACTGAGTGTTTTAGGGAAAAGTGTAAAAGCAGCCACCAGCAAGAGTTGGTGGCCGCACTCTGAGGCCACCAAAAATGTGTCCTGAGAACCTCATAGAGTATAATGCAAGGCCACTAAGTCAGCTATATTAATGTCTCAAAAGTTATCCATTTTCCTTTACCATCTACAAAATCTGCACACTAATACAACTGAGTATAATGTGTAGAAGCCAAAACGCGAAGCTTTATTTATTTTAAAAGTTGATTCATGTTTTCAAATCTTCCTCACTACCTATTCTGCTCACTTGCGAAAAAGTGTTAAAGAAACGTGTAAAGAGGGGGCACTTGTGGTGATCAAATCACAAACAAAGCAGAAGAGTTTCAGTATCTTGTCCCTTCTCAGTGTGTGCTTTTATCTCAATAAATTGAGCATGGATAAATTTGTGTCCCTGCTGGCTACTTCTAAAAACAACCCACCTACAATTGGTTAGTGCTCATTACTGATACTGGGCCCGATTTTAGCACCTCTACTCAGAAATAGCAGCAAAGTACTCTGTGTAGGGCCACAGAATCCAGCCCAATATTAGCAGAGTAAAAAAACCCTTCCAGCATGGCAACTTTTAACCTAAAAGTGAAGATCCTGAACAGTGCCAAATGGAATTTGCCCCTAAGCCCCTTCTACTTTTAGTCCGTTTGCAATCTCCTCAAATAACAATGTGTAGTATCCATTAAAGGGGTGTTTTAGGACATGTTAAAATAAAATATTTTGCGAGGCTAGATTGTGCTTACTAGACCCTACCTTGGAAATGCCTCCTTTTCGTGCCCCTTAGGGTGATTTGGCAAGCTATCGAAGAGTAGTTTGCATACTCTTCTTTTGGTAGGGACAGAAACTGTGCTGGTCCCTGCACAGGAATATAAGGTGTGGGAGACATGTATAGCACCTTTCCTCCCTGTATTTTGTGCACCTTCAAAAGGAGCTAGCCACAGTCTACACCTATGATGATTTTTGAAATTTTGAGTATCCAAAGCTCCGGTTAAGAGATATTTCTTTATCTTTAAAAGCAGCCAAAGATTTGGCTCTACAACTAGAAATAAGAGGCGTTTATCCAACATTCATGGAACAGTTATTTAAGGGCCTAGTTTTCAAAGATTGAGAGAAGCCAGCTGAGGTGGTTCGAGCACCTGATAAGAATGCGCCCTGGAAGGCTTCCTTTGGAACACTACCAGGCATGTCCACTAGGAGGAAGCCCCAAGACCAACACAGGATTCACTGGAGGGAGTAAATATTTTGGCTGGCCTGGGGACACTGGGGAATCCCCACGAGGAGCTGGACACTGTTGCAAAGGAAAGGGTGTTTGGTCCTCCCTGCTCTCCATGCTACCACCACAACCTTCACCAGTAAAAGCAGCATAAAGGAAAAAGAAGAAGTTTTCAAAGATGTTGAACACCCAATGCTTCCACTTACTTCAGTAACACTAGCGGATAGAGAGAGATAGCTGGTAAACAGGTGTTTTCTGTCTGGCCAAAAAATTGAGATTTCTGAACTTTTTTCACCCTGAACTGGGATGAAACACCAAAACTCTGAATTTTCCCATGAAATAAAATCCAGAAAAAATCATTTTCAAGTTAATCAAAAAGTTTTGTTTCAATAAACTATTTTTTTGTTTTGATTTTGACTAGTTAAAAAGTCAAATATAAAATACATTAAAAATTTCAAATTGAAAAGTTGTTTCAAAGTGAAAAATCAAAACTTTTGATCCAAAAATATCAAATTGGGGTATCAGAATGTTTTTTTTTTCAGTTTCTTTTAAATGAAATTCTGTTGACATCAGTACAATGTTTTGTGAGAACAGCTTTTTCAGGAAATTATTCTGATGAAACTTTTTTAGCCAGCTCTAGTAGTCGATCTGAAAAATCAGATCTAAAGGTCTTTCTTTCCAGAAATTGTAACTAGGTTAAACCAAATGAACTGCTGAATCACAAGTCAATGAATTACCTACAATTTATGGTCAAAGGTTCCGTCAGCTATATAGGGTCACAGCCATTATGTAATAAAATTTGAAATTGATAAGGAGTTTGCTGGGGATGATTTCTATACATGGAATACTGTGTTGAATCAGCAGGGTATTGGTTAGAACAGAGTGCTGTGTTCCCTAGATATTGCATGATAGGCAAAATCTAATAGAGTTAACCAGAAAAAATATACCCACTGTTAAGAAAAATGAAAGCATTTATCAGTCACCTCAAGTCTTTCTCGAGCAAAAGTCACCCTAGTGATATGCCAGTCATACCTTCTAATTATCAAATGTGAATACAAATTGCTTGATACATCAGATGTCATTGCAGCACCCAAACACTTTATACTAGGAGATAGTCTCAAGGAAATAGTATCAAAAGTACCTGCCAAGATGGTAGCACATTCTGCATGCACTTGGTTTTATTTGGCTTTAAGTTACTAAAATTTATTAGATGTTCATAACAGAATATAACATGAACAGTCAGAGCAGAAATTTTAGCTTGATAATTTGATGGCAACAGGAAGCAGATTTTGGTGTTATATGCGTAACAATGAAGCCCTGAAAATTAACACCTAATCGTCATGTAAATCCAGAGAACTGTTAAGAAGAGTGTTTGAAACCTTCACTCATTCCTAGCATGAAACTTGAACCAAACCTCCTTCAAAGTTCTGAACTGTTCTGATAGTTCCTACTCCCTCTCTTCCCTCCCCCCTCCAATAGACATACACTTCTAGCTCCTGTGGAAATACAAAGAGAAAGGCTGTTATTGGGTTACGTGGCTTGGACTAGACACAGAAATGTTGGGAATCTTGCAAGGATGACTGTTATACAGTGTCAGGGAATTCAGATAAGGATCCAAGAATTTCAAACCAAACCTAAACTCTGAACCTTTTGAAATTGCACTGTACTTTGAAGATGAGTGACTTTATTCCACCAGATGGGTCTTTGAAATGATCTGCAGTGGACACGTGACTCATGAACAAAATGTATTTGGCCAAAGAAGTAGTCAGGGAATATACTGTACTGTACATGGCCTTCAGGGGTATTTCCAGCTGGAGCCTTAGGCATTTATGGAAATGAAAATCTTAGGAGCCTTTGCATTTTTTTCATCTTAGTTACAATATCAATGACATGTTCAGCTCTGATCCTAGCATGGCAAGGCAAAATTCATTTGTTGATAGACAGCTGCACAAGGTGTTCTTTACCACAGATCGCACAGTACCCAAGTTAGGTGGATATCTACAGTCAGAGCGGCTGCACAGGTTGGACTCTATACCCCCAGCACACCAGAGAACTGAGCCAGGGTTTCAGAATAGGCTGCTGAAGGGGAGCAACCTTACAGGAGAGCTGGGGATGGGTGAGCGAAATGACAACAACATTGCACAAGTGAGTTGTATTACATGGTATCAAGAGTGGGAGAAAATGGCCATATGGTATATTTCCCCCCCCCCCCCCACCTCCATTATAGAGGTCTCTGAAACATCAATGTACTCCATATTGTTCCCCCACAAAAATTCACCAATCTTTCTGTGCCTTGTCCTTTTCGACTCACTATGGTTCTCTATACCCAGCACCCCTGGAACCTCCTTTGCCTGGCAACTGTTCCTCTCAGCAATAGTGGTGATGGCATGCTTTCCTGAAGCTTCAGTTGACAGCAGGGGAAATGGGCAGGTTGTGTTTAGAATGGGTCCCTGTTGACGTTGAGATGTGTGAGGTCTTCCATGATGATTGTCAATCCACCCTAGCCCCTGTGGCAGTAAGAGAAAAGAGGGAATGGATCTAGTGAAGGGTGTTAATTGATTAGGTCTCTCCTGGTTGATAGTGGAGTGGGGCTTCAGGTCCCCTCTCAGTGCCAGCTCATAAAACAGCAAAATGGAGCTGGGTAGGAAGGAAAAGATGGTAAGGAAAAGAGGTGGCTTCAGCTCTCCCCCTCAGTGCACCAGCAGCTTTTCCCTACCTGTTTGCCTTTACCTGTGATGCTAGAGTGGCCTGCAGCAGGGAAACCAGGGACAAAGAGTACATGACACACCTAGCCATCTGCAGTATGGCACCTGCCAGAGTGAGCACCCAGCTAACCCCAGCCTCAGAGAAGGCTGAGAACTTTAACAAACAGAGGCGGTGTGCTTATTTGGGGGGCAGGCTGAGAATCATTTTTTCCCATTCTCAGATATTATCATTTCTTGTCCATTGTGAGCATACGACTAAAGATAATACCAGGCTGAGGGCTGTGGGGTAGACACCCAGATTTAACTGATTTGTTTAATAAAATGATGGATTTTTGTTTGTTTGCTTTGGGGAAAGATGGAGGAAATTATATACTGCGTGGGAAGGGTTTATCAGACTCTTGATAAAGAATTGGACTCCAGGTGTGTTTTTCTACAATCCTAACAATTGGTTTATATCAGTTCATACTTTCACTGAAAGGAAAGGAGATGGAAATTTACTTAAAAGTGAAAAAAGGAAAGCTGGGTGGAAGGATAGCTCAGTGGTTTGAGCATTGGCTTACTAAACCCAGGATTATGAGCTTAATCTTTGAGGGGGCAATATGGGGCAAAAATCTCTTGGATGATTTAGTTGGGGATTGGACCTGCTTTGAGCAGGGGGTTAGACTAGATGATATCCTGAGGTCCCTTCCAACCATGATAGTCTATGATTCTCCTTTAGAGACTCAATGGACAGCTCTGATCACAAAAAGTTCATAGGAAGTTTCTCCAGTGCCTCTCACCCTGAAACTCTTTAATTTACTTAGTAGCTTCTTCTGATCTGCATTCTCATAGGGTTTCTGACTGTTCAAATAAACTATATCAATTGGTTAATTATTGTTTCAACCACATTTCTTCATCTGTTATTCCCTGGATCACCCAACTGCACTTAAAAAAAAAAAGATAGATACAATAGTCACTTCCTTCTACTCTTCCATGGCAGAGTCTACTGAAGTTATACATTTTAGTTATCAGTTCAGCCCCTTCATTAGTAAATTTCTTTAAGCATTCTTAATTAATGCTATATAGTGCTATATGTTATTTAGTTTACCAGTTTGTTCCAGGACCTGCTTTGAACTCTATCTATGATAGTACCTTGTCTTTATTACCTGAAGATAGGAGGTCTGGGGTAGGTATCTTCTCATTGTTTTCTGTGGTGAAGACTGGTACAAAAGAATCATTTACAGGTTCAAGAATAGCAGCCGTGTTAGTCTGTATCTGTAAAGAAAGCGAGGAATACTTGCACCTTAGAGACTAACTAGTTTATTTCAGCATTTAGTTTCACTGCAATGGCCTTATTGTCCTAAACTGTTGCCTTAACTTCATGATCCAGAGGACCCACTGATTGTTGCCAAAGCTTCTAGCTTCCTCTTTACTAATGGTTTATTATTGTTAATACCTATATGAGTTCCAGTAGCACCTAGAGGCTCCATTGTGCTAGGCACATAGCAAGAGACATTCCTTGCCCAAAAGAACATACATTCTAAATATATTAGAACAGCAAAGGGTAAGAGAATAACTAATGGCTCAGAGAGGGGAAGTGTCTTGCCTAAGATCACAGAGCAAGTGAACAGGAGAATTGTGAGGAGATCCAGCTCTCTTGAATTCCAAGCTATTGCCCTATTCAGTAGCTCACACTGCCTCCTCATAGGTTTAAATAACTTCTTGAGTTTAATATTGATCTTTTTTATCTTTTGTTATTACATGCTCAAATTCCCTCTCCTAATTTACATGTTAAATTTTACCTGCCACAGAGGAGTTCAATTTCCATTTTTTCAAGACACCTGTTTAGCTCAAATAACCTTGAAACCCTTGGTATTTAACCCCCCACAGTCTTCCTTATTTCTTCCCCTCCCTTCAAAAGAGGTTAAATACATTCCATATTTGGGATTCATAAGTAGCTTTCATGCTGAGCCTAAGGTTTTAATTTACTCACTTTTGACCTCAGATTTTTTTAAATTCATCTTTAATGGGTTACGTGTGGGCACGTAGGTTTCAGTTGAGAATGGCTTCTTCTCTTTTATGCTCTAAAACTAGTTCTTCCATGACACAGCTATGAAATATTTCTCTAAACCTTCTCCCAAGCTGACATCTGATCAACTGGAAAATAACCTCTGAAAAATCAGGCCTTTAGGTATGTCAGATTGAGCCCCTAAGAACCGAGGCATACAACATCAGTGGTCACTACTGAAAATGTTAGAGTAGTTTTATCCCCTTTGATCTCTTCGAACATTGTGTACCTAATATCTTATTTTGGAGGGGAGGAGTGATGGGGGAAGGAAGGGTCTGGTTATATAACCCTATAATACTACTTGTATATTTAAATTTTATGATCGGGATTTTCTATCCATACAGATTATACTATAGGGATTGCTATAGTCAGAAATTTTATTACACTGGATTCTATGGAAGCATTCAGGCATAGTGCTACACACCTACCTTTACAACCTAATCAGTCCTTCCTATATAGTTTAGCACTAGGTATTACATTATCCCTTTTTATTACTATACTACCATGGTTGAGGGGGGAAAAAGACTATATCAAGTTTCTTTTCCAATGTCAGCTATTTTAATAGCTCTTTTATTTGAAGCTTCCAGCAAAATGATCAGCTTCCTCTACTTCTTTTGGAACATGAGTTCCACCTAAATCTATTTTCTTCCCTTTCTGGTTTGTTTCTCTCCAGCCATGATATCACCTTTCTTGGCAGGAGGATTGGGTAGCCAGTTCTGAAGAGGACTCATTCTTCAATGTCCAAATATGTGCATCAAAGAATTCATTCACAATGATGATGACACCACTCACAATAATCACGTCTCCACTGACAATCATAATAAAAAAGAATCATCTGAATGGACACCCAAAAGTGGACAAAACCACACTCTTGATCATCACATTGCTTGCTTCAGGGGAAAAAAATGGACCGAGAAATCCTTAACAAACACCACATCCACCATAATTTCTCCTCTGCTGAGAGGACAGCCATCCAGTCCTTGAAATCTAACCATCAGATAGCGATCAAACCAGCAGACAAAGGTGGTGCCATTGTAGTCCTCAAGCACAATGATGATGTTAATGAGAACAACTGATGACACTCTGGCACCACCCACTTTAAAGAACATAAAGAAGACCCCACACCACAATTTATCCAGGAACATAAGGGATATCATCAAATCATTCCCCAATGACCACAAGAGAAACTTTACAAACTCATTCCCAATGAATCCACCCTAGGGGCCATCTACATGATTTCCAAGACACTCAGACAAGGGAACACAGGCAGAACCATCATATCTGACCATGGCACTATTACTGAACAAATATTGGGACTCATAGAGGTCATCCTCAAACCATTCAACACTCAAATGGCTAACTTCCTCCAGGACACAACTAACTTTGTCCACAAACTCCACAGTATTAATGACCTCCTTCAGAACACCAATTTCTCTCAGAATACCAATTCCCAATACACCAACATCCATCATGAGGATGGCATAGATGCCTGCCTCAAATATTTACAAGACAATGGATAACCCCCAGATGTCCATCCCAAACACATCGCCAAATTCATCCTCACCCATTACAGTTTTACATTCAACAAGAAACACTTTGTCCAAAACAAGGGAACAGCCATGGATGGCTCCCCAGTATGCCAACCTCTTTATGGGCCACCTTGAAGAAGAATTACTGAACAAATGCTTTATGAAACACCTGTGATACATTCATGATATTTTCATCCTCTGGAGAAGATGACTTAAACTCACTCATATATTTCCACCACAACTTCAATGACCATCGCCCATCTAGTAAGCTCCCTCTGGAGCATTCACACACTAGCATCAACGTCTTGGGCACCACAACCAACTTCGGGTACCATCAAACAGCTACAACCCATACTCAATGGGGACCCCATCCTGAAATAAATGTTTCCTATACCTGCACTTCTGTCCTTCAAACAACTCTCTAACCTCTCCAAGCTCATCATCAGAAGAAAATTCCCCACAGACCAGGAAACACCAATTCAAAGCATCATGAAACTCTGCTAGAACAACAGATGCAAAACCTGTAAACTTATCTTGATTGCTACAATGATCAACAATGTACCTTTCAAAATCCATGGATCCTAGCAGTATAAAACTGTCCCAAAATGTCGTGTACCACACCAGGTGCACTAAATGTCTCAACAACTATGTGGACAATCATTGTGCTCTCAAATAAACTCTCACAAGACAATGACAAAAGACAAAACACCCTGTCAGGTGTGGATGAACACTTTTCACAAAGTGATCACTCTATATCTGACCTAGCAGTCCTTATCCTCCAAGGAAATCTGCGCAACAATTTCAAAAGATGAGCTTGGGAACTTACATTCATTACTCTGCTAGACACTAAAGATCATGGACTGAACCGAAACATTAGATTTATGGCTTATTTCAACAATCTGCAAATCACAAAATCCCCTCTATTTGTCCTATGACTGCAGAGTTCTTAATGGGCAACTTTACCTTGAATGGTCCCTTACAATCTGTGTTAACTACTTATGCTCAACAATCTGTTCCACCCTGCACTGAGCTGTGATGCTGGGAGGGCCTTTCCTAGACCTAAACAAGATCTCTCTATGGCTTGAAAGCTTGTCTCTCTCAACAACGGAAGTTGATCCAATAAATATTACCCCCATAATGACTCTCTCTCTCTCTCTCTGTCTCTGTCTCTGTCTCTGTCTCTGTCTCTGTCTCTGTCTCTGTCTCTCTCTCTCCCCCTCCCCATCCCACCCCCTCTTCCAGGGACCTGAAAACATGTATCTCAGAGGTCAGAAATGGGGGGCACAGTGTGCTTACAATATAAAACTACTGGAATTGGAAAGTAAGGAAATACAGATTTTTTAAGGCAAGGAAAACAGTACATACTGTATTTTTCGTCTTATAGGACGCTCCGTCCTATAAGACGCCCCCTCGGTTTTTAATAAAAAAGCCGGGGGAAAAAAAAAAAAAAAAAAAAGCGCCTCGCTCTCCCGTCCCCGCCGCGCGGGCGGGCTGCCGAGGTTCCCCCCTCCCCGCCGCGGGCGGGCTGCCGGGAGCGCGCCCGCGGCGGGGAGGGGGGAACCGGGACGCTCCTGGCAGCCTGCCCGCGCGGCGGGGACGGGAGAGCGAGGCGCTTTTTAAAAATTTATTTATTTATTTATTTATTTTTGTCCGGCGGGGAGGGGGGAACCCCGGCAGCCCGCCCACGCGGCGGGGACGGGAGAGCGAGGCGCTTTTTTTTTTTTTTTTTTTTTTTTTGCATTCGCCCTATAAGACGCACCAACTTTTCCCCCCCCGTTTTGGGGAAGAAAAAGTGCGTCTTATAGGGCGAAAAATACGGTAGTCTTATCTTTTCATGAAGAAAATAAAGATAATATTCTTTAATCTGAGACAAAATGATGAAGTACAATATATTGTTTAAAAAGAACATATTATATTGAAAATGCTAGACAGAGAAAATACCAGGTAATAGTGTTTGGTGATATTCTATAGTACCACATCCAGAATGACTCAAAATATGGTCAGAGTCGTATGCAAGAACTAGTGACTCTGATATTGTAGCTCAGTAACAAGTAGGCCAATTTAAATGCCCTTTTTTATTTCTTAATACTTTTTTTTACAACACTGGTGTTCAGTTGTTTGCCTACTGTATATAAATGAGGAGGAAATCTGTTTCAGAGGTTAAGTGATATCATATTTTACAACATGAAGAATTAGGAAATACCTGGTTTTATTTTACATTTTATATGATGGCATCTGTGTTCCAAATGCCTAATTCCAGTGAATGTGAAAGGAATTTGTGAGCGTCCATGGGAAATACTCTAGCAGCGAGAAGAGAATACTAATGGAGTGTGTAAAAAATGAACAGAGATCAAAAGTTTACTGCGTATGTGATAATACACTTTAGTTTCTGACAAGATACTAAATAAAGGTCTTTTTAGGCCTAGTAAAAAGGGACTTTTTTCTTTGAGTTTGATTTAAAGTATCTCTGGTTTGTCTATTGTCTTCATGTAAACTTTTAATCTGCAGTGCCTCCAGCAAATTATGTCCATAGGATATTTTCCAAACTGAACAATTCTAGAGGGATTCTGAAATGTCTTTATCCAAATAATACATGGGGAAAAATCTGTTATTCGAGAAAAAATCAAACAGAGACATAAAAACATTACAAAAACATAAGTAAAAAGTCCTTTGAAAAAAATGGAGATTTTTTTTTTCAAAAAAAGATCTAAATAATCTAAATCATTGCTGACTTTATAAAACATGTGTACAGAGAGGTGGGGGAGCATGAGAGACGAGGAATGTCTAAACAACATATTAAAAGAAACTACCAACCCTTCAGGAAAACAATAAAATACTTATTCTAGATACTTTACTACATTCAGTGCAACTTCTTAGTTTAGGATCTGGGGGAAAAAATAAACAGAACCCAAAACTTTTAGAATCATAGAATAGAATCATAGAATATTAGGGTTGGAAGCAGGGCCGGCGACAGAAATTTGGGGGCCCCCTACTCTGATCATTTGGGGCCCCCCAGCTGACAGCTGCTGGGGGGGGAAGCCCAGCCGGGGGGCCCCCCAGCCCAGCCAGTGCTCCCCCCACCCCAGCTGACAGCGGCAGTGCGAGCCCAGAAGCAGCTTGAGCCGCCCTTTCTCCCCCCCCCCCCGCGCCCTTTATTTCTCCCCTCCCCCCCCCCGCACCCTTTCTCCCCCGGACCCAGCGGGGGAAGCCCTACCGTGCGGCGGAGCCTCCCTGCCCTCGCCCTCTTTGAAGGCGGTGGTGCGCCGCTGCCGCCGGCTGGGCTCTCTGCTCCTGCCGGGGACACGCGCGCTTGTCCGGAGGAGAGCCGCGCCGCCTCCCTGCCCCTTCCCCGCTCTCCAGGCCCGGCGACAAGGGGGGGATGACTACGGGTACTCCTGTGTGCTGGGCCCCGGACTTAAGGGGGCCCCCCTAAAGTCCGGGGCCCGGTACAGCTGTACCCGTAGTACCCTCCTGTCACCGGCCCTGGTTGGAAGGGACCTCTGGAGGTCATCTAGTCCAACCTCCTGCTTAAAGCAGGACCAATCCCCTACTAAATCATCCCAGCCAAGGCTTTATCAAGCCTGACCTTAAAAACCTCTAAGGAAGGTGATTCTACCACATCCTTAGGTAACCCATTCCAATGCTTCACCACCCTCCTAGTGAAAAAGTTTTTCCTAATATCCAGTCTAAACCTTCCCACCTGCAACTTGAGACCATTACTTCATGTTCGGTCATCTAGATCCATCCTCTTTAGAACCCCCTTTCAGGTAGTTGAAAGCAGCTATCAAATCTCCCCTCAGTCTTCTCTTCTGTAGACTAAACAATCCCAGTTCTCTCAGCCTCTCCTCATAAGTCATGCACTCCAGGCCTGTAATCATTTTTGTTGCCCTTCTCTGGACTCTTTCCAATTTTTCCACATCCTTCTTGTAGTGTGGGCCCCAGAACTGGACAAGTACTCCAGATGAGGCCTCACCAATGTTGAACAGAGGGGAACAATCACGTCCCTCAACCTGCTGGCAATGCCCCTACTCATACAGCCCAAAATGCCATTAGCCTTCTTGGCAACAAGGGCACACTGTTGACTCATATCCAGCTTCTCATCCACTGTAATTCCTAGGTCCTGTTCTGCAGAACTGCTGCCTAGCCATTCGGTCCCTAGTCTGTAGCAGTGCTTGGGATTCTTTCGTTCTAAGTGCAGGACTCTGCACTTCTTCTTGTTGAACCTCATCAAATTTCTTTTGGCCCAGTCCTCTAATTTGTCTAGGTCCCTCTGTATCCTATCCCTACCCTCCAGTGGATCTACCACTCCTCCCAGTTTAGTGTCATCTGTAGACTTGCTGAGGGTGCAGTCCACATCCGGCCCCATGGACTTGTGCTCATCCAGCTTATCTAAATATTCCTGAACCACTTCTTTTTCCACAGACGGCTGGTCGCCTCCTCCCCATGCTGTGGTGCCCAGTGCAGTAGTCTGGGAGCAGACCTTGTTCGTGAAGACAGAGGCAAAAAAAGCATTGAGTACATTTGCTTTTCCCACATCCTCTGTCACTAGATTGCCTCCCTCATTCAGTAAGGGGCCCACACTTTCCTTGACTTTTTCCTTGTTGCTAACATACCTAAAGAAACCCTTCTTGTTACCCTTAACATCCCTTGCTAGCTGCAATTCCAAATGTGATTTAGCCTTCCTGATTTCACTCCTGCATGCCTGAGCAATATTTTTATATTCCTCCCTGGTCATTTGTCCAATCTTCCACTTCTTGTGAGCTTTTTTTTTTTTTTTTTTCATTTAAGATCTGCAAAGATTTCACTGTTCAACCAAGCTGGTTGCCTGCCATATTTACTATTCTTTCTACACATTGGGATGGTTTGTTCCTGCAACCTCAATACGGATTCTTTAAAATACAGCCAGCTCTCCTGGACTCCTTTCCCCTTCATGTTCATCTCCCAGGGGATCCTGCCCATGAGTTCCCTGAGGGAGTCAAAGTCTGCTTTTCTGAAATCCAGGGTCCGTATTCTGCTGCTCTCCTTTTTTCCCCTGTGTCAGGATCCTGAACTCGACCATCTCATGGTCACTGCCTCCCAGGTTCCCATCCACTTTTGCGTCCCCTACTAATTCTTCACAGTTTGTGAGCAGCAGGTCAAGAAAAGCTCTGCCCCTAGTTGGTTCCTACAGCACTTGCACTAAGAAATTGTCCCTTACACTTTCCAAAAACTTTCACCCCAGTTGTAATAAGCATACCTAGACAAAAGTTTTATTTCTTTTTTCCTATTCACCTCCATTCACCAGATTCTCACTTTACCAGCGTTTTCCATCTTTCTTAGCCCTCTCTCAGTTATTTCTTTCTTTATACCCCTATTTTCTTTCTTTGGTTTAAAATTTATGGCTGCTCCCCAACCAGGAGTCAAGCTTGCTTAGAAAAAGAATACCAACTACAAGCTACTTTCAGAATTACATAAAATAATTTTGTTTAAAGAGCATTATTAAAGTTGGAAAATACTCAGAAGTTAGAAAATGTCAGATTTATGGTTGCCCATGCCCCCTTGTGTGTCCATACTGTGGAAAAAAGTAGTATGTGATTAGAGATTAGCAAATAATCAATTTTTCAGTTCAGTGACAAATGAAATTTTTAAAAAAATTGTTTCAGGTCAAACAAAAGCATTTTGTTTAACCTGATTTTCTGTATTTGTGTGTGTGGGGGGGAGGTTTAGGGGGAAGAGGAGAAGGATGGGACTGGTTTATTTAATTAGTTTTACAGTTATTTTTCACCCTTAAAAAAAATTCAATCTAACTAAATTTGGGGCTACCCATCTGGGTAGAACTCTGTGCCAGGTGGAGATCCAATAAAGTCAGTAGGGCTGCAAACTGGTGCAGGAATCTGCTTGCATGGAATAAATTGCAGGTTTGGAGCCTTATTAGCTAAGTTTGTATCATCAAATATTGATACTACTTGGTTTTTCTGTACAATAGCAGAACAGAATCTCAATTACGGTCTCAGAAATTCCCTACTGCTGATATATAGGGATGCATTTAAAGAATCATAACTCTTTTGGTAGCAAGTAGTATCTTTTTATGATTCGTTTGCACAGTTCTTAGCACAGTTGGCCCCAGATCCTTGATTTGGGCCTCTGGGTGCCACCACAGTACAAATAATAAATGCTATTAGTATGCTTGCTCTATCTCCAAAAGAATATCCACTACAAAAAGTAAATACATCAGTAATTACCATTGTTAAAATGCTAAAAAAAAGAAAGAAAAACAACAATGGTATTATGTATAGGTAGATAAGTAACTATAGCAATATTTTGTTAAGCATTGCTTTACTACAATACTCCGCATTGTGAGAATGGGTCATTTAAATTGCTTTTGATAAGAAATAAACTTGAAACAAAACTGTCTCCAAATGTTGTTTATTTTGGGTAAAATTTGTATATAGATCTTAATTTTGGGGACCCACTGTGTCTTTCCATCTGTGCTGAAAATTGTCAAAAACTATTGTGTATGAAACATGAACCTATATATCTGTTGTCTTATCTGAATTCTGATTAGCTTGCAGTCTGTACAAAAAACTTTGGTTTCATATATACCTCTTTCTGAAGTCCACCTTGAATACAGCATGTGTAATCTAAGCAGAGATGCACAATATAAGTAGTGTATATCTACCTACATGACTTCAACCATTTATTTCTAGGCCTGGTGGTCTGATCTTGTAAAGTTTGGAAGAGTTTTGGAATATAAAAGTTAAATTAAGTGGGACTGATGGCAAATCAATGGGATTTTAAATAGTCCTCATAAGTACTTTAAATAGTAATTAGTAATGTAGAGAGCCTTTTTTTACACAGACTATTTCAAATTTAATAAAATTCAACTATTTTAACTACAGTTCTGTATATTTGAATGAAAAACTAGAGCTACTATAGCTCATTATCTGAATGATACTTTAATACTTAACAAAGTAAAAGTATAGTGTACTACCATTAAAATATCAGTGAATTAATTCAGTGTAATAATATAAACTGTAACACAACTGAAATTAGTTTACAGTAATGTAAAAGGCCGTAATCAATGACCCTCCCCTCTAAAAAAAATCTTAACCAGATTCACCTTTCAGTCACCTTTTTCATATCTAATAACCAATGCTTGAAAAATAGGATTTAATTATTATTATTTCTCTCCTTTTGGAACTAACAATCTTCAACACCATCAGTACCACCAATAACTCATTTCCTTTTTCAAAAGTTTCTAGTACACTGCGGAGCTCAAGTGGTCTCAAAGTGACAAGTCTGACTTTGCCAGATCATGGAAGTTCATTAAATTGTAACAAAAATATTTGTTCGTGTGCAGCTAAAAGTAACTTTTAAAGCTATGCTTCTTTTGAAAACATTACTTTTCATAACATAAAGTAGAAGCAGAATGGTTGACATAACGAAATTGGCTGATTTTGCCAATTAGGGAGTGCTGTGTGACTGCATCTGTCCATTTGCCAGGCTAGCCACGGATGGATCCAGAGTGGAGACACAGCAGTGTTTGATGTGGTGCTCCACAAACAGCAATTGGCCACTGCCATCCTCAAAAATTCAAAAGCCAAACCAATTAAACCAGGATATGTATTTTCAACCTGTAATACTAAAAAAAACCTGTTGTCAGTGTATGCTCCCATCCTCTGTATGTGTACAGTATTATGAAGTATTGTAGTAGCCTATTGGTCCCAGGATATTAGAGAGACAAAGTGGGTGAGGTAATATTTATTTATTGGACCAACTTCTCCTGGTGAGAGAGACAATGTTCTGAGCTTCACAGAGCTCTTCCTCAGGTCTGGGAAAGGGACATTCTAAGTACCTCTATATAGTTCGAGAGTGTGTCTCTCATCAACAGAAGCTGGCCCATTAAAGATATTACCTCACCCAGAGAATATATATTCTCTCTCTACATTGTTATGGTTCTATTACCGGCAGCACAAAACCCATAGAAAATTCTATGATAGACGGATGAGTAACACCACTCTCCTTTTTGACCAATGGAAAAATGATACTTCAGAATTCCATGCCACTCTCTTCTCCTCACCCCCCTCAATCCCCTCCCCCTAAAAAAAAAAACTGACCAAAAAGCTCCCTATTTTTGTGTAAGTTCTATTGGCTCAAACCACTCAAGCCCTGTAACAAGCAAGTTCACTAGATAGCATTTTGTAAAAGAATTCTAATGGCTACTCCAATCGAATTTTCCATTAAACACTTTTGTGTAAGAGTTGGTTAAAATGTTTTTGTCAATATATATATATAAACAAATAAAGGATTTTTGAGCAAAAGGAAAATGTTTGCAGAAAATGTTAATTTTAATTGAAATTCTTTTTTTTTTTAAGAAAAGCCAAAAAAAATTGAAAATCAAAAATTTTGGTTGGTAGCATTTTGGTTTCCAAAATTGATTTTTTTTAAACTTAAAACCAGAACATTGTTACCGAAAACTAATTTTGAAAATAATTTTTTTTTGCTTTCATTTTTTTCACTGAAAAACCAAAATATTTTCATGGGAATATTTTAAAAAAATATGTATTTAGAAAAGTCCCCCTAAAAATAAATGGCATATTTCAACGAGGTCTATTATGTGCTTTCTCTCAAGCATCCCCATATGCATGGAAAAATTCTCCTGACTAAATTCAGTACACCTAACCACTTCTTTCAAAACCCTGCTTAAGACTGACCTCTATCGTAATGACAAAACTGCACCTGCTGATTGTAACAGGGACAGCTAAGGACAGAGGAAGGATGGTCTAGTAGTTAGAGTGTTACCCTGGGTCCTGGAAGTTCAAAGTTCAATTCTCTACTCTGCTATAGACTTCCTGTGTGATCTCAGGCAAATCTCTCTGTATCTCAGTTTCCCCATTTGTAAAACAGGGATGGTTATAATACCTCCTTACCTCAAAGATGTATTTATCCTCCTAACACATTATAGATTGTGAGGCACTCAGATGCTATGATAAAGGCATGGGGGCACATAAGTACCTAAGATAGATAGAGCTGTGATGGTCTCTCTTCCTTTTCCTACTCCTTTATCCTTAATATCCAATTTCCCCATTCCTCCTCCCAACCCATCTCTATCCCAGATAAAAATCAAAATATCCATCTCATACTCTTCATCTGTTTGTGTCTTTAAGACAGTAAGTGGGGCAGGAATCATCTCTTATCTATGTTTGAACAGAGTGCAACCCCATGAAGCTCCCAGCCTGACAGAAACCTTTGAGTACTGCCATCTTATAAATATTTTCTACTACTACTACATTATGGCAGCTGCGTGGTAAATGGACTTTTTCTCTGCATCTTCTATCCTCCTATCAGGGTAAATAACGCTATATACTGGTAGTGTGACATAAATTGCTGCCTCGTCTATGTGTTCTTTTATCAGGTACCAGTATGTTTATCTTTTTATAACCTCCTTTGTCAGAGAAGATTTGTTTCTTAACAAGTTTGTAATCTTTCTGATAGTGTTCTAAAAAAGAGAATGTCTATTGTATTTAAGAGAATACCCTTCATTATAATAAATACTTATCTTACAAAGCTAAGGAAGCCAGGCTGAGAAGGACTGTCAAAAGAGCCTAAAGGAATTAGGCACACATATCCCAATATTTTTCTCCTTTGGCAATCCCAGCTCTAGCGTCTACAGATGAATCACAGAGTTTAATTCCAGAAAGGACCATCAGATCACCTAGTCTTACTGACTATATATTACAGGCCACCAATGCTTCTCAGCACCATTACACTAAATAGAAGAACTGCCATATTGAGTCAGACCAATGGTCCATCTAGTGCAGGATTCTATCTCCAAGCATGTCCAGTACCAGAACTTCAGGGGGAGTGTGCAGAACGGGGCAATTGTGGAACAATTTACTCATCTTCTCCTTATGGCTTCTGGTAGTCAGAGATTTAGGGCAGCCCGAAGCATGGGTTTGCATCTCTGACCATCTTGGCTCTATCCCCCATGATCTTATTTGGTTCTTTTTTGAACCCAGAATATTTTTGGCAATCACAACATCCCATGAAAATGAGTGCCGCTTTAATCATGTGTTGTATGAAAAATACTTCCTATTGTTTGTATTCAATTTGCTGCCTATTAATTTAATTCAATGACCCCCCGATATTTGTATTGTGAGAAAGGGACTTAGCACTTCTTTATTCACCTGTTCCACACCATTCATGGTTTATTAGACCTCTATCATATCATTTCTTAATTATCTCTTTTCTAAGATGAACACCCATAATCCTTTTAGTTTCTTCTTGTATAGAAGCAGCTCTATACTCTTGGTCATGCTCGTTGCCCTTTTTTGAACCTTTCCCAGTTCTACAGTATCCTTTTTGAGATGGGGCAATGATAACTGGACCCAGTATTCCAGGCGTGGGTGCACCATGGGTTTTTACTGATGCATTATGATATTTTCTGTCTTATTTTCTATTCCCTTCCTAAAAATTGCTAACATTCTGTTTACCTTTTTGACCACTGCTGCATATTAAGCTGAAGTTTTCAAAGAACTTTCTCTGTATGATGACTCCTAGACCTTTGTCTTGAGTAGGAACCGTTTATTTAGAACCCATCATTATATGTGTGTAGTTGTTGCTATTTTTTCGCAATGTGCATTGCTTTGCACTTCTCTCCACTAAACTCATCTGCCACTTGTTGCTCAGTCACCCAGTTTTGTGAGATCCCCCTCTAGCTCTTTGCAGTTAGCTCTGAACTTAATTATCTTGAATAATTTTGCATCATCTGCAAACTTTGCCACTTCACTGTTCACTCCGTTGTCCAAATGTTTAATGAATATCTTGAACAGCACAGATCACTCTTTCCATTGTGAAATCTGACCATTTACTCCTACCCTCTATTTCCTATCTTCTAACCAGTTACTGATCCATGAGATGACTTTCCCTGTTATCCCATGACTACTTAGTTTCCTTAAGAGCCTTTGCTGAGGGACCCCGTCAATAGTTCTCTGAAAATTCAAATACACTCTTTTAATTAGATCACACCCTTATACATGAGCTTGCCACCTTCAAAGAATTCTAATAGATCAGTGAGGCATGAATTCCCTTTACAAAAGCTCTGTTGACTTTTCTGCAACAAATCATGTTGATCTATGTGTTGGATAATTCTGTTCTTTATTATAGTTTCTACCAATTTGTCTGGTCTGAAGTCAGGCTCACCAGCCTGTAATTGCCAAGACCTCCTCTGGCCCTTTTTAAAAATTGTCATTACGTTATTTACTAGTCATTTGGTACAGAGCCTTCCTTCAGCAATAGGTAGCATACCACAGTTAGTAGTTCTACAATTTTTATCAATTTATTCTAAAGCCTCTTCTATTGACACATCAATGTGGGACAGTTCTTCAGATTTGTCATCCAAAAAGAATATCTCTGATGTGAGTATCTCCCTACATCATTTGCAATAAAGACTGATGCAAAGAATTCATTTAACTTCTTCAAAATGGCCTTGTCTTCCTTGAGTGCTCCTTTAGCACCTTAGTCATCTAGTCATCCCATTGCCTGATTCAGATATAAGTAAAAATATTCTTACAGTTAGTTTTTGCATCTATAGCAAGTTTCTTCTCAAATTCTTTCTTGGCCTGCCTTATCATACTTTTATACAACCTGCCAGAGTTTGTATTCTTTGCTATTATCCTCAATAGGTTTTGACTTCCAAATTTTAAAGGATGCCTTTTTGCCTCTAAAGGCTTCCAGAACTCTGCTGTTTAGCTATGGTGGCATTCTTTTAGTCCTTTTACTGTCTTTTCTGATTTGAGCAGGGGGTTAGTGTAGGTGACCTCCCGAGATCTCTTCTAACTTGAATCTTCCATGATTCTATTAGGTATACATTCAGTCTGAGCCTCTTTATGGTGTTTTTAAATAGTCCCCCTCTGTTTGCAGGCATTTAACCCTTATGAAGTCTCCTTTTAATTTCCATCTAACAAGCATCTTCATTTTTCTGTAGTTCCTCTTTCTAAAGTTAAATGTTACTGTGTTTTTTTTATTTTATCCTCCCCCCACAAGGATGTTTAAATTTAATTACATTATTGTCACTATTATCAAGTGGTTCAGCTATGTTGTCCTCTTGGACCAGATCCTGTGCTCCACTTACGACTAAACCAATTGCCTCTCCCCTTGTGGGTTCCAGGACTAGCTTCTCCAAGAAGCAGTCATTTATAATGTCTAGAAATTTTATCTCTGCGGTGACACTTACCCAGTCATTATGAGGATATTTGAAATCAACTACAGTAAACCCTCGATTTTACGGACCCCGATTTAACGGACTTCGGATGCAACGGACAAAATTTCCGATGCATCCGAAATCCGTTTTGGGGGCTGCCGGCTCCTGCCACAGGGAGCCGGCTGGGTTGACAGCTCCCACCCGGCTCCCCGCAGCGGGGACCCCTGCGGGAGCTGTCAAACCCCCCCCCCACCGGCTCCCCGCAACGGGGAGCCGGGCGGGGGGGGCGTTTGAGAGCCCCCGCTCGGCTCCCCGCAGCGGGAAGCCGGGCGGGGGGTTTGACAGCTCCCGCCGGGCTTCCCGCTGGGGGGAGCCGGGCGGGAGCTGTCAACCCCCCCGCCTGGCTCCCCGGAACGGGGAGCCGGGCGGGGGGGGGGGGGTTTGAGAGCCTCCGCTCGGCTCCCCGCAGCGGGAAGCCGGGCGGGGGGGTTTGACAGCTCCCGCTCGGCTCCTCCCAGCTGGAAGCCGGGCGGGAGCTGTCAACCCCCCCGCTCGGCTCCCCGCAACGGGGAGCCGGGCAGGGGGGGGGTTTGAGAGCCTCCGCTCGGCTCCCCGCAGCGGGAAGCCGGGCGGGGGGGTTTGACAGCTCCCGCTCGGCTCCTCCCAGCTGGAAGCCAGGCGGGAGCTGTCAACCCCCCCGCCCGGCTCCCCGGAACGGGGAGCCGGGCGGGGGGGGGGGTGTTTGAGAGCCTCCGCTCGGCTCCCCGCAGCGGGAAGCCGGGCGGGGGGGGTTGACAGCTCCCGCTCGGCTCCTCCCAGCTGGAAGCCGGGCGGGAGCTGTCAACCCCCCCGCCCGGCTCCCCGAAACGGGGAGCTGGGCGGGGGGGGGGTTGAGAGCCTCCGCTCGGCTCCCCGCAGCGGGAAGCCGGGCGGGGGGTTTGACAGCTCCCGCTCGGCTCCCCCCAGCTGGAAGCCAGGCGGGAGCTGTCAACCCCCCGCCCGGCTCCCCGCAGCGGGGAGCCGGGCGGGGGGAGGGGGTGGGGTGGGCTGACTAATTAAATAACGGACTAATTCGGGCGGGGGGGTGTCCGTTGTCACCCGAAAGTCCGTTATTTAATGATTTAAAAAAATTATTAAATAACGGACTTTCGGTTTTAACGGACACCCCCCCGCCCGAATTAGTCCGTTATATCGAGGTTTCACTGTATTATGATTGCACTTTCTGTTTTTGTGGCCTCTCTAACATCCTCTGGCATTTCACAATCACTGTCACCATTCTGGTTAGATGGTTGGCACTATATTTCTACTCCTGTATTCTTTCTGTTTATGGAACGAAGCATGGAATTTCTATCCAAAGAGATTATGTGGTACAGTTTGATTAATTTAAGATTCTTACATTATTTGACTATGCTTTCTTTAACATATAGTGCCACTCCTCCACCAATATGATCTCTATATTTTATATCCAGGTATACCATTATTTTCAACCCATCAAGTTTCCAGGGTGCCTTTTGTATCAATATTCTCATTTAAGTCCACTCAAGTTCACACATCTTGGTATTTAGACTTCTAGCACTTGTAAATTTTGTCAATATTACATTGCTTACCTTCCTCCTGTTATTTTTCAATGGAAGTATTTTGTTGGACTATTGATCAATAGTGTTTACCTATACTTTATAAACTTTTTTAGTGGGAGATAGAGGTTTCCTTTAATAAATTCATCCCTGGGGGATGCCTTTGACTGAACCATGCACTCCTCTGAACTTGTTGCCTTTCCCCTAGCCCTTAGTTTAAAAAATTCCTATACAATCTTTTAAATTTTATTATGTTCCAGTAGTCTGGTTTAATTTTGGTTTAAGTGAAGCCCATTCCTCCTGCATAGGCTACTCCTTTGCCAAAAGTTCCTACTAAATCTAAATCCATCCTCCTTATACCATTGTCTCATCCATGCATTGAGACTCTGCAGTTCTGCCTAATTGACCCTTCGCATGGAACTGGAAGCATTTCAGAGAATGCTACCATGGAGGTCCTGGTAAGATTTTAATATCTTACCTAGCAGACTAAATTTGGCCTGCAGGACCTCTTTCCTTCCTTTCCTTAGGTCATTGGTACCTACTGTACCAGGACTATCAGATCCTCCCCAATACTACCTACAAGACTATCTAGATGTCTTGTAAGATCTGCTACCTTTATACCCATCAGGAAATTCACCATGCAGTTCACTCAGTCATCACAAAGCCAACTTTCTAACAACTGAATCCCCCATTGCTGTTGCCTGACATTTCCCAATAACTGGGGTCCCTGCCTCAGTGCAAGAGGATACCATGATATCGTCTGGAAGATGTGTCCCAGCTATCATTTTCTTCTGCTCTATCTTGGTGCTTTGCTGCCCCAAGACATTCATCCTGGACAGGAGATGGCACTGCTCTACTATGTTACTAAAAGTCTTCTCTATGTACCTCTCTGTCTCCCTTTGCTCCTCCAGTTCAGCCACTCTGACCTCCAGAGCTCACAGTATGCATTAAGGATTGTGAGTTGTTTGCACCACATGCACCTATTGCACCTGTTCAGAAGGCAGATAATCATCCATGTCACACTCTTTACAATTAACAGCATAGCCCCCCACATTATCACTGATATTCTGTCCACATTTTTATTCTTGGGGCTTTTTTATTTAGCCTACTTCTAGGGTATATCTGTTAAATGGATTGGATTTTCTTTATTTTATAAGTTGCTTTTCTTGAGAACTTGGTGCCTTTCTAATTGTTAAATCCCATGGACTCCTACGCCTGCAACCAAATTCTCCTTACCTTGTCAGTTCACAAAGTCACTCTGTCACGGGCTCTCTGTGAGAAGGGGCATTTGCAGGAGGCCTCTAAATTTATGGCTTTGGGTAGGCCACCAATGCTCCCACTTACTATTGATTATTTAGGTCCTGATCTCTGCCGGCTATTCTTTTCATCAAGTAATATCTCTAAAGAGTGATTTACTTAGATGCCACAGTGCCTAGCACCTTCAAGGCAGCTTTGAGTCAGCAATATAGCCTCTCTGACCAAGCTTTGAAGTTAAGATTCTGATCTGGATAAGCTTTTAGATTTCAAACTAAGCCTTTAAAATGCTTAGCCTGTAACCCGCAAAGCCAATGACTGAGAATGCTCAGTGCCACCAAATGCAGAGATCCAGATTTTGAACATTTCGTAAAGCAGAAGTGTTCAAATATATAGTTTTTGTTGAGTCCAGGATCAAGATGGAAAACATTGGTCAAATTTGGATCCACATCTGGGATTGATTTTCACACACCCCTAACGTTTGGGAGTGCTCCAATCTGAAGTTGTGACTCAGGCCCAGATCCAGTAGTGTCTTATTAAACACATGTTTTTTAATGTGCTATATGAGGACAGAGCGGAAGAGAAGTGGTGCCAATGATTTTATAAGGCGAGGTGCTGATGCAACTTCAGTCAGTCAAAGGTTTTGATACTTGACTCATTATTAGAAGAGTCTATTAAGGTGTGCTATGAAAGTAGGGAAAAGTGCTGGTCTTGCTCCCGGAAAAAGCTATGAAGTCCCATTCACTGTTACCGCTCCTGCATCTATGACATGGCCCCTTATGTTCCTGCAATTTCCTCAGATTATGGCAAACCCATTCCCCCTCCTGTTGGGAAGGCTTTCTGGCGGTGCCGTCTATATAGTGGGAAAAGCCAGTAAGTAAAAATGAAGCACAATTGTCCAAATAGATAATGGAGGACAGTGCAGCCCACTGGCAGCAGTTATATGGGCTCACAGAGAGGAAATCTGGTATGCCATTCTGGCTAGCAGTGTGGTTTTGTCCAGGTATATAGTGCTCTCTGGAAGAGTGGTCTTGTAGAGCTCCAAGCACAGAGTCAGTGGCAAGGAAAGTCTATAGAGACTATTGGTTATACAACCTTCTCATATTCAAATCCAACACACTGTAACCTGCCTTGATCGGATACCAGACTGGAAGACCAAAGTGTCCCAGAATAAAGAAAAAAGCCCTTCACAATGATTATCCTTGTATGGAGGGGCAGTAGGGTGACCAGACATCCTGATATTATTCGGACCATCCCAATATTAGAGGTTGTGTCTTATATATGCAGTTATACCACTGCCATCCTCCCCCCCCCCCTAAAAAAAGGGGTCTCAATTTTTCACACTTGCTATCTGGTCACCCTAAGTGGTAGAATATTTAAGACATTTTCACACTGGCCAATTAAATACTTAATCAAGTTATTTATACGTTGGACCTGGTTTCATAGTGGTTAATATTCACAAGCCAGAAAAATACATTGGTAAATTTTACACCATCAGGTGCTATCAAAATTCTGGTAAGTGTGATATTAAAACTTTCACTTGAAATGATATGTGATGCAAATGTATAATGAATATCTAACAAGATTCTGTAGTAAGTTTGAAAAAAAGTACTAGTAAGGCTGATAGGTCCATAGGAGGTTTACATGAAAGTCTATGTTGTGTCTCTGTGTTGTGTATTTCATTTTCACACACACAAAAATAAATACCAGGAGCCTAATCCAAACCCCACTGCAGTCAATTGAAAGAGTCTCATTGAGTTCAGTGGGCTTCAAATCAGGTCCAAAAGGGGGAAGTTCATTCTTGATGGAGTCCTGCAGGTGGCTTATGGTGCTGTGTATCAGAATATAGTGACATTATTTAAAGAAGAATATCTCTGAAGCAGTCAAAAGGCTCAGAATCATTCTTGTCTTTAATGTTCAGAGTAATCTAAACACTTGGTGGATAATCCAAGAAAAGACTCCATATTTACACAATTATCTAATTACTAATTTATCTAGTCAATATAACATATTTTCAAAATGTATTTTTTACTGCAACTATTTACATCATAGTTATGGCTGCACAGCAAACTATCGGGGAAATAGAGAGAGTGAGACTTTCAGCAAGGTTTATATTGTAATTCAGATATTATATACATGCACACTCTTTGTAGGGAGTATGTTTGGAAAATGTTTGGAAGATAAGCCAAGGTAGCTGTCCAGCCTTTACTTTACATTTCTATGCTTTTGGGCAATTATTTTAGTGTTCTTCAGTAGTTAAATTTATGTTACCTGATTCAGAGTTTTGCATTAAAATGCTTAAAAGATTGAGAATTTAACTTATTTTTATTATCACAGCAAGAGTGGTAATATGTCCTCAGGAACTGAGAAGCTGAAGTGCTACATTTCCAGCAACTGGTGTGTCATGACTATCAAAGTCAAGACAGACTGTCTACTAATCATCGCTCTTCCACAACACAGTTTGAAGCATGGGTGCCAAAGAAAACTGGAGATGTGAAATAAGATTCACATGAATTACAAATTTTATATTATTATCCTATATTATAAAAGACAAGCGAACGGTGTGTGAAGCCGTCATGCACAGTAGAGACGGCCCAGATGAATGGCATGCTGGGAGGTGTAGTTCGGAGGCACAAAATGGCCACCACGCATCCCCCGCCGCGGGCTGTAGAGAGGGCCCGGTCCAGGTCCAGCTACCTTCCCTCCCCCCCCCCACTGTATTTAGCCCTGAGACACAAGGTGGCTGAGGTACCATTTAATAGTATTCACTTCTGTATTTATCCATGACATTTATTTCCACTTCAGAACCAGAAAAGGAGGCGCCTGTCCCAAGCTGCCCCTGCTCTCCATACAAAACACAGCTGGACTCAGTGAGGGGGCCAGCGCCCCACTGGCACACACAGCCCCTACTCACTCCTGCCCAGAGCCAAGTGATTTAAGAACAGATCGAGTCTCCCTTCCCACAAGCACCCATGTTTGGCTGGAGCCTCATTCCTAGAGCCCTCGGGCCAACAGCACTGGTTCTCCCAGTGCATCCCCCTCCTGACCACTCCCTGGGGCTCTCCGCCAACCTTCTCAGGGCCAGCTCCCCGGGGAGGAAGCGGAGGCACGGGTCTGGGAGTGACTCACGCCGCGGGAGGAGAAGCGGGGAAACTCCAGCGGCTCTGCTGGGTTCAGCGTGAGTGGCAAGGCTCATGTGCGCTCGCTCCCTGCCTCCCTCCCCCTCACTCGCTCTCCCTGCCGGCTGGGTGCTGAAGTTGGGCGGATTGCAGCAAACCAGCTCCGCTAGGGACCACCTACACGAGCCCTTCCCCGGGATCGCTCAGTGCCAAGCACACACAGCCAGGCTGGGGTGGGTAAGCCAGACCGCTCGGGGGACGGGGGGAGGGGGGGTCTTCTTACTTATTATTTTGAACCTGAGGGAGGGAGCTGAGCGAGGGGGGGTCATTGGGGGGAGGGAGCTGAGCGAGGGGGGGCGTTGGGGAGGGAGCTGAGCGAAGGGGGGCGTTGGGGGGGAGGGAGCTGAGCGGGGGGCATTGGGGGGGAGGGAGGGAGCTGGGTGTGCGTTGGGGAGGGAAGGAGCTGGGCGAGGGGGGGCGTGCGTTGGGGAGGGGAGGAGGAGTTGGAGTGGGGGGGAGGGAGGAGAGAGCTTAGCGAGTGGGGGGGCTGTGAGCCATTTCCATTGGCCCGTGTCCACGGGCTTTTACACTAGTAAGGTATATAAGCTTACATTGAAATTGATTAGTATTGTGTGTGTGTGTGTGTATATATGTGTATTTTTAGGGTGCTCAATATTTTGGTGTGGTACATGCGATTAATACTACATAGTTACAATATACTCTGAGTTATGACCTGTTCTCACCTATCTGAATTTCTTGCCTACAATAAAGAGCAAGTAAAACTGTAGCATACCTTCCATTAATGTATCTGACTAATAATCCGCCCATCCATGACTTCCAAACCTTTGACGGTCATGCTGTCGAGATGTATTTGTATACAGACTTGTATAGGAAAACGTCAGCGTTTGTCCTCTGCATAATTGGCAGCTAATGCACTTCCCTCCTCCCCATTTGTGGTAGTTGATAAAGGTGACCATTTCAATTATCCCCATCTTTCATCTACTTCATAATCATCCCCCAAACTTAATATTTTCATTCATAGAAGAGCTAATACTGAGTAAACTGAAATGTTTTCCCCCCACCAGTCTATCTATAAGGCAGAACCTTGGGGGGGGCAGTATAATGCTAACCCTATCCAACAGAGACGTTCTTCCAGCTCAAGGAAGCAGAACATCTCTCAGAGCTTGCAGATGCACACAAGTGGTGTGACTGCTGCTATTCCCTTCATGAGTTCAGCTTATTTCTTTGTGCTGACCAGTGCATCAGGAGGAGGAGGACAAAGCCTACCTAACCTTTTATACGGCCTCTATTGCCATAGTTGTAATGGAATGCTAAACTGTATTATACAGTTCACCCACTAGGTGCAACAAACCTAATTTAAACTCATTATGGTCATTCTTGATAGTGTATTAAAGATTCTTATAGCAAACTTCTGCTCTTGCTCTCTCTTTGAAAGAAGCTCTCTAGTCAGTCCATATCTGGTATGAGAGTCTGATGTGCTAGTACAAGTCATACAAGACATGGCGTCAAAAGAAAACTAGTGCCAAAGGAGAACAGAAATAAAAGGAAAGAAAGGTTGCAGACAGAATTTTTAAAAAGCCAGTAAGATTGCCAGATCTCATAAATATAGTACTCTTCAATGCCCCAGAGAACATTAGCTTTAATGAACCTTCAGAATGGACTGAGTGGAAGCTGTATTTTGCAGGAATTCACAATGCAATTAGGGCTGTCGATTAATCGTAGTTAACTCACACGATTAACTCAAAAAATTAACTGTGATAAAAAAATCATCACAATTAATTACACTGTTAACAATAGAATACCAACTGAAATGTTTTTAAAAAATTTGAATGTTTTTCTGTTTTCAAATATATTGATTTCTATTATAACACAAAATACAAGGTGTAAGTTACTCACTTTATATTCATTTTATTACATATATTTGCACTGTAAAATGAAAAGAAATAGTATTTTTCAATTAACTTCATACAAGTACTGTAGTGCAATCTAATGTGAAAGTGCAATTTAAAAATTTAGATTGTTTTTGTTACATAACTGCACTCAAAACAAAACAGTGTAAAACTTTAGCGCCTCCAAGTCCACTCAGTCCTGCTTCTTCGCTAAGGCAAACAAGTTTGTTTACATTTATGGGAGATAATGCTGCCTTCTTATTTATGATGTCATATGGAAGTGAGAACAGGCATTTATATGGCACTTTTGTCATCAGCATTGCAAGGTATTTATGTGCCAGATGTGCTAAACATTCAAATGCTCCTTCATGCTTCAGACGTCAGTCCAGAGGACATGTTTCCATGCTGATGACGTTTAAAAAAATAGCAGTAATTAAATTTGTGACTGAACTCCTTGGAGAATTGTATGTCACCGGTTCTGTTTTACAACATTCTGCCATATATTTCATATTAGAGCACTCTTGGATGATGATCCAGCACATATTGTTTGGTTTAGGAACACTGAAGATTTGACAAAATGCAAAGAAGGTAGCAATGTGAGATTTCTAAAAATAGCTGCAGCACTCAACCCAAGATTTAAGAATCTGAAGTGCCTTCCAAAATTTGAAAGGGACAAGATGTGGAGCATGCTTTCAGAAGTCTTAAAAGATCAACATTTCGATGCAGAAACTACGGAATCTGAACCACCAAAAAAGAAAATCAACTTTCTGCTGGTGGCATCTGACTCAGATGATGAAAATGAACATCCATCGGTCTACTCTGTTTTGAATCATTATTGAGCAGAACCCATCATCAGCATTTATGCATGTCCTCTGGAATGATGGTTGAAGCATCAAGGGACATATGAATCTTTAGCGCTTCTGGCATGTAAATATCTTGCAACGCCTGTTACAACAGTGCCATGTGAACGTCTGTTCTCACTTTCAGATGATGTTGTAAACAAGAAGCGGGCAGCATTATCGCCTGCAAATGTAACCAAACTTGTTTGTCTGAAGTAGGACCAAGTGGACTTGTTGGCTCTAAAGTTTGACATTGTTTTATTTTTGAATGCAGTTGGTTTTTGTACAAAATTCTACATTTGTAAGTTCGACTTTCATGATAAAGGGATTGCACTTATAAAGCACTTATATTGGTGAACAGAACAATACTATTTCTTTTGTTTTTACAGTGCAAATATTTGTAATAAAAATATAAAGTGAGCAACGTATACTTTGTATTCTGTGTTGTAATTTAAATCAATATATTTGTAAATGTAGAAAACATCCAAAAATATTTAAATACACAGTATTCTATTATTGTTTAACAGTGTGATTGATTTTTTTTAACTGTTCAATTAATCACGATTATTTTTTTTAGTCGCTTGAAAGCCCTAATTGCAATCTATCTCCACAAGGAAACTGGAGATATGCAGATATCTTCAATTTATGCAATGGGGAAACAGGCAGAGAATATCTTTAAATCTTTGACTTTACTGAATTAAGTCACAAAGATGGCTATAAAAGGGTTCTGATTATGTTTGATGCATGCTTTATACCTTTGAAAAAGCATTATCTAGTGAAAACATGCAGGAACCAAGAGAAAATGTTGAATCTTTTATAAGAGATTTGCATGCGTTGTCTGAACATTATGATTTGGGAGCTGCAAAACATGAAAATATCAGAGACAGGCTGATTATTGGGTTAACAGGCAGAAACCTCCCACAGCAAGTACAATTTAAGACAGACTTAAATCTATCCGGATCTATACAGATAGCAAAGCAATCTGAACTAGTCAAACAACAGACCGAAAGACAGAACCAACCTGAAAAAACAGGAAACTAGTTTAGAACCTGCAAACAGACATAACGTCAGTGCTAAAAGTCACTACGATAAGACCCTTGAGGAGAAGAGAAACAAATTTCCGGCTACCTACAAAGCATTTCCGACTAAATATACAAGATGTGGAAATATACAGGCTGTGAAAAAATTCATAGCCCAATAGGTTTATGTTAAAGGTGCAAGGTGTAATACATGCACAAAATATGGACATTTTTGCAGATGTTTGCCGTACCAAGGCAGTTAAGGAGTTGACTGATATTACAAATAATCAAGAAGCATTGTTTCTGGGATCTATCAGCCTGCCTGGAGAGTGAAACTGAATATATATGAAAAGATTAATGACTTTAAAACTGACTGAGAAGCAGATGTGAGTCATCTCAGCAGGGATTTACAATCACATTCAATGCCTCCCAAAGTGGAAATCCCCTGACACAGCTCTGCCTAGCCCTGGAGATATTTTGAACTGCATCAGACAGTTCACCACAGAAACAATTTACAGAGACAGAAGCTATGCATTCAGAGTGCATGTAGTCAAAGAAACAAAGACCAACAACCTTTTCAGCTCCACCATGGCAGGTATGATGGGTCTAATAAGGAAGGTGAAAGAACTCAATGGAATATTTCATGATATTTGGACTTTTAAAAGAAGACCCAGTACAAATAAACTTGAGACAATACTGAACCGTACAGTGTACAAACACCTCTGCCAGATAGACTCTGGAAGAGACTAGCTGTAGATTTATGTGAATTCAGAGGTCATCATAACCTGGTGATAGTGGACTTTCAAGTACATTATTTCTGTATACCTGAAAAAAGTCCATTATCACCAGGTAATGATGACCTCTGAATTCACATAAATCTATAGCTAGTCTCTTCCAGGGTCTATCTGGCAGAGGTGTTTGTACACTGTATGGTTCAACATGTTGCAATGTTATAGTGAAACCAAAGTGAACTTTGTGTTCATTTGTTATTGCAGATTAACTAGTGATGGACAACAGACCAGAATTCACACAGCATAGTTTAAGTCATACCAAATCAAATATTGTTTTGATCATATTACTAGCAGCACACATTAGCCACAAGCAAAGAGAGTAGTTGATAGAGCTCTACAGACAGTCGAGAAAATCCTACAAAAAGAAGAGTACAGAATGGATCTCTGAAGTTGCAGATTAACACCAATACCAACAGGTATAGTCCAGCACAATTCCTGAGGAGAAAGCAACTCGGAACTACTGTGCTGATTCTAGGGTGACCAGACATCAAGTGTAAAAAATCAGGATGGGGGTGGGGGTTAGTAGGTGCCTATATATATATATTTTAAAAGGCTCAAAATTGGGACTATCCCTATAAAATCGGGATATCTGGTCACCCTAGCTGATTCTGGAGAAGCACCTATCTCCAAAATGGCCAAACATGAAGAGAATAGCCAAATCAGATGAAAAGGCAAAAAGAACTTACACACATTTTAATAGATGTCAATCAGAACGTTCAAGTCTAGAACCCGGCGACCATGTTTATGCCAAATGACCAAGTTGTTATATGTATGGGTCAGATAATTAGAAAACCAGTATGATTCAGAGATACTTAACATACTGATCCGTACTGAACATTAAACACAGCACGACGGTGTAAATTTTGTAAGTAGTAAGAATGTAAAACAAAAGGGGAGGATCTGGAATGCTAAACTATATTGTATTCTTCAGCCACTAGGTAGTATAATGTGTAATGAACCATAAGCTCACAACAGCAATTCCTGGCAGTGCATCTTAGAGTAAACACCTCTGGTGTCTCTTTCTGGGAAGAAAGCTCTGTAGCCAGTCCATATCTTCAACAAGAGCCTGACCTACTAGCAGCCCTGTACCTACTGGGTACACGTTGTACCTGGCAATAGTAATACAGCCATGGCTTTCTCCTTACTCTCTTTGGGATGCCAGAGACCCCTGCAGGAACAGAGACAGAGCAGTCCCTCTGTTCCTTCCAGTGTAGGGTCTGAAATTATAGTTGGCTCTTATGCAAGCTGTACAAGGGGGTTCAGACAGAAAGCTACTTGCATGCTCTTCTTCCTGTACACTCACCTAAGCACCTAGGACAATCTGGTCCCAAATGAGGAGAAAGTGCAGACACTTTGATTGATGGTGTTTATCAATGCACAGCAAATCCCTTTGCCATGGAAAGTTAAATTTGCATGGGAAAGTAATAATTCCTAAGCAGTTGCTCTGGAAGCCATTTATCTAACTAGGTTTAGGTCAATAAAGAAAAGCATGGCACTGCAGTAAGAGGAGAATCATTACACAGACAGTCTGGTCATATGACTTTTAGAGAGATTGCCTTTAATCTAAGAATGGTACCCATCATCCAGGAGGTTTCAGACCAACAGAGAGTGACAGCTGTTTAAAAGAATGTAGATCAATTGTGCCTGATCTCCCCCTCAGTTATGCTAGTGCAAATCCAGAACTTGCCTGCAGAAACCTATGGAGTTCAAATGGTGTAAAACCAACGAAGGGGGAAGAGAAACATGCTCATTGTTTGAAAACAAAATATTAGCAAAATAATTCTAGCAAGATTTGACAGATATTTTCGTCAGGGAGACTAATGAAAATGAGTAATTTTCCTAAATATTCTGTTTCCTTGTGTAATAAAGTAATTTACGTACCGAAGAAGTGATACAGAAAATAATTTTAGATGCATAATTATTTCTCTAAAGAATACAATACAATAATTGTGGGATCTCCTTTTATGTATTTAAAAAGAATGCCCTATTTTACTTAATAGTTCAACTTCAAGAAAACTTTACTCAATAGCTCACTTCAAGCTCACCAGTGCCTCATAAATTTACTTGTTCTTTCATCACTTTTCATATTTTGTGACTCTAGTCATCATCTCCCCACATCCATTTCCCATAATGTCTTATGACACATCTAGCCAATAGCTAATTCAGGGTAGGACACCAGGCAACTAGCTTCAGCCCATCCTATTTAAATTGCGTGCACTCAAATAACTTCCCTTTATTTGTCCCAGCAGGCTGATATGAATAGACATAATGGGATCCCATCCATTGAAATCATTGGTTAAAACTTAGACTTATGATATAGCAACCTAAGGACTAAATAGTGGTGAAACTAAGTAGAGGCACCTCTGCTGCGAATGTTGTAAGGATTGTAAGCTGATACATCAGAGAAGTGCAAATATGAGATGCAAAGCATGTGGGCATTTTATTGCCAACACAGTCTTGATGACCTTACTCTAAATTGTGCCTAAGATGGGATCCTGCAGCTGAATCTACCCAAAGGTGAAATAAACTTGCTCTATAAAACACACAAGGGCATAACCTTGGCTCTAGGTAATTCGGGGGTTAAAGTGCAAATAGTTTTTGAAGTTACTATTAAAAAACTCTAAAGGTTACTGGAATGTGTTTCGTACCATCATCATCATGGCAAATGAATCCCACACAAATGTAGTCTCCTTGCGGATCAAGCACCACCTGGATCAATCTCTGGCTAGGTCCTTAAGGTGTCTGGCTCGATATTCAGTTTATGTCCATCATTGCCAATCTTATCATGCTATTATGGGATAGGCTAAAACACCACTTCACCACAGAGGCTCACACTGGGGGAGGTGGCGGGGGAGGAAGGAAAGGTATGTTACAAGCTGATATTAATATTTTAAAGTTATTTATGGGGCCTGTGAGCATGTGGCGACTCACCCAGGGGCGCCTTCTGCTGGTACCTCCAAGGAATTAGCTTGGTCCAGCATCCAGAGTGCCCTCTGCAGCCTGTAGTCCCGCTTCCACTGGCCCCGTGTCCCTCCCTGGACCCCAGTGCCCTTCTTCCCTAGGGTGCTGCACCCCAGCAGTACGCCCACAGTCTCAGGGTCTCCCTTCCTTGGGGAACCCCACCCTCTAGCCCCACCTTGCCTCAGTCTAGGCAACTGCCAGTCACCACTTGCCCCCGTTCACTGGGGCAGACTGCAGTATCATTGCCATTCATCACCGGCAAGGAGGGTTTGGCCTGCTGCCTCTACAGCTACCCATAGACTGCCTCCTGCAACCCAGTACCCCTTGTTGGGCCGTCCCCTAGGCCCTGCAGCCTGGGGGTTTCCAGGCCAGAGCTTCCCAGCGCATCTTGCCTCCCCCCAGCCCTGCTCCACTCCTTAAGTACCTTAATCTTCCCAGCAGGCAGGCCTGTCTGCCTCTGTAGCCAGAGGAAACTGACTCTCTCAGGCCTCTGCGTTACAGCTCTTTTATAAGGGCCTGCTGGTCTGTTTGGGGCATGGCCACCCAGCTGAGCCTACTCTCCCAATCAGCCTGGGAGCTTGCTCCCAGCCACAAGCCTTTCCTGGGCTGTTTTAATCCCTTCTGGCTGGGAGCGGGTAGCCACCCCGCTACAGGGCCAGAAATGGCATGGCATTTTTCCTGCTATAAAGAATAAACTATGTCCCCTGTTGATCAAAGGAAGCCCCCCTCAACCTCCTTCATAACAGCAGTGGACGTATCTGTTCATACTAATAGGTAACATATGTTGATCCTCACTTTCAGAAAAAATGAATATTCAATGAAAAACTGAATCCACGCTTTAAAAGGAGTATGCAGGTGGCATGTGTCGATGTGAATAACTGTATGTAAAGGCATCACCATGCGGCGCCTCCTACTGGTTGCCCAGGGAATTAGTTCATCAGCCGTCGGAGTGTCCTCTGCTGGTCGGTATATCGCCATCCGCTGGCCACTGTGTCCCTCCTGGACCCTGGTGCCCCTTTACTTGGGGTGCTTCCCCCTGGCAACATTCAGTGTCTCCACCTCTGCAGGGAACCCCCAACCCTCTATCCCTCAGTCTACAGCTACTGCCAGTCAGCAATGAGCCCCCGCTTCCGGAGGCAGACTGCAGTGAAAGAGCCAGTCAGCATAGGCAAGGGTTTTTTGGACCTGCTGCCTTTCCTTGCAGCCCAGTACCCTTACAGGCCTTCCTAGCAGGCTGCAGCCTGAGAGGTCACCAGGCCTGAGTTCCCCAGCTCAGCCTGCCCCTTCCCCAGCACTGCTCCAACCTTAGTACTCTTAGGATTTTAGGCAGCTAGGCCCATCTCCCTCCAGAGCTAGAGGGAGACTGTTTGAGCATCTGGCTCACACCCTTTTATAAGGGCCAGCTATGGCCTGATTGGAACGTGGCCCACCTGGAACTACTTCCCCAATCAGACTCCCTGATTAGCTCCCCCGGCCGCAGCTCTCCCCAGGGGTGCTTTTGACCCCTCCCAGACCGGATCAGGGTGACAGCCCCACTACAAGGCTATACACACACATATATAGGCTATTGGTGAGAGCATTCATCAAGAGCTCACAGGAGACCAAGTGTATGAACAAGGGAACCACAGTTTCTATATTTGCACTTATTTTAGCAATTAATGTGCCTTAAGGTGCAGAGCTGTTCTTCAGTAGAGCTGCTCTGTTAAATGGATAAACAAAATCTGTTCTGTGAAGCTAGAAAAAGTCCTTGAAGATCACTTTAGATGCAGAGCAAGCGTAGTGCAAAAAGTGAGCTGAGGCCTTGATTGCTATGCTGAGGGAGTGGCTGAATTATACTTCACACATACAAATTTAAGTAAACTGTGCAGATTCTCCAGGTTGGTATGGCCAGGGTGAGAAAGATGTAATAGACAAGTTTCAGCAATAACAATGGGCCTTGGGAAATGGAGAGTCTCAGGGACCTTTAATTATAGCAAAAATGAATTAGGATTCCTAGGCTGAGAAAAAGACAGGTCTTGAGATGGGATTTGGAAATAGTCAAGAGTAATTACCAAGGAGTTGGCTTCAAAAAGGAACTAGAGGAAAAGGTAAAGTTTCTATTTTGAGTGTGCATTTAACATAACCTTTTATTCTGTTTGCAGCCCACATGATGATGCAACAGATTTATATTCCCAGATTTTGAATCATAAAAACATTAATTCACTTCTTAATTATTCATTTAGGAGTTTCTTTGTTGGGCTCTCAGGAGTACTATATTAGGCATTTCTTTTGAAGAATGAAGATTTAGATTGTAAGAAGAATGAAAATTTAGACTCTTTTGTAAAACTGAGGATTTAAAGTGAAAGCCACATAGAAATAGACAAACCTGTAACTGAACACTCTTATTTGGGGTACAAAAGCACAGATTGAAATTTCATATTCATTGCAGTTATATCTTAAAACTTATATATTGTTCTCTTAGATTAAAATTGAAATACCACTCCTACCAATATAATTAGAAGCATTAAAAATGATGGTCTCCAACATGATTCTTGTATGCAAATGGAATAATTGTTTTCTTTACTTAATTCAGAAATATGCAAAAATGAAGGAGCTCTGTCAGGCTTTGAAGTATCTGACTCCCACTTCTGAACATAATCACCAGGAGCCAAACACCGTAAATGAAGAGCTTTGTTGCTGTTGTTATAAAGAGAGGAAGGACAATAGAGCCTGATGCTGATGAGCCGAGGTGAAGAAGGCTTGCATTGGAGATATAGTGTTATAATGAAGAGCCTTATGCAGAAAATGGAGAGCATGATCTCTCTCTTACATCTGAAGTGCTAACGTTAGCTTAGATGTGTTCCAAATCATATCTCTTTGCATAACAATCTGCTCAGTCTCTTTCTTGTCTGCCCTGGTAAAGAAAACTACTCATCCTTTCCCCTGCTCCAGAGACCTGAATGGCATTAGATTGCAGTGAGGTGTACAGAAGGGAAAAGCGCGGGCGAGGTGTGTTGAATAGTTTATTCACTGAGAAAAATGCAGTTTCAACCAACTCAAAACGATGTACAAAGCTGACACAGTAGTTTTGGCTGGGAAAAGTTTGTCAGGGCCAGAACTCTATTTGTGTGTCTCTCTGTATCCCCATTTATAACTTTCCACCCTGTGGTTAAGGCGCTCACCTCAGATGTGGGAAACCCAAGTCAGTGTCCACACTCTGAAACAGTGCCTTGAACTCATAGTTCTCCTCTCCCAGTATCCTGACCAGTGGAACTGGAGTCAGAGGGCCATGTTCCCCGGAGAGATTATTGAGGGGGGACACTTGATAAATAGGGAATGAGGGAATTAGGCTGGAAGCAACTGAGCCACATGAACAGAGCAGGGCACAGGGGTCAATAAAGTTCAACTTCAAGTTAAGCTGAATGCAAGTTAAGCTGAATGCAAGTTAGCTGTTTGCAAATGAAACATGATGGCAATGTTTATAAGTTATGAGTTCTCTGCAATGCAGTAGCTGGGCAGCATGAGCCATGGAACTCGGTCTGAAGCCCTCTGGCGCCCTGGATTTTGCAAACACAAACCTAGCCCAGCAGTGGACTGGAGGTGGAGGAGTTCCAGCTATACGCAGACCTGGCCATGCAGGAGGAGGATAACAACAGCAACGGCAAACTATTATTTTAGCTTATTGAGGAACAATGGAGAAAGGTGTGCAGCTCTCTGTGGCTCACCACTGCCTCAAGCCTCACAGCAGTCTGGGGAATCCTGGGGATCAATTGCTCCCTAAAGTAGAACCTGGAGTGACAGGTGGTTCATTCCTTTTCATTTCAATCCGTGGAGGAGGTGATAGACTCTTATTTGACTACTTTATGCACACTGGCTGCTACATGCCATTTTGTGGACTTGACAGACTCCCTGATTTGGGACAGGCACTTGGGATCACAACCTGTGGCACTTGGGATCACAGCCTGTGGGAGCAGCTCCTCCAGGAAGGCGATCTCACATCAGCCAGATGCTCAGACAAGGGGCATGCAGCCGAAGCCTCAAGAGAAAGGATGAAAGTCCTTGGAGGCACAAGAGCCCCAGCAGTACATGCTGTAAGACAACAGCAAAGCAGAGCAGGTGGCCAGGGTACCACATCCAAAGTGAGATGAATTTACTGTGGCCAACAGCAGGAGCAGGTAAAAGAGAAGTGCCCCACACTAGAACTGCGTTGCAAGTTCAACCATTTTAGCAGCATGTGCAAATGCAGAAGTATTCAGCTAGATTTGTATAAGAGGTGGATGGCACATCCCCAACAGCAAGCATCTGTCATGCTGAAACAAATGATAATGGGCACCCCTGTCCTGAAGTCCTGCCACCCAGGAGAGCTACTGACACTCCACCGCAATACACTGGAGAAAGGATTGAGTGTACCTATTTTTCAGGCATCCCCTGTGTCATAAGTATGAAGTGCCTTAGAATTACTGTTTTGCCTATAAGGGGTTAACCTGAACATGAGAGGGGGTGACGTAAGAGCTCCCGTTCCTCGAGACACAGGGGGAGTAGTTTAGTTTCACTTCAGTCCGGGCTCTACACATGCCTGTGTCTCTTCTCCTCTCTCCTGGCTTTGGGAGAGATGTAGCACCTTCCTGTTCTAAGTTAGACTCACTGTAAGTAGAATTGAAATTGTATAATCTTTGCAATCAATCTCTGGTGTCCTTAAACTGTAAAGTTCAGCAGAGGGAGAAATTCCCAGGGAGGGGCTAGTTTATGCAAGGAGACTCAGAATAGAAAGCTTTATATCTGTAAAGTCTGTATTAGTTATGTGCTTTGTATCTTTTCCTTATTAAACTTTTTATACCTATAAGAATTGTCTGTAGTTCCATTGAAGTGATCTGAGCTTTGGATCTGGCACAGGCTCACGGCTAGTGAGAGCCTGTGTTTTTATATCTCTCTCCTGGGGGGTGGGCGGGTATTCCTCTTGGGGGGTTCCAATGTGCCCCACTCCATAGGTTTGGAATAAGAGCATCGGTGGTGGCAGCTGGTCCAAATCCCCAGCTGGAGTAGTTGGGTTTTTTGGGGAAAGGATTTAACTTAGGCTGGGAAAGTAGCTTGAAGTTATTTGGTCTGCAGCATAAGAGACCCCCCACTTTTACCCTAGAGTTTAGAGTGGGGGGAAGGTCGCTCTTACACCCTGTCACTTATACCAGCAGAACCCTGTTAGAGACTGAGTGGAGGTACTCCCACATAGCTGTGGTATTTAGAGTGGAGGGATTCCATCACTGCATCTATGGCCACCCAGTAGTAGTGGAATCAGACCACAAACCCCTCGAGATAAAAGGGTTTACCAGGATTGAGTGCTCCAGAGAAATTGGAGTGCATTGTGATAAGCCTCCAGCGCTACTAGGTAGAGATCAGAGACTGAGCAGGACGATTTCCGGTGTTAGCTGACACCCTGAACTGGACATATACACTCGCAACAGATAGTTGGCGGGAGGGGATTGTCACCAGTCACTGCTGGTCTGGCACCTCCTCCTGGTCACTCTGGGGATTAGTTCTCAAGGGCAATATCACGGTCCACAGTTTGTATGCCATTTACTCTGTCTCTCTCTCTGGTCTGAAGCTCCTCTCTCACTCCAGGACCCCCAGCATTCCTTTGTGACTCAGCCTTGTGGCTAGGTCACTCAGCATTGCCCCTTCCAGGGTATAATCCATCAGCAGTCCTTAGCAGTCTTCCTATTAATTGCCTCAGTTCTATGTCAGCCCCTCAGTGGTTGGTAGGGGAACCCGGGCCTGCCCTCTTCTCCAGGCTCCACTCCAGAGACCCTCAGCTCTGTAGTTCTGAGCTTTCTCTCTCTGCCCTCACTGGACTGCTCCTTCCCACACGTCTGGTTCCCCTTCTTTCTCTGGGCACATTAGCTTCAAACCTTCCTCCCTCTTCCCAGGAAGTGACTACTGGCTGCTGCTTACCTTTCTACCGCTGTTCCCAGAAGCCCCCAAATACTCCTTCCTCTTCCCAAGGCATGTCTGCCACTTCTCCACTGCTGTCCAGTCTGTAGCCTACTACCTGGCTTTATAGGCCCCATGCCACCTCTGCAGCCCGTTGCTAATCAATCTCCTGCTCCCTGGCTCCTGCTCCAGGTGCAGCCTGTGAGGTTAATTGGCTTTTCTGGCTACCTTAACTCCATTCAGGCCTGTGAGGGGTGTACACCCCATTAGGGGGATCAGGACATAGTGCAGCATGTTGATGGAGTCGATCGCCCACTTTAAAAAGTGAAGCTGGCAGAAATCAAAGAGGCTATGGAAAATGACATCCAATGACAGGCAGTCAAGAGGCTGATACTACTGCAAGATGGCTAGAAGACAAAAACCAGGTACCAACAGGAACCGTGAAATTGATGAGAAAGCTGAGCAGCTATAGCCCAGCTGTCCCCTGCTCCCCTGTAGAGTTGGGGGGCTGGACCCTGCTCTGGCTGGATGCTGTGGAGAGAATGGACCCCACTCCAAGTGAGACGTCCTGGTGGCTTCATACCCTGCTCCAAGCTGGGAACCAAGCAGCCTTGTCAATTTCCTAGCTTCCTGATCCGTGAAATTGACACAGCTGTCCAGCTCCTAGCAGGGAGCAGACACAGGAGCCTGAGAAACTGGGGCAGCTGGACCACCGTCTCCAGGTGTGAAAAAATCCCAGCAGGGAATGGGGAGGGGAGAAGCTCATGGCGGCTTCCCCGCTCCTAGTAGGGGATGGGGGAAGCCCATGGGAAGCCTGTGGGGTAGCCGGGCTCCCGGAAGAGAGCTGCCAGTGGACCTGAGAGATCAGGCCCCACACTGCCTTTCTTGGGTCGTGGAAGTGCTCCTGGTGAGGACATGCACCACCATCTCAAAGAGAGTGGTGTAGACATATAGGTCGACTTACATGTCTACTGTAGACATACCTTGAGAATGATTCTGTAGTGTGATGATTAAGGCATTCACCTGGGATGTGTAATTTCAAATCTTCTCCCAGCCCAATGAAGACAAGGGTTTTGACTCCACATCGCCTAATTCCCAGGTGAGTGCCTTAATCACCAGCCTACAGAATTGTGCTTTGGCACAATTAACATTTAAGAATTTCTACATAGTGGAACAGCTTCAAAAGGAGAGCTTGAGAGAAATTCACCCCCTGAATAACTAATATCCTGATGGTAAGGATGCTTCCCTGAGTGGGGAGGGAGCTGACTTCAAGTCCTTGTTCCTGAGTGGGGATTCAAAGGTGGGTCTCCCACATCACAGGCAAATGCCCTAACCACCTAGGGAGGGATATGTACATGTATGTACATTTGCTGGCCCAAGAGGGACATTTCCAATTTATTGACAATTTACAAAACTAATTGAATATTTCCCCTAATTTTTCAGTTTGATGGGGAACCCTAAACATCAGTTATTTAAAAAGCGATAGAAGGGAATTAATCAAAGGGTTGTGGTGAGGAAGAATACCTCACAGCAGAAAGACAAATATAATAAGGTTTGATTTTTAAGTTTCTCCCTCACAAAGTATCCTCGATAATTAACTGCGCCCCATCTTCTGAGATCAAGTTAAAAATCTGGACACTGGCTATCTGAAAAGTATTGGTATAATTGGCTCCTTCAAGCCCTCCATCTCCATGTGTGCTCAAAAGCTAATATAATCTGAGCTGCCTTTACACCTCTACAAAACATTTGATAAATCTGGATGTGATTAAGGATATCTTTCCATTTTAAAATAAACACACTGAGAAATCTGGAAATCCCTTTTAAAGATCAAGAGATCTCCAGTTACAAAATAATAATAATAAAAAAAAATTCACTTAGATCATCAGTAGTCCCTTCGGATGCCTTAAACAGTACTTACTTACAAGGATACATAAACTTTAACATCTTTCAGTTTTACTTCCTGCATATGTTTTGCACAGTCTTGCAATATAATTATATAGGTTTAATACTATGGACAGATGTGGTTTGTGGTAAACCTGTTATTAAGTGTTAAAATACATGTTTCTTATATGAAAATAGATCAAGGTGTCAAGGTCAAGCAGCTCTTATGTGACATCACAACATGGCTATTGTGATACTTTCTTCTTTCCTGAAGCTAGAGTATTTTTGTGTTGGACAAAGAAATCACCCCCATTAGAAAGAAAATTATAGACCAGGCTGAAAGCTCTACTTTATACCATTCTTCAAGCAGACCTAGGTGACCAACTTTTGGTTTTATCACTAATAAAACACAAAGAAAATTACATGGTGCAGTATGAACTCCTGTGTCAGACACCACAGAACAGGCATCTACAGGAAAAGTAAATAGGCTGTACATACAGTACACATAAGCCTGTATGTATATATAATATGCTAGATAGATAGAGCTATCCAGACAGATAGCTGTCGAGAGAGAGAGAGAGAGAGAGAGAGAGAGAGAGAGATGGGGGGGAGGAACAATAGTAATATAAAAGGGGAGGGGGAGGCCTTCTACTGGCAGTGGTTACAGAAGGAGAAGTGAATAAAGTGGAAATGCTGTGCTTACCAGCTCCCACTGTTAAGGCTACAGAAGGTCACTGAACTGCAGTTCATTTCCTATTCCACACTCTGACTCCAACACTTTGAAGACTGCTGTAGGGATGTAATCTTTCTTCTTGCGCTCTAGTGAAAAACCACACAGAAAGATCAGTCATTCGCCTACTCTGTAATTCGCCATCTTCGTCTTTTCATTTGTGTGTGTGTTTTAATGTGATTGTACAGACCATCATTGCTTTGAAAAAATATGCTATTCATACTTATTTCATTAAAAAAAAAGAGAGTAATGTATTAGCCGATCATTCTCTGCATTGTATGTGTTACATGCTTCAAGGAAGCAAGTTCCTCCGTTTTTCAGTTGCATATTCAGCATCTTCTTTTTGGGGGTTTGGTTCCCTAGAAAGATTATGTTCTAAAAAAAGTTACATGTTCATTTGAACAGTAAATATTATTTAGCACTAAATCAAGAAAAATATCATCTACCAGTGGAGCACAGCTCCGAGAGTCTAAGAACAAGTAAGACTATGGGGTTCTAATGTGATTAGTGCCACATATTCATTTCTTTTCAATGTTGCCTCCAAACCTTACTTGCACATAAATTCCAGTTCTCCTTAAATTAAATGAGTCGCAGATCTATTTAGAAACAGAGTAAGAGCCTGGCCCCTTTTAGAGTACTCTGAAGGCCTGAAAAATAAAGGTAATAAAATGGTGGAGCAAAAGGAAACCAGAAAAAGAGGCACAATAATGAATCACTCACTTTCTCGCTTAGACTCTGACGTGAAATTCTTATTCTAGAAATGCTAAAATATATAGTGCAATAATGCCCTTCAGTGAGCAAATATTGCACACTAGAACATTTACCAAAACCAGGGAAAAACATCGTTTTAGAGTACAAACATTATGCAACAGAAAATGGTATTTAACCTACTAAAGAAATACACAAACAAGATGCTGAAGTAATTATTTAACTTCCTTACTTAGATATATTACTTTTACAAAGGTACTGCCCTTTTGGCTCTTACTTTAATAAAATGCATTGTTTTCCCCCTTGGAATTTGATCCTGCAAAGGTCTGAGCACCTGGTCTAATCCAGCAAAACACTCAAGGCATCTGTTTAACATTAAGCAAGAGTCCTTCCCCTGAAGATGCTGTGTATATTAAGAACTCTTATGTTCACATTTGATGTTATGTGAATAACTGCTACTTTAAACAAGAATTGTAGTAATTTTTAGCATCTAGTGAAGTAGCTGTTGCCGTGAAGGGAATGTCTCTGGCTCACCAGTTACTTAACTCATGATAGTATAGTCCTGGATCTATTGGTAGGGTGCAGTTTGCACCCGTGCAGAGGGCTCACTGAAGTTAAGGATTTAAGGAGAGCTTTGGATCAGGCCTTATGGAAATTTCTCCCGCCAATGAGTTTCACTATATGTGTTTTCAGATTATTTTCATGAGGGAAACATTAAAGCAATAGAAAAAAAACAAAAATTTTTAAAAAAATGTGAGTGGCTTTGGTGCTGACAAATATCTACAAATAATAGCAAAAGGGCCACCCATTTTCTATTTACTCTGAAGTCTTCTCTTGTGCTGCTTTAATTCACTTAGTTACATTAGGAAATCATCTCTGAAACCTCTGGAACACCTGAAATATTCATTCCTGTGGCACAGCAGCAGGCTCTTAAGACAGGTTTAGTAGATGTTCTTAAAGTTTTTACCACCCCTTGTCAAAATAAATCAAATTCTGCTAATCTCCACAAGCACTTTAAAAGGATTAAAATTACGGGGAATCATTTTATATACCAAATTACTTTGTATATTTCTATTCTTTTGAATGAGAGGGGGAAATGAATTGAAAATCAAAAGAGGGAATTGCTCTTTTGATACAAGCCTTTTCTTTTCTATAGGCATAATTAAATAGACCTAAAAACACAAGAGTGAGGCAGAATGGGGAGGAGGGGTAAAGGGAGAGGAAGGATGGGAGAAGGAAGATGGGGAAAACAGAGAGAGCTCAAAGGCCAGAAATTAAATGTTTACATCTCACTCTTCTAGGGGTGCTGGAACAGTTTGTATAGTGGGGGAGCTGAGAGCCATTGAACCAAACTGTAAACCCTGTTTATAATGGAACCCGCTTGAAGACAGCACCTATTCTCACCCCACCTGAGGATTGTCTTAGTTTAGAGGAGTCACCTGATGACATAGATCTCCTCTAGTTTGCTTCTACTGGCTGGCTACTCTCTCTAGTTCCTGATAAAACTAAAGGCCTTGCCATGGAGGCTGGGGGTCGGGGTGGGAGCAAAGGAAGGCTCAATTAGAGCACTGCTACAGTCTAGCAAAGGTAGTCTGACCAATATTGGGCTGGGCCAAGACTACAGCATTAGGGAACCATGACCAGCTCCATAACTCAGCTCTACTCAGCACATACTTGGTGCAGTTGAGAATTCAGACCATTGCCAACAACTCTTCTACTTGTGTTTGAGGGCAGTATATTTATAATTGTCAGTAAAAAGATTTTTTCTTGCATGCAGCATCCTTTGCAGATAATATTTTCCTAATTTTTCTATCAATGGATCTTTCCTGGTGGTTCCAGGTCAAGGGGTTTCAAAATTTCTCCCCCAGTTCATCATGACAAGCACTGATTTCTTATCATCTTCCCAAACTCCCAATCTTTGTGATCACACCCCACAATCCTTTTAGGCTGTAAATGCCTGTGGGATTGAGATAGTAGCAAGCAATCCAAGTCTGATTTGGGGTATTGATCGCTGGGTGGGTGCATGGGCAGTCTGGCTGCTGCTGAGTCCTGGTGCAGGTAGACTGGACATAGCTTCCTCTGGTGGGAGGAGAAATGTGGAAATGCCTCTCCTCTCGTTCTCTCTTCCTGCCTTGGTCCAGGAAAGTGCTGGCTGCTCAAACATGATGAATCTGCTAAGATAACAAGAGGGGGCCACAGGAACAAGAAAGCTGTCACTTTACCCCTTTTGTGGGCATAGGTGGTGCCTAAGAGGGACGTTGAGATGGAAGAAGCTGCAGCAGAGATGGGGCATCATGAAGTGGGGGTGGAGTGGGACAGTGGGCGGGGGGTGAGGTTGAAGAGAAGAGAACTTCTCCTTTCTGCCCTTAACTCACTCTTTGGGTTCTAGCTGCTGCCAGATTTTGGTGATCTTGCTGTACCCTCTCACTACCATCCTGGGAGTCATGATGCCTAGTCTGAGAACCCTGCACTAACCCCTAAGGAGAAAATCCTAATAGATCTCTTTTTTCCCCACTCCTTCCCCATATCTCATCATATATTAAATGTATATAGCCCCACCTCCAAGTAGAAATGTCAGGCAATAAGTGGCTGTGCAGAGCAATATGAAATAAGGGATAGGATGATCAAGAAACTATAACCAAATTCAACGTTGGGAGGTGACAATAGGTCCAGCTGCTAATAAGGAATGAACTGAGATCATGTGGCAGTGCTAAAGACATACATAGACTATAAATGCTTCTGCCTTCTTTGGCTAATGGTGACAGTGCTAGCATGTCCACAGGGGGTAGGAATCTGCATGTAGAGCCTACCTATAGTACAGCTCTTAATTCACCAAGGAAGGATGGCCTAAGAATCTCAAACATATATTTTGTCCATACAAACAAACAAACGGAGTCTCAGCAAGACTTTTTTAAAATAGGTTTTATCTAGGGTAAATAAAAAGTAATAGCCCTATGTGGTTTGCTTTCTTTGACTATGCAGTTTCTCTGCAAAGGAACAACTAAGTTAGAAACGGGGAAAAATGTAGGAAACTTCAGAGCCAGAGGGGCAAGATGATCCCCCCTCCCTCCACATGACTCCAGGAGCCTGATTTTCATACCAGAGGGTACGAAGAACTGAACCCTGGAGTCAGTGGGACTTTCTTGTGTCCTACAAGAAAGCAACTGGTTGCTGGAAGGAGAGAGGGTTTTCCTTTTGCCTTTGAATCACTGGGGTATAGCAACCCATCAAGTCTTCCTCAAGCAGGCCAGGGAAAATAGAGACAGTTGATTAGAAGTGTAGTTATTTGGGGGAGACTAATGGGGAAGGAGGGACATGAACTGATAAGCATCATAGGATTTGGAGGTCTATCTGAACCATTCATGAACTACAAACTTTTTGAGGCCTCTACATCACTGTTTCTTAGATGAATGTGTGCAGTGTTTCTGCTGTGCTGTGTGCCTGTTCTTAAAAGTTTTAGTAGTGTTGATGTTGGATATCTTTATATACTGGGGGAGGGGTTCAACAAATATTTGCTTGAATAAAAACTTGGAATTTTCTTTGGTTGTGCTCATTCTTATTTGATTGCCACTAAGGTTCTTGTGATTAAGTTTAGTAGAAAGAATGTTTACAGAAAGAGTAATTTTTAAATGAACATTAGAGATTGTTATAGAGAGCAAAATTTGAACTTGTAAATGTGAGTAATCACAAGAGAAACCTGAGTCAAAGTGTTACATTCAACCAGTTAGGAAAGAGAAACAGAGAAAAAGGCCTGAGAAGAGTGGGAGGGAAATGATGTACTACTGGTCATGGCCTAAGTAAACAACAGAGCAAAGTATGATTTAAACAATGAGAGGCCTGGGAATCCCTTTACCCATTATTTATTGCAATATGGAGATGGAGAGGCTGCCCAAACCCCACATACTTACTTGATGAAGAATCCAGAACAGATAGTTAACTGAAGGGATTGGGTAAATGAAAATTTTGAGCAAATGTTGCAGTCCCTGAGGAGCTGAAGGCAGCTAATACAGTAACTCTGCTTTTAAAGTTGTCCCGGTTAACGTTGTTTCGTTGTTACATTGCTGATCAATTAGGGAAAATGCTCATTTAAAGTTGTTTAATGCTCCCTTCTAATTTATTTTGGCAGCCTCCTGCTTTGTCCATTGCTTGCAGGAAGAGCAGCCCTTTTCATCTAGCTGGTGGGGGCTTGGAACCAGGATGGACCGGCAGCCCCCCATCAGCTCCCTGCTCCCCTCAGTTCCCTGTGTGGCAGCTTCCCAGTAAGCTCTCAATTGCCTGCAGTTCAACTGTCCCTGCCCCCACTGCCATGTGCTGCTCCTGTCCTCTGCCTTAGAGCTGCTCCTCAAGCTTCCTGCTTGCTGTGCAGGTGAGGAAAGGGGGGGGGTCTAATGTCAGGGCGCACCCTCCCCCCTGCTCCTGCACCCCGCTTACTGCTTCTCCATATAGAGCAGGGTGGGGACACCGACGGAGAGAGACAGAGAGAGCTTGGGTCAGCAGCTGCTGTCTCAACTTCCTGATCCACTTAAAAAGACAATGCGCTTAAGAGTGGGGTCAGTGTACTTAAAGGGGCAATGTGTATCTCTCTCTCTCTCCCACACACTAGGTGTGTGTCTCTGTCTCTGTCTACCATGCTGTCTCCCCTCCCTTCTTTCATGATCCTTTGTAGAGTGTGAGGCTACATTAACAATGTGTTAACCCTTGACGGCTCAGCCAAAAGGTAGTTCATCATTTAGCAGTAAGGCATTCCTTGGGAAATATCCCACCTTCTTACACCCTCTAACTTCACCAGCACAACCAAGCTTCACGCTCATCATCGCTGTGAACATTATTAAATTGTTTGTTTAAAATGTATACTGTGTGTGTATATATTGTGACAAAGCTCCAAGTCTGTACTTGTGGGTCCTGCGTTTCTCAGCGGATTTCACTAGCTTCAGAGGCTCACTGTGACCATCCACGTAGCCCTTCTCTCTCTAGAGACAAGGTCACAGCCTATTGAGCCATTTTCATCATAAGCCAGTGAGATGAAGTTATCCTTCCGGGCACAGTCTCTGTTGTCTCCCTAGTCTCAGTGATTAATTGGGGAAGGTAGGAAGGGGGGAGCCTGGGCCCGCCCTCTACTCCGGGCTCCAACCCAGGGACCCTAATAGTATCAGCTAAGATGGCTGACCTTTTAACCACCAAGCACAATACAATTCCCTGGGCTACTTCCCCACAGCAGTCCCTGCTTCTTTACTCTCCACTTCACCCTTACCTCAGGGCCTCCTTCCAAACTGCTCTTTGTTCCAACGCCTCCAAACTGCTCTTTGTTCCAACGCCTCCAAATTGCTCTCTGCTCCAACGCCTCTCAAACTCCTGACACCCACACCCACCTGACCAAATGGGAGGGTTTTTAAATGGTTTCAGCCAGCCCCTGATTGGCTTCAGGTGTCTTGATCAGGCTAGCTGTTTCTGCTGCCTTCTAGAACCTTCTTAATTGGCCCCAGGTGTCTTGATTGGCCTGGAGTAGCCTTTGTTTGGCTATACAGGGAATAGAGACCTGCACATCCTGAGACTGATATACCTGCCTTCCAGTACTCTCCTATTCCCTTCTGGTCTGACTCTGTCACAATATATATACACAAAGTATATCCTGGAACCTAACCCCAGCTATTTACAATAATTTTAATGGGGAAATTGGATTCACTTAACATTGTTTCGCTTAAAGTCACATTTTTTCAGGAACATAACTACAACGTTAATCGAGGAGTTACTGTACAACATATCTGAACCTGTAATGTAGTTGATTCACTGAATCACAACTTCAGCAACATCCACATTTTCCTCACACACGGACTGGTCTGTGGAGGTCCAGACTTGAAGAGGGAGCTCAGATATTCAGAGAGAAAAATCCATAATGGCCCTGTGAAATAGGAAATTGCAACGTCAGTAAAGATTCATATATTATATATATTCATTTTAGAATTTCTTTTTAGGGGTCCCACTCTTAGCCATTTTCCTTACTTCTTCCTGCTGAGAAACACTGTAGAGGTGGAGTGATAAACAGAAATGGAGAGCACTGTGAAAATACTCCATGCTTACAGGAAAGGAGGAAAAATCAAATAAAATTAAAGAAGACCGAGGAGAAATGGTTGGAGCTGGTCATTTATACTGCATGTGACTAAAAAGTCTTTGCTTTCTGCTTCTGGGGAGGTAGGGTTATATAGTTTTTGCTGTACTGGAATTTTTATTCTGGCACAGCAGAGGTGATTTATGACAAGTGACAGTTTTATTTTCTTATTCAGAAAAACCTTGCCATTTAAGCCTTTTCGAAGAACACAGGAAGTAGCAACAGTGATACAGGAACTGTAGCATTATTAATGAAGTACCATATCAGATTAAAGTTGAATCACTGCACACAAAAGAAAAGAGGGAAAAAAAGACATTCTAAACAAAGTGTCTTAAGCATGCACATACACCTTAACATTGATTGAAATATGAAAAATCTGCCTGGATGCACTAACTAACAAATAACTAAAAAGGCTTCTGCACCCGCTATTTTAAATTAAAACATGCGTGCACGCACACACAGAGGAAAAATAAGCAAGGAAATTCTTTCCGATAGCCAGTTTCAGGACTACAACTGTTCTCCTGTGCTAGCAGCTATTGCCAGCCAAATAAAATATCACTGTTCCACTAGGAAATGGCTAGCTAAACAGAAAGTGCAATGAATCTGCAGCTGATGAATATAAGGATTTCTCCATGAAGTCCCCTGTGTCAAAAATTATTATAGAGGCTTTCTGTAATTTAGGACATTCCCAAGACTGGTTACTCAGTGTTATGTAAATGACAAATGGCTAGAAAGAAATACCTTGGAACAGATGAATAAAGCATTTGGTTCATAGGGAAAGAGATCAATATAGGTTTGACTGGAAGGGTTGAAGTGTTAAAATTATAACACTTTAGTAACCTTCAATTGGATATTATTATTATTTTAATTAGCAAACACTAGAAATGTACTTTAAAAATGTAAAAAAACCCAATTCCCTTGAGTCTCCAAGGAGTGAATTTCACCTCCAGTTACTGACAAATGGGTAAGAAATTGATGGCCAGGTGTGTCAACACAGTAACGGTCTAGTATTCTCATCCATTTTCATTCATACAGTATGCTATGCTAGGGGATAGAAAAATAGAATATGGCATTAAAGCTGACTCAGCAATGTTCTAGTACACCAGACCATGGGGTAGTTTTCTGCTTTTTTCCAGAAATGGAGGACATAGTGTGTTACGCTTTCCAATGGGGTTACAGAGGGCCAAATTTACATAAAGGCTTTCCTCCTCCCTCCCCCCCCCCCCCCCCACATTCCCTGTGCAAGAGCCAAACACAATAAGGTTTAGAGAGGGAGGAGAAAGAGGGAAAGACACTAAGGAATGGTGCTTGTGTGCACTCCCACTGCATGCTGAGAAGGAATTCAAGGTTCTGAGGGAAATAAAACAACTTAAGTGTCTCATGAGTGAGAATGGAGCTATGGAAGTGGCTACTTCCATCTTCCACATAGGACAGGAAACATTTCTATACAGGGAGGGTCCAAGATGTGCATGGATCTCAAATACCTGATTTGACCTTTGTTGTTGTAGCCATGTTGGGCACAGGATATTAGAGAGACAAGGCAGGTGGAGTTTCCTTGACCTGAAGAAGAGATGTTTGTAAGCTCGAAACCTTATATCTCTCACTAACAACGGTTGGTCCAATAAGATATATTACCTCAGTGTGTCTCTGATTCAAGGGTTTTTTTCATTCCTTACTCAAACAAATGCCCATTGAAGTGCCTGAATAAAGAGTAAATAGCAACTGAGAAAGAATTTGGCCCTGTGAAAGGAAGTTCTCTTTAAATTTCTTCAGAATCCTCATTTCCCTGAGCTTTATTTGTGACATTTATTTATTTATGACTAGCTGACTCACCACTGGAACATCTGTCCTCCTTATTTCCTTCAAAATATTATGCATAATACTTGGGTGAGATACCTTCTCAATAACAGACATTTATTTTATTATTCTTATTTTACGTCTTTTGGGATATCTGTACCTCTGATCTCTCTGTAGCCTTCTTACTGCCCTCCATGATACTTGCTCCAAAATCCCTTTAATAAAAGATGGCTCAAGCAACATACGGTATTCCAAATGTGGCCTCACTAGCTTTTCACATAGTTCTAGGATATTTCTCTGACTTAGTATCAATACCTCCATTTATACATACCTCAGTTTTGTTTGCTTTATTTTTTTAAAAATTTCTGTTAAGGCACCAGGTCAAATAATTTAGAAATTTATCCAAATACCAACCCTATCTCTTTCTACCGAGTGTCAGCCATAGATAGTAGCTTGGGGGTACAAGATACATTTAGAGCTGCACTGAACCCAAAATCCAAAAAAGGGACTATTTTGTGGACTGGATTATCACTAGATCTAAGTGAACCATATGTATAAAATAAGACACTCATCCCTTGAATTATACCAAAATTTGTTGGAAATTTGAAAATGTTCACTCGATTTTTGTTCACTTGCTGGGCTTGGTTCACTTCCTGTTCACTTCCTGGGTTTGGTCAAGAATGGAATGCTGCAGTGTTAGGAGAAATTATTTTCCTTTGACATCTTAGCTGAAATGGAAACAGGAAACTGGAGATAAAGGGTGGTCCTGGGGTTAAGGCACTGGAGTGGGATTGCAGAGATGTGGGCTTCATTCCTGGTTGTGCCCCACTCCTGCGATTTTGGGTTAGTCATAGGAACAACGAAAGCATCATAATGGATCTGTCCAGTCAGTGGTTTATCTACTCCAGTATTGTATCTCTAATTTGCCCAGTACCAACTGCTTCAGAAGAAAGTGCAAGAAACCTCATACAAAGCTGTGGGTTATTTATGAATCCTAACACATATTGCTTAACTCTTTGGCTGCTACCAAACATTGAGCAGAGGTCTTCACTGAGCTGTCAAGTTTTTTTTCCCTCTGAGTTGTTACAGCTGTTCTCTCTTGTTCTGCCCTCTTGATTAATGGGAACTTTCTCGGCACTGCCATTTTGTCTGGCCATTGCCCAGAACTGAATGCTTTAACAATGTCCCAGAACTCTGTAACTTCATGACTCAGAGTATGCTATTGTGATGATGGTACCCAATTCTCACAGTCTTTTTTTCTTTCTTTCTACACTGGTCACATTAACAGTTCTGTTCGTCCAACAAAAGAGAGTTCTGTGGTCAGGGAATTGTTTCATTGCCTATGTAACACCGTCAGCCCACAGCCACTATTATCCATGCTGCTGCAAATTGGAGATTCGATTATTGTATGTACCTAACAAGTCCTGCAAAAGTTCCAGTGGCTATAAAATGTTGCTAGAGTTCGCATGCTCATATTGATATCATCCTCCTTTTATCTTTCCCCAACGCTCTGTTGTTAACAATGGGAGATCTGCTCATGGATCAAGGAGAGAACGTGGCCCTTATTATTGTATTGCCTGCCAATAAACTCCCACAGAGCCCACAGAGGAATTTCCACTCAATTTACAAGGCCCAAAAGAAATATGCCCCATTTCATCTTGGGGATTTGTTCAGTGTTGCAGCAGAGCAGAATTATGGGTAACCATCACCAAACATGCAACTTATTAGATGCGCGGCTATTACTTTGGGCCACATTTTAATGCCTCAATTCATGTTGAATAGCACATTCTGCACAAGCAGTCCCTAGGAAGTCAAAGAAGACTATGAAATATGGTGCTATTCATTGTGCGTAAAAATATCAGAAAATTGGGCCTTTACTTCATTTTTATATCCTTTTCCAACACTCTTCAGCGATCTTTATTTTTAAGATTGTGGGCCAGATCCCTGTTTCAGGTCTGGCCACTTTCCATTTTTCAGGTGTCAAAAAGTGGCAGGATCCTTTCCCTACCCAGCGCTTGGAGAATTCCCTTGATTTATACTGCAGGTATAAAACTGGTAGAGGCAACTCCTGTACCAGCCATTTCCCCCAATTTTGGAATAAGAGGCGTGTTAGAGAGACAGGGAACAGGGGAGATGCCCTAGCATAGCTGTGATGAACTACATTGAACCTCAGCCAATGAACTGCTCTAGCTACTGCCCAGGCTGAGTGCCACAGAATCAGGGAGAATTGAGTCCTCGTGGGTTGTTGGCTGTTGGGGCAGAGCGTGTGTCTGTTCTCTGTTTGAAAAGCACATGGCATACCGTGGACATTACAACAGTGTCAGCAAAAATTATTATTGACAGTAATATTTTGTTACCCAATGAGCATGAAAAGTAACGTCACTCTTGTCACATTAGTTATTCTGAACTTATGCAGCGGTGCAGTGCTGTTTGGAATTGTGCCTTACAACCAGGGAAGGAGGCGCTGGAGCTGGAGTCCAGTGTACTCTAGGGTAACAGAGAAGCTCCAGAGGGATATTTTGAATTCAGTCATGCCAAAGCTCAGAAGACAGGAGTCTGTCATTCCCATGGGGACTCAATAGCCAAGGAGAATGAAAGCTCACAGTAAAGAGAAGCTTAAAATATGAAGATCAGCTCAGCCCCGTGCACATTCCTATTCCTTATGAAGTTAGCTAACGAATCAGTAACACAGCGCATCAAATCTCTCCAAAGACAGTAAACTCTAGCTGAACCTAGCTAAAATCAACCAATCACAAAGGAGTGAATAACTCAAAACTGTATTTCTCTTCAGGGCTCTTAAAATTATTGTAGAGGTTTTTTTTTGTATTTTAGAAAACAAAACCAGCACAAAAATGTAGGCATATAGTAGTGAAAACTGAATGAAATACAATGGATAAACCAAAATTCCCACACTTCAGAGATGGATGCTTCTCTCCTCATTTACAAACACAAATACAGATTCATAACTGTGGTTTACAGATGCATCCAAACCAACCTCCAGATACCTGATATTCTTTGAGGGAAAGACTAATAACAATCACTATAGCCTATCTCTTCCTTCTTTTACCCCATCACTTCTCTGTTCTTTCTCCTGCCCAAACCATATCTTTTCATGTTTTCCCATCACAATTTCTGAGGTCTCGTACCTTTAATCTTTCCACCTGCCATTCAATATCACCCACTCTCAATGTTTATGTGCATGACCCCCTTTCCCTCCCTTCTCTCTGGCCCCTTCCTCCTCAAGCTAGAAGTATGTCCTGGTTTTCCTCATCCTCAAAAAACTGTCCCATGTTATTATTGCCTCTCTATCTAATGCCCAGTTTCACTTTTAAATGTCACTTCTAACCTCACTGTGGATAAGAATGGAAGGATCTGTGCTTTCTTTCCAATCTCATATTGTTTGCCAGACACTGGAAAATCTTTTACTCAAAAAGTTATTACAAGGGTAGCTGACTGATATTAGACAAAGAATATGAGGATTCAGGAATTTTTGAAGTCTGGATGAGCTAAAAGAGCTACCAGATTATCATTCCTTCTATCAGAATAGAGAGGCAGATGCTGAAATGTTAGTAACTGAACAGCTTTTTCAAGACAGGGGAAAAAAATCAGTGGAATGAGTTAATTAGATAATGAAGGGGATAGATTTAGTAATTAATTCAGGTTATATAAAGCTGTTGAGAATACAGTACGATGTAGATAACTCATTGAGAAAGGCCCATAAGGGGCCTAAATGCTTTCCCCCACTTACCAGCTCCTCCTCAGTATGAAATCTTTTCTAAAAAATACTACCAGAAATTTTGAAAGAAAGTCTGTTCTGATATATAGTAATTGGTTTTCACAGAGATACTTTTCTTGTTTATGAACCACTTACTTAAGCCATTTGCTTTGGCAAGGGAGGGTGAAATATCTTTGCTAGAACTGTTCAAAATATAGTACTTGATCAGAACCAGGCCAGGGGAATATGTGCCGAGGCAAGGAGGAGAAAGGAGAAGGGTAAACTCACAGGTCGAGGAGCTGCCCTTAATGTCACTGTGAAGTAGCACACTGGTGCAGGCTTACCCTTTTGGTCATCATACGCCTATGTAATGAACTGTGAGTGACCTGTGTTGGCTGACACATGGGCACCACAACTTCCCCAGCAACAACATGGGTTTCAGCCAAGCCCCTGGATACTGAGTCAAGGGTCTCCACCGTGCTGGGCATACCTGAAATCAGGCCTGGCCACTGGAGACACCATGGACATGAACAAGCCTGCCACCTCACATTGCAAGGATGACTTCTTTAAATGGAGAAGAGCTGACAGACTGTAACCTTTCCCATGGAGAGAAAAAGGTTTCTAGAAGTCATGCATGGATTCAATGTACCAGACACGAAATTAGAATCCCAGTAATATCTATTACATTGATAAAATTTTAAATTAAGATAACCTGTGTAAAATAAAAATAATTGAATTGGTTTAAAATAAGTGATCAAATACGTTCCAAGACAGGGAATGATGTATACATACCATACATGGTTTTAATATTGTACATATTGTATTACAAACGTACGGACAGATCTGAAAATGGATTGCAGGCAGGCAGAGTGCTGGGCTCATGGAGAATCCTCCCCCTCAAGTTAGGGTTGTGCCTTTATAAAGCATTAAAAGCAATAAGAATTACACAGGATTCTTCTAATAACTGACTTTATACTAATTTATTAGGAAAAAAGCCATTTCAACTGATCATTTGCTATCAAGTACTTGAGGAAGGTTACCTTCATTTAAAATGTTACCATAATTGAAGTGTAAAAGATCTTGGTTGTTCTGAAATACCTGGTTAGGAAACAAAGTACTTCGCACATGATAAATCAGTGCCTCCAAAACCACATTGTGTTGAATGAATCTCAAAGAAGCACGAGCTTTAAAATTCAGATCCCACACTAATGCCAAGAAACCAAGAAAGACCATTTTTCATGGGATTCCACCACGATAATGACCACAGCATTGGCAGAGAAACTATTACTGAGGAGCCACACTGAATGTGATAGGAGTTAAATATCTAAAGTACAATTCATCAGCAATGAATAAATAAATTGCAAAGAGGGAGAGGGGAAAGGAAAAATAAGGTATTTTATTCTATTGATACATTTAGTAAGTCTCCATAACCCATTTCCTTTTTTCCAGTGATTTTTCTGAGCCAAACATTCAAGACTTAGTTGAAACTGAAGATAATGTTAACACTTTGTCAAGCATTTGAATCGCTTCCAGCATATTGTAGTATAATCCGCTGTCCACAAACATCCCCTTCATTATTGCCTAATTACATGCAAATTTCATAAAATGAATGAGTTTTAAGTACTTGTCAATCTGTCATCCTAGGAACCACTGAAACATTTTGACTGCTAGATAAATAATCAGCAATAATCACACTATGCAAATTTGATATTTTCTGTACAATTATCTGAAACCATAAATAACTGGACACAAAGACATTTGGCATTCTCTCAGAAAGACTTGACCTACAGGGTTTTTATTCCCAACAAACATGCTAGCAGAATTTTTAAAACTCTGTCTAGATAAATGTGACCAGTCAGAACATTATCAACACTTAGTGTATTCACATTTTGTTTTATTTTTATCTAGGTTAGGGTTCCTTTCTTTAAGATTAACTGCATTAACTCATAATTCCATTTGTGTTTAGGTTTCTAGTTCTCTTCCTTTTTGCATTTCTTCTTTATTTCTTAATCTTTATTTTTGTTCTTGTTTAATTTTTCTTTTCAAAGAATCAAGAAAAGAGGTGGGAGAGGCTGTTACCTGTTAATATTTATTTTTCCATTCTAGGGCTTTTATGGTGTTTTTTATCATGATTCATTTTTGACATTTCTAACACACACCAAGCACTTCAGTAGAACCAATAACAGGAGGCTAATTATCAGCATTATAGACAAGCTTGGAAATGTATAAACAGTCCATGCAGGTGAACTTGCAGAATCTAGAGCTACTTCTGTTTTCTATTTACTGTGTGTGTGTGCATGGATGTGGTGGCTCAGAAATTGATGTTTTCCTATAAACAGTAATAAAGCTCTCAAAAACAAAATCACATCAACTAAATAAAAAAGAAAGACAACTGAAAATCTGAAAAATGAAACATGATTAAGATGTTACCATTAGTACCGGCATAAACTACTGTCAAAATATTGAGGCCAAGAGTCTGGTGAACTATCATAAAAAAATATTTTGAAGTATTTCCTTGATTTTTAAAAAATGAATTTGCTTTAACTGCATTAACACGATTACTGTTCATTTTCTACAAATATTCTAGGGCTCAATCCAGCTCCTATTGAAGTCAACGGGAGTCTTTCTATTGACTTTCTATTGGTTGGGCCCGTAGGGAACCAACTTCACCAGCACAAATATCTGCAAAAATCAAGTTCTAAATTCACGTGCCTGAATATTTACTGAAAATGAATCTCAAATGTGATAAGTAAATGACTATGTGATTTTCAATTTTTTTGAATTGTTATTTTTATATTTGAATATGCAATACAAAATTCACATTTGTACTGGTTGGATACACAAGTAATCCAGCTGAGTAGTAGACCCAGTGCTGCGTTACTTGTGTAACAAACAATACAGTGCACGTTTTGAAATGGCACTAGTCTCATTTAAGTGAGACTTAATTTTGAATAATGAATAAATTTGAGGATTTCATAGTTTGTTCCTGCATAACTCACGATCTGTAAAAGGTGAAATTCATCAAATATGTGAGTCTTTACAAAATATTCACTTAGCCATACAGTATACTATAGTAAAATTTGAACAGCCCAATAACTTCCTCTCTTAATCTAGAAAAGTGTCTGTTATATTAATTTTTTTGCTTCTCACAAACAAGAAATTAATAATAAAAGTCCCTGAACACAACACTACACTCATCAACCTCTCTTTTCTGGGCAGATCAGCTTTTAGCAAGATGAATAGGTAATAATACTCTTTTATTTACACCATGCACAAAATTCTGGCTAATATATGACAGCTTTGTGAGATAAAGTCTAGTGCACTTGAAATGTAGCTTACAGGTTCAAAATCATCTTACTGAAACTCCCTTTTTATCTGGGATCTTAATGGAATTATTTTCTATCATTTTAGCTATTTGGTATTCAAATATTTGAATTCAATAGAGGCATGTGGAAATGTGCATCTGCAAACTGTTTCAAGACTTGCAGTGGCAGCAACAAACACAACCAATAGATGTACACCTGCTGGATAAGAAAAATGAAATACACATCATAGCTGACTCCCAAAATTCTACCAATGCCAATGAACCATTGAATGGTGATAATTTATAGGATGTACAAAACCACTGTAGCCTACATAGCAGTTTATAGTCTGAATGTTTTGGGGTCATCCAAGGTAAATAAATACTGACAATTTTGGATCTAGAAATATTCTTGTGATAAATACTCCTGGGAGAATTCTGCGCCACTGCACAATGCAGAATTTTCCAGAAATCAATATTGTGCATGCAGAATTTCCTTTCCCCCACATAAATGGGCTTCAGAACTCCTGGCTGCCACTAAGGACTGCTGGCTCTGGCAAAACCCAGCTTGCACATGGAAGACACTGCCAGGGGGAGGGGAAGGGAGCTAGAAGGTTCTTGGCCATTGAAGTTCTGTGCATTCGCTGAGGGAAGGAGACAGTTGTACTTAGGAAACATCACACAAGCCTGGGACTGAGCATCAGGCTCTTTCTCCCTCCAGATCCCTGGGCTCTGAGGGGTGTGGAGGCAGGTGTCTGGGCTGGGGGGGGGGAGCCCTGTGACTGGACTCTGGGGATTATGGGGTGTGGGTATCTGGCTGGGTGTGTGTGGCTGGGTTTTGGAGGGGGAAGGGGCAGAGAAACAGCAAGTGGGATGTTGTAGTGGTTTCTTTAATTCTCTACTCCCCTGTGAATTTCTGTGTGGTGTTCGTATTATTACAGACATATCTGCTAACAGATATTTTGAAATAAATTACCAAAATAATTGAAAATGGCATGATTATATACAGTTATTTTGACAAAGACAATTTTCATAGTTTTGCAGAATTTTAAAGTATTGTGTGCAGAATTTTTTATTTTTTGGTGCAGAGTTCCCCTAGGAGTAGTTAAAGCACCCTTCTGTGCCTTGTGCATATTCCCTATATCAGGGGTTGTTAAACTCTCTCCAGTCTTTACTCTAAGCCCTCATGTGTTTTCTTGTCATGAGCCCAATTCCACAGTTCTTTGCTACTGCATATATCTAGTTGCATATTTTGTAAGTCTAAAATAAATAGGATCAATTTAGTCAGGGTGTGGTTGGTGGCCCATATCCCGCCTGGGGGGTGACAGGCAGAGAGAGAGATTCCAAAAGTGGGGAGTGGTATGGAAGAAATCAGCTAAGTACAGGTTAGGGAGTGGTGAGGCTGGCATCATTGGTTGAGCAGACTGGGTGGAATAGTGAAAGAGACAAAAGCACATAAGTACGAAAGGGTCAGTTGTGACAAGTCAGTTGATATTTGAGGTGCTGTGCAGTAAAAAAGCGCATGTTGGACCTGGTAGGAGGGAGCTCTTTCTTCTCTCATCTGAGTCCTCTGTCATCAAGAAGAATGCTTTTTTGAGGGAGGATGAGGGGTGGGGTAGCTTTTTGGGTGGGGGCAGCCTTCGTAATGGCTCTTTAGCAAATCAGACCCCAAATCTTAGAACAGTGCTCTAGATCACCAATCATATGACAAAAAATAACCCGCGAGATCCACTGTGAAAATGTAATGCTAGGCTATTTCAACTTTCACTTACTGTTATGTAGTCAGAAAAACCGATTGTGTGTAAAATTGATGGAGTTTTATTTACATGTTATAGCAGAATTTAAACTGTAATTTGATCACCAGTTGAATGGATGAGCTCTGTTTTTCAAGACTCATTTCTAGACACCTGGCTTCATTTCAAAATCCAGTCATAGTGTTAACATGCCACCTGCAAACTCTCTTTGCCTTTTCAGGCTTCATCAAAAATAATTACATAGGGAAGATCTCTTTCACCAAGAACTGATCTTTGGCCTGTGCTTACAAGACCCTGTCCATTTCTTTCTGACAAGTGAGAAATAGTGTTAAATGAGAGGTTTGGACTGATGTTCTTTTGAAGGCCTTCATCATTACAGTGTTGCGTTTTGTAACATTATACTTAACAGTTGGCTAGAATTTCCACCATAACTCCTTAATTCAAAAGGATTGATAACTCAGACGATTAACCCTCTTGATTCTGATTCATACAGCATTAAGAACATAAGAACATAAGAACGGCCATACTGGGTCAGACCAAAGGTCCATCTAGCCCAGCATCCTGTCTACCGACAGTGGCCAATGCCAGGTGCCCCGGAGTGAGTGAACCTAACAGGTATGATTGAGCGATCTCTCTCCTGCCATCCATCACCCCCCTCTGACAGACAGAGGCTAGGGACACCATTCATTACCCATCCCGGCTAATAGCCATTTATGGACTTAGCCTCCATGAATTTATCCAGCTCTCTTTTAAACCCTGTTATATTCCTAGCCTTCACAGCCTCCTCAGGTAAGGAGTTCCACAGGTTGACTGTGCGCTGTGTGAAGAAGAACTTCCTTTTATTTGTTTTAAACCTGCTGCACGCCAATTTCATTGAGTGGCCCCTAGTTCTTCTATTTTGGGAACAAGTAAATAACTTTTCCTTATTTACTTCCTCCACACCACTCATAATTTTATATACCTCTATCATATCCCCCCTTAGTCTCCTCTTTTCCAAGCTAAAAAGTCCTAACCTCTTTAATCTCTCTTCATATGGGACCCATTCCAAACCCCTAATCATTTTAGTTGCCCTTCTCTGAACCTTTTCTAGTGCCAGTATATCCTTTTTGAGATGAGGGGACCACATTTGTACGCAGTATTCAAGATGTGGGCGCACCATGGATTTGTATAAGGGCAATAAGATATTCTCCGACTTATTCTCTATCCCTTTTTTAATGATTCAGCAACCTGGCAGCCTGGTTCATATGTGAATCACACACTGCAATTTTATAAGTGGTTAACATGTGAGAATGTAAAGTATACCACCTTGTTTTCAATCACTTAAGTGTAAGGCTGGTTCATTCTGAACTCATATATGTTGACTCTCCTCCTTCCTTCCCCCTGCTGCTGTAGTTTAGCGTCACTCACATCAGCCATGATAGTGCAACAGAAAACAATAGCAGTTGCACGGTATATTTACAGTTCACTAGGATGATGTGGGTTCCTCTCCATTCCTAGTATGTACAACATGCAGGAACTACAACTGACCAAAAAAAAAAAGGAATTAAAAAAAATTGGTGATTTTTTTTTAATAATTGTAACTTGCTGATTCCCAAGACCTTGATTTATGGGTTAGTATGAATATGTTATAACAGCCATATGCAGTCTCATTTAAGAAAGCTTATTCTCTTAAAAAAGGCAAGTAAACAAAGAAAGAGACAGAAAACCAGGTCTGAACCTACTTCTTTTCTCTCAGGCTTCAGGGCTACCCTGCTCTAGTCAGCTCTGCTCCTGTCCCTCTCCAGAACTATTAGACAAAGCACGCAATTGACTACCCTAACACACAGTCAAGTTCATCAACCTTTAACTTTCAGGCTGACTTCTGCTGTCAGATAAATGTGGATCTGACCATGGACACACAAGACAAGGACAGGGAGATGTTTGCCTAGGCTATTCCCCTCTGCCTGATCTTCCTGGCAAAAGTTTACGCATCACTAGAATCTATGAGTCCCTTGGCCACTGTTCCTCCCAAACTAACTGGTACTACTCAAAACTGAGCCTGCCCTGCCTAAAATAGGCAGCAGTTTTAAAACAATCAGAAGGAAGGTTTTTTTTTTTCAAATAACTCTCATTCAACCTGTGGAACTCCTTTTCAGAGGATTTTATAAGAGGGTTCAAAAAAGAACTAGACACATTCATGGAGGATATGTCCATCAATGGCTATTAGCCAGGATGGGCAGGGATCTTGTCCCTAGCCTCTGTTTGCCAGAAGCTGAGAATGGGTGACAGGGGATGGATTGCTTGATGATTACCTGTTCTGTTCATCCCTCTGGGGCACCTGGCACTGGCCACTGTTGGAAGACAGGATAGTTGGCTAGATGGACTGACCCAGTTTGGCTGTTATTATGTTCTTATGTTCCATGTGGATTCCCACTGCCTGGTCCCATTGTAGTAACAGTCCATAACTGAGCAATTCAGTTAACTGTTCCTGAGCTGGCCACACCTAAACTGTACCACATGGCCTTCTCATACCTCCACAAGAGGTTCTGCTAAAATGTGGGGCTGGGATCCTTGGTGATCTTGTGTGTCCCCCAAAATTGGCCATTCAATTTCTCCCCTGAGAGCTTACCAGGGTTGAGCCCGCTCAATTTACCATACCATCCCTGCCCCTCATCTCCTCAAAGAAGGCTTCGGTTCACTCCACTGCTTCCCCAAACTGAGGTCATCTGAAAGCACCGCAACAAGCTCTGTGTTGCCATGGGCAGAACCTTCAGTAGCTGCTCAAGATAATCTGATCCATGATTTCTCTATCAAGCTGGTCTCTGGGAAGAGCCACCCCATTGCAAGATCTTGTAATTTCTGGGCCACTACATGTGGTTACACCCTCCATGGAAACTGCTCTACCCAAAACCAGTGTCTTGGGAGTCAGCCCCAATTGACCAAAATGGCTGCCTCCACTACTCAATGCCAGTCAGGAACCTTGCTATGCAGACTGCCCATGTTGAATCCTCCCAGGCTACTGACTTTGCCACCCTTCAAATATTTTGAGGAAGGCTTCAGGTTCATCTTTTGATTCAAGCTTCACCAGACCCAGGGCCAGCCAGTTCAAGGCCCCATACCTATTGTGTTGCCTGGTCTGTTGGCCCAGATTTTCTGCAGCTAATCTTGCTATTGGAACTGGATTTCTTGACACCTCTGTTATGCTGTAAACTGCTATCCTCCTACTGCGTTTTCACAGGTCACAGAGCAGGGCTTCTCCCCAGCTTCCAAACACTTTCTTCTACACCCGGTCTCTTTTGATAAGGTTTATTCTCTTAAAACAGGCAAGTGAGCAAATGGGAAAATAGTGTTTGAACTCACTTCTTTTCTCACATGCTTCAGGGCCAACCCTCCCAAGAGTCTCTGATCCTTCTGCTCCAGGCAGCTTTCCAGTTCTAGTCAGCTCTGCTCTCTTCCTGAAGCAATAGCCACAGGGATGCTTCCCTGAACACCTACCCCTTCTCGAATTACCCCTTCCCTTCCCCAGGCACAGCCTCTCTCAAGCACTCCCTTCCATCTTCCATTTCCTGCCCCCTGGCAGCCCTTTACAGGCCAGGTATAGCCCAGACACCTTTAATTGGCTGGATTAGATTTCCCTACACTGACACAGGGGAGATGGGCCCAGTTCCACTCACAGGGACCAGCTTCCCTGTGAGACTGCTATTATCTAGTACTCCTATTTCATCATCATCATCTACTATCCATTAGAACAGGGGTCTTCAAACTTTATGAGATGAGGGCCATATTAGATTTTTGAAGGGGCTTTGCAGGCCAAAGCAACTGTGGAAAAAAATTTAATATATGCAAATATATGCAAATTGTAAAAAAACACTACTGTGTCAGTTTTGCATTAAATTCTAAATCGGGGGGGAGGGGTGGACAAATCAAAGCCGTGGGCCAGATCCGGCCCTCAGGCCGTAGTTTGGAGACCCCTGCATTAGAACATAAGAATGGCCATATTGGGTCAGACTATAGGTCCATCTAGCCCAATATCCTGTCCAGAGAGAATGAACAGAGCATGCGATTGTCAAAATAATGTGCATTAGAAAACATAATCCCAACAGAAGCTAGGAATGGGCAGCAGGGGATGGATCACTTGATGATTACCTGTTCCATTCATTCCCTTTGGGTCACCTGGCATTGGCCAGTATTAGAATACAGGATACTGGGCTGGATTGACCTTTGGTCTGACCCAGTATGGCTGTTCTTATGTCCTTGTTATCCATCCTTTGGGATCCATCCCCTGTTGACCATTCCCAGCTTCTGGCAAACAGAGGCTAGGGACACCATCCCTCTCCATCTTGGCTAATAGCCACTGATGAAACTATCCTCCATGAACTTATCTAGTTCTTTTTTGAACCCTGTTATAGTCTTGACTTTCACAATATCCTCAGGCAAGGAGTTCCACAGGTTGACTGTGCATTGTATGAAGAAATACTTCCTTTTGTTTGTTTTAAACCTTTTGCCTATTCATTTCAAGCTTAACAATGGAGGGATATAATAGAGGTCTATAAATAACACTTCCTTTTTTTTACTTTCTCCACACTAGTCGTGATTTTATAGACCTCTATCATATCCCTCCATTGTTAAGCTTTTGTCCAGTTACAAGTTCATGATGCATGGCTTTCTCTGATTAAGCAGTGGCAAGTTGGGAAGAAAGCATGCACAGAAGTAGTACTATTAGAACCATAGTCTGGGAAAGTAGCCTATCATATCCATGACTCCCATAACCAGAAGTCCTGAAACGTGATCTGAAGCCTGAGCTTGGTTCAATTTTTTTAATTTTTATTTTGTGCTCTTGACTTCTTAATGGCCTTATTCTCTCAAATCTATCATGGTTACGTCTTTCTTTCTTTTGTGTTTGATGTTTTGATGTGCATTCCATAACTGAAGAATCCTTCTGAGCGCGCACATATAATTGGTTTCTTTATGTTAGTCTATTAGATTTCCTTACTTTAGATTGTTTGTTATCCTAAAAGGACACCGGGTCAATCTAACACCATTATGTTGGTTCTGAGTTTTGAATACATGCAGGAAACAAAGCATTCCACATCATGTTGAATTTTTCTTTTCTAGTAGTGATGAGTTGGTATTTCTCTCTGTGTTATACCCCGCTTCCCACTGCCAATTACAGAATATTAAGATCTGGTCAAAATGTCTGTTCCTGATGTCAGTTCAACAGTGCCACAGCAGCCCCTGGCTCTAGGGAGGTAAAATTGCAGGGAAAATCCTACTTGACCCCTGCAACTCTAGTCTAGAGCATTGCTCTACCACTCTGTAGGAATAGAGCAAAGTCAGTTTAGTTGCACTTAGAAGCTATGAGGAGATGGTGCATGCGTGTGCAGAAATAATCTTCAGAAATTTAAGCTGCTACATTCTAACATGTCTCTGTTTAGAATGTGTGAACTGAGATTCTAGGGAGGATAGAACTTGGCCAGATTTGGGTGGATTTTCTCAGGGATAGCAAAAAAAAAAAAAAAAAAAAAACCCCATCCCTGACACCACAGTCGCACTCTTGTCAAATTTCAGATCCCTACTGCAAAGCATGGAGGTGGTAGAGCTCCACAAAATGGTTGTCAGATTTTTTTATAAACATTGGCAGAATGATGTATTGGTGCCTAACCTCATTATGAGAAATAGTGGAACCATTTTAGTTGAAACTTTCCAAGGCAACTTTCTGAGGCAAACACACAGCATGGAAAATTTCAGCTCAAATATTTTAAATCTGGCAAAGAAATAAGTAACTAAAAACAGGGTCTTATACAGGAACATTGCAGGCAACCTAAAGTGTAGGCTTCTCTACCTGATTCACCTGTAATAAACATCTTTTGAATATATGCCATGCATTCAGGCCTCTTGCCATAATTGTTCTTAATGCTCCCAATATATATTCATACGGTAATACTGATCTCCAGCCTCTCATAATATAACATTTTATCAACACACTACTTTATATAGATGGAATTACATTTTGGTAGAATCAGAGAGGTAGCCGTGTTAGTCTGGAATAGCAGAGGAAACAAAATCCTGTGGCACCTTAAAGACTAACTATAAAGTTTTGAAGCATGAGCTTTCGTGGGCTAATACCCACTTCGTCGGATGCAAGCAGTTTGCATCCGACGAAGTGGGTATTAGCCCACGAAAGCTCATGCTTCAAAACTTTATAGTTAGTCTTTAAGGTGCCACAGGATTTTGTTTCCATTTTGGTAGAAGATACTAAGTATGAGCTAACTTAACATGAATTGTCTTTTGTTTGAGAAGGTTTTGATGCCATTTTCTTTTAGTAGCCTTTGCTACATTCAGTGATCCACAGAGATACAGATGGTAATTATTAAAAATGTTTTCTTCTGTTCCTTTTGTATTGTATGTATTTTTTATGAAGCTGTCATTGTTAAATTTCTCCGTGTCCCTCAGTTTCTTATGCCCAGTCCCTTTTTGTCATTAGTTAGCCCATGTAGGCAAATAATATTTGCACAGAATTATTCTGTCCATCAAGTTTTCTAATAGTCAATATCCTGACAAGGATCGCTGAGTATTTATCAGCTGAGATATAGATAGTCTATTAAATTATCTCCTGGTTACATTATTCAGAAAGTTCTATCTCTCTAGCCACAGTTGACTGGATGTATTTATGAATGCTCTTTAGTTGCATTAAACATTTTTTGGATATGATACTTGTTGCACACCATACATATATCATGTGAATTGTGTCTCTGCCTTTGTTACTTATTAGTTGTTATATATTTCAGACTGCAAGAATGAAGTTTGTCCTATGAGCACTGTAATTGTACACTGTATGTATCATGGAGTAAGATGATGTAAGATATTATATTCCTATACAGTTTTAGTTCCGGTGGTATTACATGGATTTGCCTGTGGAGGAGGATGTGGGCCAATAATGACCTAGACTGACGTATTGATTTCACAGCAAATAACTGGGATTTCTTCTCATTAATTTCAGTTACTTTTCAGTTAATTTGGCATGACTTTTAAAGGCACACATAGGAGTAGACAAAGTGCATTTAGGGACAGTATATGATTATTTATTTGCTCCATTGTGTATTCCCCAAGAAAAGCAAGCAGTTCTTTGCCATCAGCAGGGAAATTCACAGTGATTCAGCACTTACTGAATGCATTAGGTGACTGTGCTAGAGTAAGAGAATTGTGGTTGTGATGGATAGCCCACTTTTCTTTTAGTTTTGATGAATTTTTTTTCATCAAACTTCAATTTTTGACTAACATCTCCTCCCCACCATTTTTTTCTGCCCACCTCTAGTCTTTAAAGATTAGACTTTTTTCGCTGCCAATGTTGAGGAATATGTAAAGACCTACAATATAACTCTTTACTAAATCATTGCTGTAGTAATTGGGAGATGATGAATGTGACCTTCCTTTTGTCTGGTGCTCTTAGATACTGAAATAAGAGATTGGGTTGAAATGTCTGATACTGCATTGAAGTCAATGGGAATTTTACTATTGACTTTAATAGACATAGATTGAAGCTCTAAATTAACAACATGATACTGGAATTTTCTATGGACACAACATTTTAGTCACAGTCCAATGATTTTTAAATTAGGCTGCATATTTTTTTTAGTCAACCACTTAGAGTGTTTAGGTGGATAAGAAATTCCATTTCACAAAAATATATCGCTAGGATATTATCCACTAAGGAAGGAGACAAATTGTTAATTTAACACATATTTTCCCACATTTTTTCTGAGGAGAAAAGAAAGGCTGGTGGCATGAAAGAATGCATTATTGTTTAATTCTGAAATAAAAAATATTACAGAGAAAGAAAATCTTACAATTTCTTCAGAGGTACACAAAAAACCTTTGATGTGCTGTGAGCATGGAAGCAGGTTAAAACTGAAATATTTGTATATCTCATTTTACATTATGAACATTTGTTTCTTCTAAAATCAAAATCTATTTCTTAAGTGGTTTTATTTTTAGTACATTTTTATCAAAATTATATGAACTGCTTTCCATGAGATCTGTGACATGGCCGCTATGAGCAGCGTCTAGCCCTTTGCCATGACATTTCATTGATTCATACTATAATAAAACCAATAGGATTACTAAAATCACAGTGACCACAATATTAGAGCTTTCTTTTGAGATAAGAAAAATGAATGCAGTTGACTAATTGATAGAGACTAAATTGACCCCTAGTTTAAGTATATAGTATTTACTGTATGCCTAATTTTCCTTCATTGGTGAATCCTGGTATGAGGAATGTCCTACTTCCCTAAACCAAACACAACCCTCCCCTCCCCCGCCTCTGCTCATATGCATATACCATAATTTTTCTGGACTATCTCTGAAAAATCTATTGCAGGAAGTCTGCCTTTGTTACCATTCACTCACATTGGACTGGCCACAGAGAGTGGCCGGCCGCCAGATAAATCAGCTACATTCACCTTCCGCAGTTACTAATAAAATCATGTATTTTTTATGTTTTTGGAGCGGGATGGGGGAAGGTGGTCACAGATTCAGAAGCTAATTAAAGTCTATCTTTCATACAGCTTCCTTTCAAAACTGATCTAAACGTAGTTTCTTGCTGCTAAACCTGTGGGACTTTTGTACTGGAACAGCAGATGAGCTGGGTTATCAATCACATAAACCTCTATTAATTTTATCACAACTCTGATGGCTGTTGACATTAAATGGCACAAATTTGGCCATTGTAGTCTCTGAGGTAGTGCATCTTCACATCCTATCAAATGCTAATTATATTTTTGACCTTAAAGACTAGACAAAAAAAATCATCCTCTTATGCATCCCCCATTCCCTTTCTCCCCTTAGCAGAAACACTTTTGCACAGGCCATTTCTCTGACCACACTGCTTCACTGGTGGGTTTCTTTTTTTAAAATGTATTTTATTTAGCATTCTTATAAGATTTCAATAGCTGTTCCAGCAAAAAGGTTGATGCACAGTCTTGCTGACATTAGCGTTCGCTGAGATGAAGAGAAGAGACTGCTTGATGATGAAGACATTTCAAGGACATCACTGGTATGGAAGAGCTTTCTCTCGGAGTCAGTCAGTGTTTCAGATTGCTTAATTACAGCAAATTCACGCAGGTAACTGTGATGAGCACATGGAAAGCCATTAGGAGGTCTCATCTATTGTTTAATTTCGGAGAGGAAAAAAGATAATTGTTGAAATGGTGAAAGAGCATTTTGTACAAGCTTTTCCTAGGATATCTCTACCTGTCAGTCACTGAGGAAATCCTAAAATAATTTGTGTAATTTCCATATTAATATTAGTCACACTGTTATTCAATAAAAAAAGGCTTGGACATCTCTGTTCCAAGGTCAATTGAAGAGTAATTGTAGATGTTCTAGGAATTCAATAGGATATTGTGTCTTATTTATTGGGAATTGCTGCTGTTCCTCCTCCTCCATCTCCCCACCATTGCTGAAACTAAAATTGCTGGAATTTTAGTTTCTTTACTATAGTTTCTATTTGACCGACAATTAAGCTTGCAGATATGCAGTGTGTCCCTTACTAGTTAATATGACAGGTGTTTATTACATCCAGCTATTGCTTCTTGTTGATAAAAAGAGTGTGAATACACTGGGTCTGTGTGCCAATTTTTCCCCTCAGACAGGCAGGCTGGGTTTCCACCAAAGTAAATGGGAGTTGCAGGCATGGATCTAAGGGAAGAATTTGGCCCAGATTTAATCAGGCAGGGGAGATTGGCATAAACCACAACGTTAGAAGCCAGATCTAAATTAAGATATTAACTCTTCATAGATCAGGATGGTAGGTCCAAGGATTTGTTTGATAATAAAGATAGGATCCATTTTCAAAATGTGGATCCAGATTTTTAACGACCCCAAAGGTTGGAGTTGTTCACATTTGGATTGAACGCAAGAACAGCCATACTGGGTCAGACCAAAATGGTCCATCTAGCCCAATATCTGGTCTTCCGACAGTGGCTAGCATCAGACACTTCAAAAGAAGTGAAAGGAAGAGGGTAATTTATTGAGGGATACATCCCTGTCATTCAGTCCCAGCTTCTGGCTGTCAGAGGTTTAAGGACACCCAGAGCATGGGGTTATGGTGCCGACCATCTTAGCTAATAGCCATTGATGGAGATATCTTCCATGAATTTATCAATTTTTTTTAACCTAATTATACTTTTGGCCTTCTCAACATCCCTGGTAATGAGTTCCACAGGATGACTGTGTGTTCATTGTGTGCCTTAAACTGAAAACTGAACAGTCCTCGTCTTTTAAAACTCTTCTCATATGGAAGCTGTTCTGTGCCCCTAACCATTTTTGTTTACCTTCTCTGTACTTTTTCTAAATTTAAACTATCTTTTTGAGACAGGATAACTAGAATTGCACACAGTATTCAAGATGTGCATGTGTCATGGATTTATATAGTGACATTGTGATATTGTCTTATCTTATTATCGGTCTCTTTCATAATGGTTCCTAACATTCATTTATGAAGATTCCAACTTGCTGACTGTTCCTGATCGTTGTCATCATCTTCATCTTCTGTAGACAATTTTATCAGTTCCTCTAACTAACTCCTCAATTTCTTCCTCGAGGATGTCGATGAAGCCATCATCACCCACTTGCCTGGCTACCTGAACAATGCATTTCACTTCTTTGTCAATGGTGGGGAAACCCTTAAAATCATTCACACATTCTTTCCATATGTTTCACCAACGTGCATTGACTGTTTCCGGCTTGATTGCATTCATTTCCTGTTTAATATAAGTGACACAATCAGCAATGTTGAAGGACTTCCAACACTCCATCACATTAAGATTGGGATCAGTGTCCATAGCGGTAAGGATCCATGAGAATGGAAGCCTCGTGTACGTGGCCTTAAAACAGGGAATGATGCCTTGATCAACAGGCTGGAGGACGGAGGTGGTATGAGGGAGGGGAGAAATATGAGTTCAACGTTGTTATGCACAAACCAGAGTGCCTCGGTGTTCAGGTGCATTGTCTACGATCAGCAACACTTTAAAGTCAAGTCCTTTCTCTTCAAGGTACTGCTTGACCTCCAGAATGAAACACTTGTGGAACCAATCCAGAAATAATGCTGCCGTCACCCAAGCCTTTTTATTTGATTGCCAGAACACAGGCAGCAGATTTTTCTTCTTGCCTTTTAGGGCATGGGGATTTTGCATCCCTGTAGAGAAATCCTGGCTTTATTAAATGCCCAGTCGCATTGACACAAAGCAACACAGCACAGTCACACGGTCTTTAGCTGCTTTGAAGCCAGGGGCTTGTCTTCCTGATTTCAAAATGTAAGTGCGGTTGGGCATTTTTTTTCCAGAAGAGCCCAGTCTCATCAGCATTACAAACTTTTTCTGGAAGATAGCCCCTTTCCTCAATGATTTTCTTTAATTGTTCAGGGTAGGCTTTTGCTGTCTCTTCATCAGCAGATGCGGCTTCACCAGTATGTCTGCGTGTTTTTGAGGTTGAAGCGGTTCCTAAAACTGTTAAGCCAACCTTGGCTGGCTTTGAATTCCTTCTTATCAGAAGGCTCTCCCCCTTCGGCGGGATGTTTGAACAGCGCATACACGCTAAGAGCCTTTTCTCACAACATGTTGCCATTGATAGGCACGTGTTTACAGTTCATGTCTTCCAGCCATAAGTTTAATGCCTTTTCAGTCTTAACTAAAGTCTTATCATGCACTTGGCTCATCACCTTAGCAGTCATTGGAGCACTTGACGCATGGCTTGACGAATTTCTCTCTCTCGAATCTTGATGACACGGATGCTAGATTCGTTGTGCCCATATTTATGCGCCATGTTGGAGACCAACATAAGCCTCTCAATAAGTCCAACATAGCCAGTTTTTCCTCCAGCGTTGGAACAGATCACTGTTTCTTCAGTTGAGCACCAGATGAAGTAGGTGGCTTGCGTTTAGGGACCATGTTATATGAAAAATACATACTTATCTTTAAACATTACTGTACATTACAGGTAGAGTAGAAACACACTCAGCGTGGCGAGATGCGCACAGTATGAGAGGCACACGGGAACTGAGTACTGTAGTGGGAACAACAGATTCGCGTCTCCCATCTCATGCTCACTCTGGGTCATGCACTGACTGAGTGGAATGGCGGACGGAATCACCCACACTATTTAAACTGTTTTTTTACTGCTGAGAGTGCATAGCTGAATTAGTGTATGTTAAATGCGTGTATGATGTGACTCCCCTGTAGTTTGATTTTCATTTTGGGGGGCAGTGACTGGTGGGCCTGGGGCCATCTCCACACAGCAGAGTCCAGGAAGGGAGCACCATCTCCACTCACTGTCGCACCTCAACAGTCCACCCAGTCTGTCTGGGCTGTGTATGGTGGGGGTTCAGCTCAAAACGTTTGAAAACTTCTTAGGGTACAGGGAGAGGGTGGCTAGGGACTGTGTGGAGGCAGGTGGTAGCTTAGGGTGAAGGGAGGGGCAGTGAGGGGCTGTGCACGGGCAGGCGGTGGCTCAGGGTCAAGGGAGGGGGCTACTAGGGACTGTGTGAAGGCAGGAGGTATCTCAGGGTGCAGGGAGGGGGTAGCTAGGGGACGTGTGCGGTCAGTGGGTATCAAGCAGAGAGTAGCTGTGTGCCACGAGGGTTCCCCTGTGGTCACTGCTGCCCAAGGGCTCTGCTGGTCACAGAGCTCGGTTCCACTGCTTCGCTGGCTCTTAAAGGCTGCGCGAGATGAGCAGTAGCTGCCACCCCAAGCACCAGCAGCAGATGGGGGAATGCAGTGACTGCCTGCTCTGTGACACCAGCCAGAACAGCAGTTGCCCACGCTCCCAACTCTGGCTTCCCTCCTCTGACCTCGCCAGCGGGTGGAACCGTGGGGGCAGGGACGGTATGACTCTGTGTATGGTCTTGGGGAAAGAAATGAGAGCCACCTTTCTTACAATCAGCTCCTGGTGGCTCTCACACCAGTGACAACTATATAAATCTTAGCAAAGACTAAATATAAACATTACATCTGGCAGAAAGGTGAAACAGTTTTGTATATGGTCATCACTGTTACAAAGTGACCACTTACCAAGAGCTGTTATATCAAATATCTGAGATGCCACAGTTATTTTCTGTTGTAAACATGAGGAATAATTCAGAAGATTAGAGTGCAAACTGCTGGTAATTTATGAAATTGCAATAGTGACCCCTGTACATATATAGAGGTGAAAGAGGGATCACGGATGGGTAAGTCACATTCAGATAAAATGAGTGTTCCCATAATAAAACGGTAGGAGATTTTTAGCCATTGACCTTTATAGTGGGATGAGATATGTTCAGAAACATGCGAGGGGAATGGGTACTGTGCACTTTGTAGTCGATTATTTAGTCCAAATTGTCACCAGTGTAACTCTATTGACTTCAAAAGAGTTGCCAGAGAGTGTTGTGACCTAGCTGTTAAAACAGCTGTCTAAGACTCAGGAGACCCACGCTCAATCCCCAGCTACGTCAGTGGCCTAATAGGGCCGTCATTTCACCTATGCCTGTTTTCCCCTCCATTTAATGGGGTAATGATTCTTTCCAGCAGTGCTTTGAGATCTATGGTTGGAAAGCTTTAGGAGTTAGGTTTACTGGTGTGACTCATAGCATTGTTTGGCCCATAAACTTATATCTAAAAGAATCTCTCTCTCAAATGTGTGAGCTATATCTTACATTAAAATTCTTATAATGTAATAAGGAAAAGTGTCATTTACAGCAAATAAAGCCTGCAGAGAAACAATATTCAGCCATAATTAAATAATAAGAACCAAGAGGCAGTTCTATTTTTTGGGAATTATTACTGCATGTCTCCTAAGTGAATTATGAGACACAAGCCTGAAGAACTTCAACAACTCAAGAAAGGGCTTTGGAAATTTCCATTTCATTTTTTTAAGGAAAAAAGATCATACTGCATCATATTGATTATGAATTATTGACCCAAGGTATGACGACACCATGAGCAACCACTCAGAAAGCTGGATATAACACAAGAAATGTACAGTGCCTTTATAGTCTATCAAATTACATTCTGGCACTTCTTAAAGTTTATTTTTCAGGTAATATATTGTAACACTTTCTTTGGAATGTAAATATTAGTTTGGCATATGCTATACATGCAGAGAAGTAGACAGTATTATTATTATTTATGATTTTTAAAGATATTATTTGTGCCTGCAAAACATTAAGTATCTCAGTTGCTTTTTTTTTCAAAATTCCAACACTGATTAGTCCATGTTAAAGACTAATTGCTTGCCAAATTTCATTAATTTGATTTTAAACCGACACCTGAATTATATGAAGGCAAACAAGCCTCAAAACAGGTAAGCTTCTGTTATTCATATAATTTAGAAAAACAAAAACAAATTATTTTTTCTTTAAATTGTCAAATTTTTGCCCCAAGCACAATTTTTATTACTAGCTCACAATCCCATAAAAATAGGGCTTTATAAATGAAAACATTGACAGACCCTTAGCTATAGTGGCACTACAGGGAATAGCTATAAACAACATTTTTATTCCTCAAGCATACCTTACCCTTGAAAGTTTACACTAATTACCTGTAGTTTTGTTAATGTTTTAAGCTGCCCTTCATCTCTCCCATCCAGACATACCACTCAGATTCTTCAACAGATATATTCAACAGCTTCTGTTCACACCTGACATCAATTTCCTTTGATGTTCACAGTCTAAATGAGAATGCTACAGCAAGCTGTATTTGTGAAGTATACAGGATGCCTTTAAAATGATGGCAGGTATTTTCCTCATTAAAGCAGCCATAACAGATAGTCAGATATGATGCTGTCCCTCACCTTCTTGCTAATTAATGACTATGATTGCAACCCAAATAAGATCAGGCAATTAAATGTGATAACATTTCAGAAGCAAAGAAAATGTACAACAATCTTCAAATATCTTCCTGCAGATAAATAAAGTTAGCAAAATTAACATACAAATGCACTATTCTTTCAAAAAATTGCATGAACTAAATAAGCTAATAATTTTACTTTTAATTGAAACATGAGTTAGTATACAGGCTCAAACCATGAGCAAATTGCACATCTGTTTTATAGTCTATATAGCTAAAGTCTGGATTCTTCAAGGCACAGCCCTAAAGAACATTTGCAAATATGTGGTCTCTACTACTAAAGAAATAAAACAGAATATTTCCCCCCAGAATACTTCTGAGTCAAGATTTAGTGCCTTGCATTGAGCTCTCCCTCAGCATCCCTTGGCAGTAACAAAATGGCCCACTGCATCCTGCCTCAATGTCTGCCACCTTTTCTAACAGCAACAATTAAGCACTTTAGTCACATGATTCTGCTAAAATGTTCAGAAGAGAAATCGTTCATACTGTACTTTAATTTGCCATCATTCCGCTCCAGGGTTAACATGCATTATGCTCAACAGAACCTTTCACACTTCTTGGAGTTGTTGATTCATGCTGTCTCTAGACTCAAACAGATATCACTGGACCAATTTGCATTCAGGTCCTATTTTGAATGTTTTCTTCATAAACATAAGGGCTAGGCATGTATTCTTTTAAAAAAAATAAAACTTATGTTTGAAGCCTGCACTTATGCCTCCATATACTGCCTACAAAGTCATACTATATAGTTAGCCCAGACAATAAGAACCAGATAGAAATGGGCAGAAGGTCTTACCAGTATTTCCCATACTTAGTGTATCCTTTGAATGAATGCTCTTGACCTGTGCAACGCGTAGGGGAGTCAGATGCCTCTGCGGCACTGTCTCCCCTCATCCTGGCCCCTTAGAGCTCTGTCAATAGAGGAGCAGAGACTGTGCAAGGAGCAGTCTCTCTGGATAAAGAATAGGGATACAGATGGGAATGAAGAATGCCAAATTCTCCCTCCCATGCCATACCTAAAACCCAGCAGAAGATTAATTCCATTTGAGGCTGCCTTAACTATTTCCCAGGCCTTTGAAAGAGTCCTTCCATGATATCCTTCCACTTCTCTGCCTCCTGTTCTTTCCCATTGGAACCCTTGTGCTCTTGAGCGTTCCATCATCATCAAGTCTTCCTTCAGAAAATAAAACAAAACATGACATGTCCTGTAGCAACAAGGACTCTTCTTCAGATACACTGGTCTCATCTGCATCGTTTTCTAATTAGACTGCATCAGGCTTGTATTTTCAGTACTCTAAAAGGGCTCTATGTTTTTTTGTGTGCCTGCTCTTAGTCAGAGTGCACAAAGCAGACTGATTTCTAGGCAGCAGATTGCCATAGTCTAGCATTAACAAAAGTGGCAGATTGTGACAACAAAGCTATGCTAGTAATCTTATCACCTACACAGTATCTTTTTTTGGGGGGTGGGGTGTAGATTTTTCTCTGTCCATTTACCCTGCTTTTTCATTATGCCCCAAAATGACTAATAAAGGCGAATACCAGCAGAACAATGTTTAAGTACCATATCTAACGAAGACATTTATTACAACATTCCCCAGGCCACTTGTAAGAGCAGCGAGTCTGAGGCTATTAGGGCAATCTGACCACAAACTTCACAATTAGGCCAATGGCTGTGCATGTATGACAGTCACCACACCAAGGACTGAACCGGGGAACCTCCAGAGCTAAAAGCCAGGACTCTATAGCTGTGCTGTACACTCATAGTTGCTGTGATCGCTCGGGAGAGGAATCTGTAATACACACTCACCAGTGGATTACTTATGCCCACCACCGTTTCAGTGTCAGTTAAAGTAGCAAACCCTACTACTGTATTCAATAAATGTACTGGGTATACAGAAATATTGCTGTACAATGCCTGATTATAACATAGCACGCTGGGGTTGGGCTGCATTCTAAATAACCCTGGCCAGAGCCCTTGCATTACCACAGTAACACAAGGTTGACAAAGAGATGTTTCACAAACGTTTCACAGCTAGTGTAATGCTCCGGAACAGAGTCCTAGCATAGAGACACCAATGAAGAATGTAGGCTGTTTTTTCCTTTCTCTAATGTATTCACCTCAAGATCCACAGCAGGACTCTTAGGGCTTGTTTTCACTACGCTGGTGAGGGATCGATCTTTTGACGATCGATTTATTGTGTCTTGTCCAGACGCAATAAATCGATCACCAGTGGTGCCCCCGTCGACTCCGGAACTCCAGCTTGCCAAAAGGCACAAGCTGGAGTCGACGGGGGAGCGTGCTGCTGACCGCCGCCACCGTGAGGACGGCAAGTAAGTCGGCTGTAGATACGCCGATTTCAGCTACGTTATTAATGTAGCTGAAATCGGCGTATCTACAGCAGATCTCCCCCCCTGGTGAAGACCAGCCCTTAGTGCAGGGGTCTCAAACATGCGGCCCGCGGGCCACATGTGGCCCGCCAAGCCCTTCCCTGTGGCCTGCGAAGTCCCGTCCCCCCCCAGCTCCCCCCGCCCACCTCGTGCATTGCAAATGCAGCGCCGCTTTCTGAAGCAGCTGTCAGCACTGTCCCTTCCGAGGGGAAGGAAGGGGGAGGAGACAGAGGGCTCCTATTTGCCTCCCTCCAAGCATTGCACCCCCACAGCTCCCATTGGCTGGGAACAGGGAACTGCGGCCAATGGGAGCTTCGTGGGAGTTGTCTGGAGGAAGCAAGAGCAGCACATACAGGGGAACCCTCCGGGTGACTCCCTCTCTCCCCCAGGCTGCAGAGACTGGTTGCTGCAGCTTCCTGGAGTGGAGCTGTATGGGGCCGGAGCCGCTCTAGGTAAGTGGCACCAGGCTGGAGCTCGTACCCAGAACCCCTCCTGCACCCCAACTCCCTGCCCTGAGCCCCCTGCCCTGACCCACCTGCTGCACCCATCGCCCTGCCGCATCCCTCACCTCTCTTACACCCCACACACCAAATCTCTGTTCTGAGCCCCCTTCCACACCCTGCACACCTGCACCTCAACTCCCTGCCCTGAGCCCCTGCTGCATCCTGCATCCTTTCTGCACCCCCTGGGGGCAGGGAGGGGGCAGCGTTGGGGTGGGGACTTCGGGGAAGGGGTTGGAATGGGGCAGGGAAGGCATGAGAAGAGGCGAGGCAGGGGCAGGGCCTCATGGAAGGGGTGGAGTAGGGGCGGGGCCAGGGTCAGTATCAGTGATGCGGCTCTTGGGTTAATGCACTAGTTCTCATGTGGCCCTCGTGGTCATTTGAGTTTGAGACCCCTGCCTTAGTGTAAATGAGGATTGGGCCCATCATTTTTCACACCTCTCACATATATTTCATATCAAGAATTAGGTGGGTAAATGGCAAAGGGGTGAGATCAAGCAAGAAACTTTAGAGCAGCATAGGTATTGGAGAAAAAAATCACAGGGAGCTGGAGAGGCAGAGAGGGGAAATAGTTGGAGTCACGGCCAAAGATCTTGCATGACCAAGGGGTTGCAATATCACTGCATCACTGCAACCCTTGGTCTACACTGCTTGTTCCCAATTCACCATTGCATTGCATGTGAGGGTCAAAGGGCTAACGCAGGGTTTTCATGAACTGTTCATATCCTGCACATTAGGCCAAGTTACTAGCAGTGGTTTAACATTCCTTGCAAATGTTGCTTTAAAACAGGGACTAAGGACATGTTTATAAGGCAATTACATGAAAAGACAGCTTTGCCACCCTCTCTGACCTCCAAAGTGAACAGACTAGTGCAAAATAGGAGGTTCAGTTTAATAATGTAGTATGCTGATACACTTCCATATTCATGATCACTGAGAGCAATGTTTCTATGAAAAGGAGCAAATATTCATGAAAGTCAAATGATTCAAGTTTACTTTCAAAGTAAAAAAATGAACAAAATATTTTTACTGTAATATACGACTTAATTTTATTGAAGTATTTTTTCAGATCCTACTGTGTGGTGTTATGGAAAATAACCATTAAGAAGACTGAGTCAGATTACAAGGGCCCGGATTTTCAGTGTCCTTTTTTTTTAATGAGGACAGAGGATATATATATATGATATCTTAAATCCAACTCATATTGTCACAGGCCATGGTGGATATAACAAAAAGATGAAAGAATTTTCAAAGTGATAATGGAGATGTCCCAAGAGAGTTTGTGAAACTTTGCACACAGAATGTCATCCTAAAGCTAAGAGGCCAAACTCAAACAAGTATTTCTGTCAAATTAAAATGAGGATTATTTGCTTTGAGGACAAAGACAAGCTGATCTCATCGATATGCAGCCAAGTGTCATAGCTTCATACAAATGGATAAATATACATGGGGACCATTTGGCTAAAGTTTATATTCTGTAATCACTCTCATTCTAAATGTGTAGTCGAGATTGGGTATCAGTTATAGATATTTTTCCTGCTTCTTCCTGGACAACATCTCTAAGATCCTCCCTTTTCTCCTCTGTCCACAGAGCTAAAGTTTTTGTCCAGGTTGCATGATCTCACATCTAGATTGCTGCAAACCACACCTTTCTGGTCTCAACAAATGCCATCTTGCCATCTTCCAAAAAATGCCACAAAAGATCATCTTTCTGGCTTCTTACTCTGAACACTCCCCTCTTTGGATCCCTGCATTGGCTACCCACTTCCCACTGCATCAGACAAACTACTTGTCTTTCACTTTAGGACCCTTCGTGGTGTAGCACCCCCACTTCAAAAATCTTTTTGTGGTCTACACTGTCTAGCCATGGATACCGCCCCCTTCTCATATCACAACGATTCCAGCCTCTATCACTTAACACTCCTATTTTACTTCAAACACCTTTGTGCTGGCTCTCAGGCCACTCCTTATCCATGGGAAGAAATCTTGTAAAAATACAAGCCACCATTCAGTTATTTTCCTTAAAACTCCCTCTCTTGTGACACTTGCAAAACAACCAGCAAAGGTTGGCTAGCTGGGGTGCTATCACTGCTGCTTACTATGCTAATCATAATACTCTGTTTCCTTGTGCCCCTTTTGCCTGTCAGTTGTATCCGCCAGCTGTCTTTCAACATGTACTTCGATTGTAAGCTTGTTGGGGGTAGTTCAGTGCCTAGCACAATGGGCCCCCAACCCTAATGAGGCCTGTAGGTACTACTGGGATATTTATTCTAGTTCTGTTATGGTATATGCACTGTATATCCTCCAACGTGACAATGGACTTGAGTTAACTGTAGATGTTATTATGGAACTTGAGATAACATTAAAATATGTATGATTATCCTCAGTAAATCTCATCATCCATAGAGCCAAGGAGCTGAACAACCTGCAAACAGCGCTATAAAAATATGCTTGCAACATGGATAAGTTAAAAAACACTAATGACTGGACTTCTGTGGGACCATGTTTACTCAGTGAAACAGCAGCTAAAATGATTAGGGGTATGAAACAGCTTCCATATGATGACAGATTAAAAAGACTGGCACTATTCATCTTAGAAAATATATGACTATGGGAGAGGGGGCGTGGAATATGATAGACGTCTATAAAATCATGAATGGTGAGGAGAAAGTGAGTGATATTTATCCCTTCACAAAGCACGAGAACCAAGGATAAGCCAATGAAATTAATAGGCAGCATGTTTAAAACAGACATAAGGTGGTACTTTTTCACACAAAACGCACAGTCAACCCGTGGAACTCCTTGCCAGGGGATGCTGTGAAGGCCAAAAGTATAAGTGGGTTCAGAAAAGAATGAGATAAATCCATGGATGACAGGTCTATTAACCAAGATGGTCAGGGATGCAACCCCAGGCTCTGGGTGTCCTAAATCTCTGACTGCTAGAAGCTGGGCCTGGACAACGGGGGATGGATCACTTGATAATTTCCCTGTTCTGTCCATTCCCTCTGAAGCATCTGGTATAGTCCAGTGTCAGAAGACAGGATATTGGGCTAAATGAACCACTGGTCCATCTCAGTATGACCATTCCTTTGTTCTTATTTACTATTCAGAAATCAAACAAACATCAGTCTTCGGTATGGATGCAAGACGGGGTCTAACAAATTCTCCCATTAGTAGCCCCGGTATGGAGGAAATTTAAAATTTGGCTTGTTAGCACCTAGGAACAATTGGCAGTCTTGTGAACAAACCAAGAGACCAGTGACTCTAGTAATCACCAAAACAAGAAAAAAAATGAATGCCAGCACCTCTCCCTTTAGTTGCAGTCTTAATTCTAGCCTGCAAGAAAAAAAAAAACAAAACTAAAAGGCACAAAGAAGTCTAGTCCAAGATTCTCAGCAAGTACAAAGTTAATGGTAAAGTAAGGGAAAATAGAAATGGTGACAGAGAAAGTAGGAGGAGGATAGCTGTTCTCATTCTGTTTGAGGGATAGTGGCCAGAGAGATCCTGAAAACATCCTCAGTGTTATTTTCAGTATTAACAACAATCAGTAATGTATCATTGGTTGCTCACACCATATATTGTCCAGGACTGGTTGCTTATATGTTACCAAGGAGCAGAGGCCTATCTACGAGTGGAAATTTGGGTGGGCACTGACTTTCTGGTGGATGGGCAATGACAGATGGTGCTAGCTCAACTTCTCCCTGATGTCACACCCTCTTCCTAGCCCTATTGCCCCCAGACACAGGGCTTCACCTGCCGAGCTGGTCACCTACATGGGACGGCTCAGAAAATGGCAAGGCAGAGCTGCCGGAGCATAACTTTCTGAAGGATGGGCCCAAGTGATGCTCTGGGCCACTCTGACAGCAGTACACCCCTGCTCAGATTTGGTTGGGCCTGGATGAGTCTATGTCCCACCAAGGAAATACTATCAGCATACTATAAGCCCTTTGACTGAAACTGCTGACGAAACTGTTGACTACAAAATCCTGAGAATGCTGGATTTGTGAGTTCTTCAACTCCCCAGTGGCGTCGCTAGGGTTGGTGTCACCCAGTGCGGTAAACTCACGGTGTCACCCATCCAGATTTCGCCAGGCGGCGCGCGCCGGCAGTGCGCAGTGGGCTGTGCGCTGCGGCGGGCGGGCGCTCCGGTTGCCGTCGCTCGGCGGAGGCAGCAGCCGGGGTGCCCCCCCCCCCCGGGGCTCCCCGCACGGCTCCAGCCGGGACCCTGCAGCCCCCCGCGGCCGGCCCGGGGCCAGAGGCAGCGCGGGGCGGGCCCAGGGGGCCCCCCCGCTCCAGCCTCCTGCGGGCGTCCCTGTCCATGGAGGGGGGCCCGGGGGTGCCCGGCGCCGACAGCCCGAGCCGGGCCGTGGAGTACCTGCTGGAGCTGAACAACATCATCGAGAGCCAGCAGAAGCTGCTGGAGACCCAGCGGCGCCGGATCAAGGAGCTGGAGGGGCAGCAGTGCTGCATCGGCTGCAATTTGCAATTGCAATTTTTCATTTGGTGTCACCCCTCTGAGATGGTGTCACCCGGTGCGGTCCGCACCCCCCGCACCCGCCTAGCTACGCCAGTGCAACTCCCTTTCTGGTTACTTTGTACTGCTCAGGCAAGACAAATCAGTTAGAAAGCGGCCTCTAAGGGGGCATGTGGGGATTCCCCCAAGCATATAGTTCATGAGAAGACTGGAGTGGGCTTGGGGTGGGAAGGAGTGTGACAAGAGCGCAGTATGCTCCAGTGATTCCTAGCTGGTGAAATGGTCCCTAAAGAGCAGTTACTGCTGGTATAGCTCAAAACAGCCTTCAGATGTTCCAAATGATGCGAGGGTTGGCAGACCCCTGGTCAGTCCCACAGCTGAGAGCACAGAACGGTGGTCGAGAAACACAATTCTTCCTCTTGGTCCTAGAATGAGACACCAAGGCAGAAAGTTTGTTCCTTTCTATGAACATAATTTGTGCTAACTCATTCCTGAACTTTACCATTTAACCAGGGTGGTTTTAATCTTTCTTTTTTGTTTCTTGTATTTTGGCAGACAGCCCCTCTGTGACTATAGTACTTTGTTTTCAGTTGAAAAATAGATCTGAGGAGAAGCATGGCTGAAATATGTGCTTGGAATTCAAAATAAAGCATTTAAAAATTTGACACAGCCACGGGAAATTACTTCTTCCCAGCAGCAAAGCTAAAATGGCAAGTGAGATTTGGTGATCCCATGGAAAAATCCCCCCCTCACCCCTGCAGTTCGCATGTAAAAAATAATTCTACATTATTCTACAGGAATAGTACTAAACAATTACAAGCTTCCATGTTTGGGGCCATAACAGTAGATTAGTTTAGTATTTCTTTGTAAGGGTAGTATAATTAAAGAATTGATGGATATTCTTGGGTATTTGGAACTAGGATTTTATTCTGATCTCACTTACTTCAGTGTAAATTAGGAGTAACTTGAATAAAGTTAATGGTGTGTAAAGTCAGAATCAAACCCAATGAGAATATCCCTGAGGACCAGAATTCAAACAAAGAAGCAGAAGTATATCAACTATAGACTAATCTGTTTGACACTTGGATCAATTGCCTCTGAGGTTTTTTAAGGTCCCCCAAATCAATTTTAGTATCAAAGAAGATCAAGTTGTTTTAGTGCTAGGTTTTCTGTTCTTTAATCAAGTGCTATCTGTTTATCAGATTATTCTCTCCAGGCTGGTTAGGACTATAAAGGGTAAGATCCAAATTCATCCTTAGTTGTCCCTACTAAAGTCAATATATTTACACCAAGGCTTTAGCCTTAGGTCTTCTGTAAGGGAACTCAGTTGAGCCTGTTTTCTGCCTTTCTTTCTGTGTCAGTGTATTTATGTCTAGTTATGTGCTATCTGAATTTTTTTTACAGACTGTTGTTAATATAAACAGAATAGAATAAATACAAAAAGTGTCTCTGATGGTTTTATAAATGTATATCTAATTGTTTCGAATCTACAAAAGAAGAGGTAAATTGTTACCAAATAGCAAATGTTCTGATCTAGTTCATTTTAAACCACATGCTCCTCTACAAGATAAGATTCCAAATAAATGGGTAAGATAGGGCTGGTTTTATACTTTATATTACTGGACTACCTTCTATAGTACCACATTTTAATTACATTTATTTTAAATTCACTTGATCTGATATCATATGTAAAATTACTATGAACCATAGTTGTATAGGTTCAAATTAGTTCAGGGTGACCCTTCAAAAGTTTGGGGATTTGGTTCTGGTAAGCATCTTGGGTGTTTCTCCAAAGTTCATTATAAAACTCATTGGTTTAAAAGGTATCAGGCAATGAATCCTGTAAGAGCTGGCTTTCACACAGAATCTCCAGGGCTCCTTCATTCTGGCCAGGTCACACGTCTGTCAAGAATAATTTCTTGTAATATTTCATTATTCTAATTTAGGCATATGCTTATGTCAAGGAAAAAGACAGACACCCCCCGCCCCCCTCAAAAAAGTTAACCAAACATTTTTAAAACTCAAAAAAGCCTCCAGTTAACATTCAGTGTGAAGGAAAGCTTGGATTGGTTCCTATTTTATTCAGATTGTTTTGTCCATTCCCACTTAAACTAAAAGGCCGGTCTCTGGCCCATATTCTTATCCCTTCTTGCCACTTCAAGGACTAGAAATCTATGTATGAAAGAGGCATTAAATCCCCTAAAGAGACATCTGAGGATTCATCAGCTAACACAGGGCCAGTATGGCCATCTCTGTGCTACGGTCTTCTGGATCCTCCACTAGGCATAGGAGGTGTGTTGGGATTGTACCATGTCAATGTGGCATGTGCTCTAGTGGTCCTGGCTCAAGTACAAAATGGTGTAGTTTACAATATCCTTGTTATCTTTTCTAAATTAAACCAGGGGCTGAATCCGTTTGTGGACAGTGACAACATTAATTCATTTTCCTCTTCGCCTGGCTTGAGTGGTGGTCTGGCAGAGGTGAGGAGCTAGTCCACAAATGCCCTCCTTAGCACGCAGCAGATTGACAATTATTCAGGGTTCTTCATTACTGTATCATTAGTCATCAAAGTAGCAAATGCCTACTCAGGCACAATTACTATTTTAATATTCAGGAATCAGGATTTTCAGTATCTTTCTTTAATGAGTTTGGCGATCAAATTCCTAAAATACATTTTTCTGCTGGACAATATATGTTTTCCTTCCTAAGATATTTGTGCTTTCAAAAGGTTATGGAATCTGGAACCAACTTAGCTACAAAAAACTTTGATAAAGGCCAATAGTCTGGCTGCTCCATATAACAGAATTCCATAACATACCATTGGTAAGATTTCCATCTTACCCAGACTTGGCAGAATTCAGTTTTATTTTATAACTTTGACAGGTAACACTGATGTTTATTTTTAAGCATTTTTTTCATTTTTATTGATTTAAATTTTCATAATTGTGGGAAATTATGAGGGGGGGCTCATATTAATTATTTAATGATAGCAGACATTGAGATTGAAAGGTTTAAAGCTTTCTAACAGTTAAACCACAAATTCTCAACATCATATGTCAAAATATACAAAATAAATAGCCTTAATTCAAACTCTAAAAAGTTCTGAAACTGCATTTTTCTTATTGTGTCTATCTGTAAAATTTCAATTATCAATAGATATGCATTTGCGTCGGTTTGTCTGGGTACAGTGAAATCGACATTTACCAACATTTATCAATAAAAACCTAATCTGCCCAAGTCTGGGGGGAGGGATAGCTCAGTGGTTTGAGCATTGGCCTGCTAAACCCAGGGTTGTGAGTTCAATCCTTGAGGGGGCCATTTAGGGATCTAGGGCAAAAAAAATCTGTCAGGGGACAGTACTCGATCCTGCTAGTGTAGGCAGGGGACTGGACTCTATGACCTTCAAGGTCTTTCCAGTTCTAGGAGATTGGTATATCTCCATTTATTTAATCTTATTTAATAGTGTAATGGTAATTTGCTGACATTGGACTGCTAATTTTCCTTTTGGACTTGCCAAGTCCCTACATAACCCTTCTAAACAATATGATTTTGGGAGGAGGGGTTACTAAAGTCTATGCCAGGGTCCTCAAAATTGCCGGGATCAGGGATGAAATCTGCATCTGCTAGTATGATAGTCTGAATTCCTATTATGTCCTAATTATTTAATAAGAACATTCAGCCTAACCTAAGCTTTCTAATGCACATTCACAAAATCCTCTTTTACAGCTATTCATTGAACTGGGTGTCACAGCCTGCTTGCAGCTACCATTTCTTTTTATCACCCAAAACCCACTTGTGCTAAAGGTAAAGTCCTCTTGACCACACTGCCAACACACAGAATGTTTTAAACTGGAGATGAGAATGGAAACTGATTATCTGATTAATTTTGCCAAGCACATATCTAGCCTGGAAAAGTATTCTGTGCCTCAAGCAGTGCTGTGAAAATGTCCCAATTAGATGCATGGCTGCTTTTGATTTGGTTCATTATTTATTCAAAATGTTGGCTACTGGCTTACTGTCTTGTGGTCTGATCCTCTCCCCCCCACCTCCTGTAATGATTGTGACTAATATTAGGAATACTGTTTCTGCTTTTTTAAGGTGCATTTCTTTTTATTCTCAGCTATCTCCACTGATGTGGCAGATGCCCTGGGTAAGAGGAAACCAGGAAATGAACTCAAAAACCTTAGACCCAGGTCGGTCTGATGCATCAAGTGATGGGTCGCAGTACTGAGACTTTTTGAATATGAATATGGAAGGAAAATCCTTTCAAATACACTTTCAGACCATTTACACTTTCCAAATACAGACTAAATACACTTTCAGACCATGGGTCGCAATACTGAGACTTTATGAATATGCATATGGAAGGAAAATCCTTTCAAATACACTTTCAGACCATTTAAATGAAGTGGTTTAGGAGGGGCTGAAAGCAGAGGAGATTTCCATTAACTATTTAAAGAATGTCTTCCCTGGTGGGAGAACTTTATAAGCAAAATCTAAAATCTTGCTGTAAATTGTATACGTCTGTTTCACAGCATTACTTGATCCCTTTGCCATTTGGCTTGGGTTACCTGACCCACGGATATGGAGTCAGAATTTCTTTCCATAGTATAAATATCAGTACTGATTTGGTCCCTTCTCTCTTATCTTTTCTATTAGAACTTCAGTTTGTCACTGTGCTTTCTTAAAACTCCATTATAAGTCTTAAACTGGACCTGCTAAAAAGTGAGGCTAATGTAATCTCTGTGTTGTTGGCTTCCTCCTGCGTGTTTATTTCAGAAATGTCCAGTACTAAAAACCATCCATGTGAAATACAAGGGGGGTAGAACAATTTCAGGTTAAAGTTTTGCACTGAAAGTGAAGACTCTGTGGGAGGATTAAATGAGTTCTTAAGTCTCCTTCTCCTCATTCGAAACACATGTGGTTGGCCAGCAGAGTTGTCAGAATTTTAAAGAATAATACCAGAGCAGGGTGATAACTGCGAAATAAAGTCCAGCAATCTGATTGAGTTCATGACCCTTTTGTGTTCACTTTCTGAAAATGAGATGACTGGTGGAAATGTACCTGGAAACAAAACTCTTAAGTAACTATTGAAGAATATTCCCGTATGGCAAGCTTTATGAATTTGCAACTGTACACGTTCACAGCCTGACTTCAAGAGTTACACTCACCCAACGAGGAAGAGGAACAACGTTCTGTGACCTATATATCCAATTGCAGCTAAGCAACCCAATTCAGATTTTGAATAGAAATTACTTACAGCTAACTTCTCATGCCCAGTCCACAGGTCAATGATTATCAAAATTATTTGGTGGATAATTTCATATAATGAAAAAATGTAAGATAATTGTGAGCCATCTGCACACAATTTGTGAATATAGAAAATAATGAAAAATCATCACAAATTATTTGCTGGAAATGATATTTTCAGATCTAGATATAGGTCACTTCAGAAGTATAGAACCACTCATAGAAGGGAAGTCCCCTGACTTCAGTGGGAGTTGTGGGCACACAGTACTTTGCAAGATCTATTTCTATGGTGCCATGAAAGATTCTAAAACACTCAAAATTTAAGGAAGGTCCCTAATAGTGAACTTGACACACACAAAATGCATATCTGAGCCTTAAAATAAATTGATTAAAAAGCTGAAATGGTGCTCTGTCAGAAAATAAAACCACAAACTTCAAAGTATTTTGAGTTGCCAAAATTAGCTATACATTTTGTTTAAAAAATTAAGAACTTGTGGAAGAACATTAGAAAACAAACAGTTTTCACTTACAGTACAATCATTTCACTTTAAAGAAATATCTTAATATATCCTGTAGCATTTATTTTTGAATCATCATTAACCAACTTAAAAATACTTTTTAAAAGAAATCTATGATAAATATTCCCTTTATAGAAAAGGTTATCAAGTGGTTAATAAACATGATTCAAAAAATTAATGAGCTGGTGTTTCATACAGTACATATCCTCTGGTATCTCATACGCACAGCCCTTGTCCATAGCATATATTCTTCCTGTCACCATGGCAGCTTCTTACACCTACCTTCCCCCTCCAGTCTCCCCCACCACACCCCAACCATCATTACTTTGGAATTTACCATCAAATACATGGGAGGTTTATATTACGTGGCAGATGCTCCAGCTAGTTCTACAGTACCTCTGGAACATAATAGTCTATTAATAGAGGTAAAGGTGCTAATAGAGAATGGAAGAATTAATTAAACAGGCAACACCTGTGAGTAATTCCTAGTGTGTTAATGGGACATTCAATATCTAAATTCTTTTAACTGGATTAGCTACCTTTTTTGCATTAAAAATATAATGACCAAATCCTGAAAAATGCAGCCAAAGTGGAAGTGAAATGCCATTGCGGTCAGGACTAGGATCTAAACTATTGATCATATATATTAATTAACATAACTTCTGTGCAGCAGCTTGGTTTTACCCAGGTTCTAAAATGCAGAAGTTCTTCAGTCAAAACGTACAATTATGGTTCTGAGCCTATTGATTAGTTATGTGAACTATTGCAATATTACACTTTTTCAGGCATTGGTACTAGTTGTAAATGACCACATAAAGCAAAACATTCAACAATTTATTTTATGACATGTTATATGCAGCAAGCTGAATGCAGTAGATGATTGTGAATTTTGAGAGAGTTTATTGATCCTTTTTCATTAAAATTTGATATACACTCATAACTGATAGTGGGCAGAATAGTTTTGTTTTACAATCAAGTGTCCCTATATCTAATTATTAAAAATAAAATAGTACGTACTGCAAACAAAGCAATTCATATGTGGTTGTAAAGGGTCAATGAAACAATTTTACAGTTCTAATTATAATTTTGGACAAAAATATTAATCCAGTTAAATACGACACTCTAGACAGATCATATTTAAGACCTTTATAAATGTATGTTTTAGATAAGAATTGAATAGTCATCACAATTTCCACACAGCATCTATCTGATACATCTGCACAATTATCTTAGGATATTAATAACATGACCATCACCATAATATCTGATCCCAGTAAGCAGTAAGTCTAAAAGTTTGTATGCTCTCTCCAGACTGATGCTATAGTCAGGCCTAGTCAGGGCCGGTGACAGGGGGGTACTATGGGTACAGCTGTACCGGGCCCCAGACTTAAGGGGGACCCCTTAAGTCCGGGGCCCGTAGTCCCCCCTTGTCGCTGGGCCTGTCTCCGCGGGCTGGGCGCGGGCGGGCAGGAGCCGGCGCTCGTGCCGGGACGGTTTATTGCCGCCGCCCACGGCTGAGGTTAGGGGTGCGGGGGGAGCCAGGAGCAGCTGCCGTGCCGGAGCCTGGGAAAACCCCTCCCCCGGCGCGCTGGGGCGGGAACCGGGCCGGGTCCCTCCCACCGCGGCCGACAGGGTCGGGGGCCCAGCCAGGGTGCAGCGGGGCGGCCCTAGCGTGTTCCGGGGTAGCCCTGGTGGGAGATCGGCCCCACGCCCGCCCCGCCGCTGGCAGGAGCCTGCCGGGAAGTGCGGGGCGGTGCCTGCCCAGCTGCTGCCGCGGGGCAGACATGTGGCAAGCGGCCGGTCTGCTCATGGGGGGGGGGGCGCGGCGGGGCCGGATGGGCAGTGGGGAAGCTGCCCCCGGGGCGGCCCCCCACCGTGGGACCGGCTCCCCACCCCGCAGGCCCCCCCGCCCACCTCCCACCGTGGGACCGCTATCCCCACTCCGCTATCAGAGTAGGGGGCCCCCAACGATCAGAGTAGGGGGCCCAAAAATTTCTATCACCGGCCCTGGGCCTAGTGGGGAAAATTTAGGGTCCTGGTAAGTCATGTTCACTAAGACCCACCCCCACTTCCCATTTCACCCAAGTTAGACATTTTGGGGGAACCCTCAGCTCAGGACCCTGGTACAATTCTCTCCCACTTCCATCCACTCTTGTCAGTCTTGGCTATGATGAGTGGAGCTGGTTGGCATTTTTTTCTTGCAACATTTTTTTGAATTTTCAGTGAAAACCCAAAACAGTTCAATTTTGAAATATTGCCACGGTGCCAAGTGGGAGCTGTTTGGATGCCTCCTGCTGCCATTCCCTTCTATTGACTGGATTCCCTGGTCAGACTTCTATCCCCCATGGTGACTTATAGTCTCCTCTCTTTGTGAGGAGATGTGAAACATCATAGGTGTCCTGGTTGTGGTAAATCCAACTGGGAACCCTGCCCCATAGAGGAGAATGGACATTCTTTTGTTTTCTTTGTTTTTGTTTTTGATGAAAAATAAAATAAAGTCATGGGAAGAAGAAACTTTTCATGAAAAATTTCCATTTGATTGAAAATATATTTTTCCATCAAAAACAGTTTGGACATAAAAATTTTTAACCGTCACTAGTGGGGAGGATGGGTACATGATTTCCTTCAATTGATGTATTTGATTCTCATTTTGTACATTTGTTATAAGAGAGCTGATGTGAAGAGATACAACTTGTACATTTAGTTCTGTGGGCAGTTGTGTGTCTAGTGATTCTTGTGTCCGGGAGTTCCAAATTTGTGATAATTCTGATGAAAAAGTTGCAGGTGTTGATAAAACTCAGTACATCAGAGTTTCATGCTATGCAGAGTGAATCACAATGCCTCTGACGAGTGCATTGTCATAGTACGTCATTTCCACAGTGTTGGATAGCCTGGTCTTGCATTACTGGTACATCCAACAGTCCCACTGAAGTTAACAGGAATTCAAATATGAAAGGAGTATAGGCTTGCCCCAATGGTTGAGAATAAGATAAATATAATACATGAATATGTGAGATTATTGAGCATGTAATAACATGAAACAAATAGGTATATTGTGTCACATAATGTATGCATCACATTACAAATAGAAATGGTTTAGTCAGAGTTGCTATAAAATTTAATTTTGCAAATTCCTCAGCTAGCACATAAAAGGTGAAATCCTGCCCCCAGTCAAATCAATGGGAGTTTTGTCATTGACTTTCATGTTTTATATATGTTATGATCCAAACCAGCAAAATTACAATATGTAATAGATCACACAACAACAATACAAAAACAAAAACACACCCCCAAAGAAACTAATGAAACTAAAATATGTTCAAATGCGGTGCATCACTTCATACCCTCTATCAAACCATTGGAAGCATCTGATGAAGTGGGCTATAGCCCACGAAAGCTTATGCTGAAATAAATTGGTTAGTCTCTAAGGTGCAACAAGTATTCCTCATTTTGTTTAGAGATCACCAATATGCATTAGAGTTGTCTGGAAACTGGAAATTAAAAAATACAATTTTTTCCCCAGAAAAATTCCTTCAAACCAGGACAAAAGTCAAAAATGTGATTTTTTTTTGAGTGCGAAGGGATTTTCAGAAATAATTCCTTTTGGGCAAACAAATATGGAATATTTTTGCTTTCAGGCTGCTCCCCTGGAAAGCTCTCATCAATTTCATTTTCTCCCTGCAGGCAGAAAGTGAAATTGAGAAAAGCAATCTAATGGACAGCCCTCATTTCAATTTTCCCTACAGAAAAATTTAAAAAAAATAAAATCCTGGCAAAATGTGGAAAATTTCAATTTTGCAAAGAGGTCAATTTCTGTCACAAAATCCTACTGATGAAAATTCCTGACCAGCTCTAAAATGCGTAGCTGCATGGTCACCATCACACATGCTTTTTTGCAGGCAAAGACAAATGCAAAAAAGGAAGAGAAAACCATGACCTAAATATTTGGTTGTTCAGTGCAATACGATGACTAAAATACAGTAATTGTGATGGAGTTGTGATGGCACCCTAGAATTCATAATTCCAGTGCATTTTACTTTAATTAACAGTCCAAAAGTTATTAAGTTTAACATAACTGACTAATATGTATTAAATTCCTACTTGGATTAGCACATCTTCAGCATGTCATCCGCATTAATGATTCTCCAGTTCAAGGTGCTGCTGCTTCATTCTCTATACAGAGGCTCCCCTCTCCCCCCACATAAGGCTTTCTCACTTTTTAAGCCCCGCTTAAACCTATTTTCAGGCTTAAATGATTAACAGGTCTTGTGTGGTCACATTGCACAGGAGGGAAATTCACCCACTGTGAACATAACACAGGGAGGCTGGCTACTAGTTGGATCAAGACCACAGTGCAAAGGCACTAGATTGTCATTATGGCGATGAGGAGATCAAATAGTACTTTTTGTTCCATAGTCAAAATATTGTTAATAGATAATTTTCTGCCTAGAAGGACATTTTATTGAAATGTGGATTTTCCACCCTCCAAATTGTGTGCTGACCTACCTCTCATTGATGGAATATGAAGAAAACAAATAAAAAAAGGAAACATACATAAGACTAAGTGATGAGAGAAAGAAAATCAGCAAATGGAGATGGTCAGACTGCCTGTAAATCACCTTCCCTATGCCTGTCTTGTCTATTTAGATTGTAACTTTCAGGCCCAGGAACCTTCTGTTTCTCTGTATTGTTTGTGGAACAACAAGCCCTGTTCTTGGTTGATCCTTAGGTACTGTCGTAATAACAACAATAAAAACTTTTTTTTAGAAACATAAACAAAAAGGCTGGGATTTTCAGAGGAACTACTTCATTATTCCCATTGAATGTCACTGAGAACATAGAGGGTTCCTAACCTCTTTGGGCTCCTGTCAGAATCCTAGTCACATTAATTATTTTTTGCTGGTCTGTACTGTTTTAAGTACATCTCTTTTATTTCTAGGCTGATCTAATTGTTTACATGCATTTCCTTATTTCAGAATTGTCCTGGACACTCACCCTTATCTAATATAGGCAAATTTAGTACCCAGAATATTATTCTGTGTATTTTCAACTGATTGTCGTGATATTTGAAAATACATAGAAAATTTATGTCAATCAACATTATCATAACATCCCTTATAGAAATACTCATCTTATGGACATTAGACTCGCTTAAGCAGTAGTTTGAGGATGCTGGGAGATATAGTGAAATGCAAATGTAACTGCCACCATCTTGCTCAACATACCAGGGATTTAACTGGGGACTGTCAGAACTAAAAATATAAGGGTCTAAAGCTTGAACTAACTATGAAGCTAGGGTAACAATTCCTAGCCTTGGACAGAAGAGGACCTCTAACACACTACCAGTGGGTTATAACAGTGGCTCTCTACCTTTCCAGACTATTGTGTCTCTTTCAGGAGTCTGATTTGTTTTGTATACTCCCTAGTTTCACTTCACTTAAAAACAACTTGTTTCCAAAATCAGACATAAAAATACAAAAGTGTCCCAGCACACTATTACTGAAAAATTGCTTCCTTTCTCATTTTTACCATATAATTATAAAATAAAACAAATGGAATATAAATATTGTACTCACATTTTTAGTGTATATTGTATAAAGCAGTATAAATTTGTTTGTATGAAATTTTAGTTTGCTCTGACTTTGCTAGTGCATATTATGTTACTTGTTGCAAAACTAGGCAAATATTATATGAGTTGATGTACCCCCTGGAAGACTCCTGTGTACCTCAGGGGTACATGTACCCTTGGTTGAGAACCACTGAGTTATACAACATTTTTTGCTTTTGTAAATTTTTGGGAAAGAAAGAAAGGCAAAGAAGTGCTGACTTTTGCACACCTCTTCTTGTGGCAACACAAACTACCTTCATGTTTATTCTGTGAGAATACTCCCTGCTCTTTTGCATCTCCTCATTACATTCCAGGGCCACATGGAAACTATCCCAAACAGCCACTCCCACTGAGGAAAGCAGTGATGACTCAGAAGCCATTTTATTCGTTCAGTTGCTGTGATGGAGTGTTTGATAAGTATCAGACTGCATTTTAGCATAATACTCCAGAGCTGAATAAAGCATACAGATAGAGAAGACCAATTAATATGAATGACATCTCACCAACACAATAGACTTTTGGTAGGAGGAGAACAGGATGACTTCACGAGAGCCATTTGCCAGCTGCTCAGTGAATAGGTCACGGGCATAAGGAAGACTAGCTTTCCTGTTGAAAATGTTGGTTGCATTGCTCATTCATCATTCACAGTCCTGTGCTGTGCTGTGTAACAGGAGAGAGAGGTGAAGCAGTCAAAGGAAGTCAGAATTGACTCCTGCTTTCCAGTGAAGTCATAATCCTGTTTGAATTACATCAGTCACTTGCAATCTTACTGATTATGATGTTTGACATCAGCACTGTTCCTTCATTTCAGCACCAACTAAGCTCCATTGTGTTGATATACTATACATGGGATACACATTCATTTTACAGTTATATTGTTATGCATCATAAGCTATCATGAACATATGTTGCAAAATGTCACACACAGTGCTTGGTGTGAGTATATTGTATAAAAAAAGAAATATATAAGCCAATGTCCTGGCTGCTTGAAGAGAGGGGAAAGGATCTGCTTTGCACTCTGCCTGTTCTCACACGAGAAGAATAAAAGGAGCTCACATCAGATTGTGGCTTCCAAAAAAGCCATATGCAGCACTTGAATCACAAGCTGGATAGCTCTGATTTAGACAATGTTTTCATCTGCAAGGATCCCCAAATGCTTCACAAATCATTACATCCACCACCGAAGTGCAGCCACCTATGGAGTGAAACTTGGCAGCTGTTTCACAGCACACATAAATCCTACACACTAGTTTAGGGAAATAATTTTGAAAGAATACTGCAGGTAGGAGTTAGGACAGCAGAATGCAATTATGTAAACCAGACTCACACATCAGAGAGATGCAGATCATTCTAAGCAAGTGCCAATGAAAACTTTTTACTACATCACACATCATATATTTTGATATACCAATGTGACGGAGTTTACTCCAGAGCAGGGCCTGCTGGCCATCTTGGGGGTTAGCTCTCTTAGCCAGCATTCCCTCTCCTGGTGGTGCCTCTCCTGCTGCCTTCTCTGTCTGCAAATCCATCTGAGCCCCAGAACCACAGCGTTCTATTCATGACTTGGCCCTCCCTTCATGTCACCTTCAATTTTTTTTCCTTCCAGGAAGAGGGATGAACTGGGCCCACTCATTACTCCGGGTTCCTCCCAGAGACCCTGGAGATAGCAGCCTCATGCTGCCTTTCCTTAACATCTCTGTCAATACTGCTTTAGTTCCCTGAGCTACTTCCCCATGACTCCAGCACCTTCTTCACCCTCTTCTCACGGCCTCCAGCCTGCAGTCCCAGCAGCCAGCCAGGAGCTCCCTTTTGCTCCCCACATTCCTGACAGCAACTGTTCTGTTCAAAGAGCTACCTTCCTGCAGTCTGCTAGGAACACAGTCCTCTCTTCTTGGGCTCCCTGTGTCTGGCCCTGCAGCTCCTTTTATGTAAGCCCAAGAGGCTCTGATAGGATGCTCCCTGTGCAGCCTCTCTAGGCTGCTTTTAACCCCTTACTTTCTGGTGCAGGGTGAACACCCCATCACACCCACGTATGTTTCAGAGAAAAAATATTTAATAATTTTTTGGAGGTTTTTTTGAAATAGATTTCAAAGTTGTGATACTTACACCTAGAGAAAAGGTCTACCACTCCATGACTTAACATGCTGCCCATTCTGGGCCTCAAAAGAGGTGTACTTTTGAGGGAAATTCTGCAGATAAGACAAAAAGGAGGAGGGAACATTACTATGGTAGGTTATTTAAAAATGGCTGCTCTTTGAAGTTCCTCAGGGAATTGGAATGTTGGAATACACGAGGGTGCTGTGGTTTCTCTCATCCCTGAGACACATAAGGCAAGGAATTAATACAAATAAAACACATTTACTATATTTTGAGTTAAATTAGTTCACAGAGGGAAGTTGCGTAGCTTTCTGGTGTATGGCTTCTAACAGCATAAACAATGAGTGAGATGTTGGGTAAGCAATATAGCCACTCCATCATGGCAGTAGCTTCCAGAGATATCAAGTGCATCCGTTCACTATCAAGACAATAAAGAGAGCTGTCCATAACCAGATGGCATGCTGATTGTTCATGAGCTTCACCGAGGCTAGATGGGGAGCTCAAGAAGACCCAATTAAACCACCCATGGCCACAATCTAACCTGTTGTAACAAAGAAGAATCTTTCAGGTCATATGATTCTTCTGAGGGGCATGCATGAGCTGATACAAAGAGATTAGAGGATGTGGATCTAAGGTATCTATTTGGCAAGAAATGTGACATTCATCCAAAATATAGTCCTGTGTAGCCTGTTGCTGCTGTTCCTTAGAAAGGCTGTATCTGATGTACTAGTTCAGAAAAGGGGCATCTTGACTTAAGCCAGCATTATTTTATGTGGCATTGAGATTGAATTATGAAGTCAGCTGTCTTAATAGTTGTCTGCCTGCAGTAATGTGACCAGTGTCCTGCCTTCCTGCCTAATCGTTGGGGGGACCAATTCCAGCCAGGATCAGAAGTTTGGACATTGGAGTTTTAGTCCTTTGAACAGGGCTAAGACAAAATCAGCTAGTGTCTAAAACATGAAAGTCAGTATGTATACAGCTCTCATTGAAAACTAGTGCCTTTGCACAGTTTGGGGATTTTATGTTTAAATCACATCTCAGCATGCTCAGTGGTTTTAGCTAAGATTTTAGCAGAGCCTAATAAGGCTCATCCCAATTAGTAAAAATACTGCCCATTTTCTCTGCATAACTGACAGGAGTTGCTGCTTCATCAGTTCGCTTGAGGTGAATGTAAATATCTCATGGAAACTAGAGATTGGTATAAGCCTCATAATTCAGATCTTCATTTTGAACCCATATCCCTTATTGTGAAAGAGCTGTTTGGATGTTTAGTTCAGGCTATTACCAAGATCAGTGTCATTTGCCAAATTGTAGATATAAGTGAGTTTGAAATTTTGAACATCCTCAAAGTTTTCTTAGGCTCATCTCTAATTGAAACACTTAAAACAAAAATGTCTAAATACTCCATTAACGCAAGTAAAATGTCAATAGTGTGGGATTTTTTTTCTTTCATTAACTTCATAATAAAAGTAAAGGGTCGGCGAATAGGTTTTGTTCTTGGGCTGGTACATTTTATGACAGTTTTACAAGGCTGTTTTCTCCAGAAAAAGCAAGAACAACAGCTAAAGAGGAAACTCATTGTTCCACATTTCATTTCCCCGAGTGCGCTGTGAACTGCTGAACCTAACTGGGGCCATTAAACACCGACATCAATAAGCAAAGGTAATAAAAAAAAATATTTAAAAAACCTGGAAATAAAATGAAAAAATATACACTGGTTAAATATATTGTGTAACTGCTGTTTACAGTATGTTGTCAAAATGCTACATACTGGGTGTGTGTTATGTGGTGATGCCGTTCGACCATAACAGTTTTTGGGATTATTTCAATGCAATTTAATATTGCACTAATTTGGCTTTTTGGCTTTTGTATTTTATTATATATATAAAATGTTTAATTTTATTATATTTTATTGTGTTTTATTTATTTATATTGTATTTTTCTTTATTTAATATATATATATACCGTGTTTCCCCGAAAATAAGACAGTGTCTTATATTAATTTTTGCTCCCAAAATTACATTACATTATATTACAGCGAGAGGCAAAACTGGAAGTACGTCTTATTTTCGGGGGATGTCTTACTTTCGGGGAAACAGGGTATACACATCTTTTTTGTATTTTATTATATATATACACATCCTTACTCCAAATTGACATAAATATACAATAGCTAACATTCTGTAGTGCAGTAACGATGATGTATGACACGTGTTTATTAGTATACATTTATATTGTTAAAAGAAGTGACTTGTGTGATGAATCTTTGACTTTTAACTAATAATTTAAATAGGTAAATTAAATTGACTAACTTATATCTTCTCCACAAAAACAATTATTTGGCATTTGCTGGTGCCTTTTTATAAATGGTTGAATGTAATGCTAACAAAATAATAGTGTCTGGTAAGTGCATCAGGCAATGCAACTACATAATTTGCCAAAGGAACAGGTGCTAACAAGTGTTTTGTTTTTCTTTGACAGAGTGGTTATTGTGCAGTGAATATTTGACCTTTGCTTTAAAGTTTTTGTTTATAATATAATGCTGATAATGTCATCTGAGCAGGTTTGCCTGGGCTGCTGAAAGAAAGCAGCAAATCTTTTTCTTTTTTTAATTTTGAAAGAAACAACAGTACCAAAATAAGAGAGATGTCCACTCCTTTGTATTGTAAAGGTTAGAAACATTAGGCTGCTGTGCTTTACACACACACGCACACACACACACACACACACACACACACACACAGAGCAAGGCATTATGCACTGCAATCCATCCAAAAACTAGGCTCTGTCATGACCTGCATGCAGTTGAGCACCAAGGAAGCCATGAGCAGCCTGTCCCTCTGATTATATGGTCTGTGGAAAACAAGGGATTTAAAAGAAATGGAGCCAACATTAGCTGTTGGTTTAAGTAGAATTGGTTGGCTGTTGCCAGAATTTACAATACAAAGGAACGTCCATTGCCAGCATTTGAAATATAATGGGGTCTTGCCAAAAAACATGATTGGCCTGAGTCAGAGCTCCTTAGTACTATTTCTGGGAAAGGGACTTTTCAAAGGAGGGACTGGGGTTATTGTACACAGTGTAATTACAATGTGTAGCTAAGTACTAAATCCTTCTTTCCACAAAAAGCCACTAACAAAGCTGGCTGAATGGCTGCTATCTACTCTTCTGTCTGACTTGTAAAATGTGAATAAACCTTTTCCAAGCTTGACACTAATCACAGTATTCCATCCTTCTCAGTGCCTTGAAGATTCATGGGAAATGGAAAGGAGACAATACTACATGATGCTTCTTTATTACAAAACCATGGTAGGGACTCCATCATAGAAGTATAAAACATTTTATGATCAGCCTGATTTTTGGCTCCCCCTCTGATGTCCACAAATGTCTTTCCCACTTCAACTATGTGGTATCCTGCCAGAGAAAATGTTTTGGGAGTGGGGATGAAGGGGCAGAGTTTGAGGAAGATTTGACCCATCCTTTATGAAGAATAATATTAAATAATAAATAATAACAATTAGAATGATTATATAGCTACATTTTGCACTCTCTATCTCAGAACCAAAGTGTTCTTGGAAGTTGACTGCCAAGTGTGATGACTTAACAACAACAAAAGTAGACAAAAAGAAGAGTGACCATTTTTCTTTTCACATTATTTCAATGAAATTAGAAATATTCAACTGTCAACATTTTGAAACTTAAAAATATTCTGTCAGCTCTGTAGTATTAGGAAAACCACGACCACAAAAGCGTGAAAATTTCATAAAAACTTTTGAGGTGATGTCAGAAACTAAAAATATGGATAAAACTTGTTGAAAATTTGAATTTTGGAAAATTTTGATCAGTGGCGGTCATGGCACTCACATATTTTTTTCCCCTTCATGTGTTTAAGCAGCTCTGCTGGAATTTCAGGCATCCAGCTGCAGTGGGAGGGCAAGCAGCAAATTCCTCTGCTATATCTCCTCCTGGGCACTTAGGACCATTGTGATGTTTGTAAGCAGGCAGCCAGTCTCTCTTTCTCCTCTCTCAGTGGCACTGCTCCCTCTGGCAGGGGGCAGAATGGTATAGAAGGGATGGAGAGAGTGAGGAAAAGCGGAAGAAGGCAGCCAGCAAGACTCACAATTAGGGCCCAATATCATCCTTCCACCCTTGTTGCCACAGTAAGTACGCAGTCAGACTGTAATCACCCTCCTGAGGGGACACTGGAGGAGAAATCTAGTTAAGAGCTTCACAAATACTAATTAGACAGCGAAGACACTCCTTAAATAGACACTATCATTTTTGACCTAGGGCCCAAATGCATGACTTCCGCATTTTGCCACATCCCTACCAGCCTAGTAAGCGGGAGTCAGAAAGGCAACTTTCTAGTCTGGGTCTCCCAGTCACTGTAACAACTTAAGTATATTGTTTTTTAAACAAATCATATCTAGAGTTTGCAAATTCCATTTAAAAGTAGACGAAGTCCTAATGGGGCCAGAATATGTTGAACATTCATCAGAAACAAAATATTTGGAATCACAAATTCAAATTAGAGCCATCTGCGAATTTTGTAAAATTCTTCACCTAAAGATCTTCTGGTTTTTTCCTTGTAATCTGAGTATAAAAGACAACCTACCCCTTAAACAACCTTTCTTTGATGTGTTTAGCAGGCAGCATATTTTCTAGTAACTCCAAACCATCCGAGAACTATCTCCTTGCTGATGTTTTGCTTCAAAGAGAACATTGGTAACATGCTTGCAGGGAAGGGCCACCATTTTTATATTATTTATTAGTTTGTTTTAGGTCACTGGAGAGCTTCTGAAAGACACCTTTTCCTTTTTATCTTAAAAACCGCCAGAGAGTTCTCAAATAAGCACAATTTACAGTTTGTCATCCTAAAATAAAATCATGATATATTTCTAAATTGATAGAAATGGCATAGCACACAAATGAGAAATAGGGATTTTTTATTCTCTCATTTATACATGCCTGTCTCTATGTCTATAAACATATGTTTGCACATACTGTGTATTGATAGATTAACGTATAAAATTACAATATTGCATTTGCAACATGGTACTTAACGTTGTGTCTGCATTTTTACTTCAGGGGTTTATATCTCAGCCATAAAAATTATATGTAGGCTGAAACTTGGCATAGATTGCCAAACTAGGATTTTTTTTATTTCTTTATTTTTGCAAAATTAGAAGAAAATTTCCTGAGAACAGTCTTTCTCCCCATCATTTCCTCACTCCCTTGTAGAGCCAAAAGAAGCTTGGGGACAGATCCTGAACGGTGTCTATTTGCCATAGCTGAACTGAATTCCATGGAGCTATGGTAATTTTCACCAGCCCTTTGTCTTTGGAAATGAAACGTTGCAATCCATTAGGAACTAAGGTGGAATACATCATTTATCTGTTTTTTTGATAATTTAAAGAACACATTATTTCTTTTAAATAAACAGCATTGTGCATGTATCGACCACATCACTTACCAAAAAATCCATACTGAATTTTATCATAAAATAGTAGGATGAATTGAGTAAGGAACAAAACTCATCCCTGACCCCCCAGTAGCAGCTTCTGGTTTTGGGGAGCCATGCAAGGAGGTTGAAGAGAAGGGATCATAACCTCAACAGACTCTGTGGATGCACAGCCATTCTGAAGAGGGGAAGACAGCCCATAGCAGGAATAAGCCCAATGGAGATATTACACATATTCTTGCAGTGGTAGAGTGGTTGGGAAGCCCATAAAGCAGGGTTGGCTCCAGGTACCAGCTGAGGAAGCCCGTGCCTGAGACGGCACATTGTAAGGGGCGGCATTCCGGTGAGTCTTGGGGCGGCAATTCACCCCCTTCCCCCCCCAGCAAAAAGGCCCTGCCATAAAGCAATAGGTTTCTGGTGTCTCCCATGAACCAGCCCTTGCCTCCCCTCCTGTCCCTTGTACCTCGTCTTTTTGCCTCCTGCTTCCATGGAAAAGGGGCTAGATTTATCCCTTTACTGTACATATGTGAAAATAATACCAGCCTCAACCTGCCAGGGTTGCTCAGATCAATGATTTGCATAGTTCAACTGCTACCTTCAATTTGCTAACTTTAAATGTTAACACGTATATTAATAGAGCTCAATACTTTAAAAGAAAACAGTGTGGCCTATTGGGAGAAACATTGACTTTGAAAACATCACAAAGTGCAATGCAGATTTACTCAGAAGTGCATAGAAAAAAGCTGTTAAGGACAGTTAGGCACAGAACCCATATTTCTAACATGACTGTTTTTGTACACATATGTCGTTAGCCAATCTGTCTGGTAAACAATAAATGTATGTAAACACTACATAGAACACATATACATAATCAGTATACCTGGCATGATAAATTCTGCCCTCTGCTAATGGATGTGGGCACGGGGAGTGGAGACTGCGTCTCCCCCTGCATCAGGTGGTAGGCAGAATCCTACAACTCAGAAGAGTGGGATGGAGACAAGCCATGCCTGCTGATAGTGGGTGGAAGAGTGAGGGCAGCTGGCTTCAGCAGTGTCACTGAGCTTGCTTAGTCCATGTGAGTGTGTGAGCATGTTCAGTGCGTATGGAGTGGGAGGGAGCTAGGACAAGTTGCTTTTCCTCATAAGATGTCATCTGATGCAAAAGGTGATGAGTCCAACTTCCTAGCAGGCTGGTGCATATGCTGAAGTATGTACTGGCTGAGTAGAGAACAGGATGCACAGTAAGCAAAGCACAGTATGTGTCACATCTCAAGCCTCCAGCCTGTCATGGGTATCTTGCCCTGCAGCAGCTGGATGTTCTTTGCCAGTGTGCGTGATCAGACTCCTTGTACCAACTACCTCCAACAACAGGCATTATTATCCTTAACATGTAACATATATGCACTCAAATGCACACTGCTAAATAGGTGTAAGGCATATGCTTTAATACAGGAATCAGAGCGGTAGCCGTGTTAGTCTGGAATAGCAGAGGTAACAAAGAGTCCTGTGGCACCTTAAAGACTAACTATAAAGTTTTGAAGCATAAGCTTTCGTGGGCTAATACCCACTTCGTCGGATGCAAGCAGTGGAAGTGTCCAGGGGCAGGTATAGATAAGTAGGCAAGAACCAGGTAGGAGGTAACAAGGTCCAATCAGGCTGAACCAGCTTGTTAACTCAAATCAGGGAGGGTGGGGTTATTCTTCTAGCAGCTGAATTGGAGGTGTGAACTCGGAGAGAGGAGAAGCTGTTTTTGTAATTAACAAGCCATTCAAGAGCCTTGTTCAATCCTAGATTGATTGTATCAAACTTGCAAATGAACTGCAGCTCTGCAGTTTCTCTTTGCAGTCTGGTCTTGAAGTTTTTTTGCTGCTGTATGGTGACTTTTAAATCTGTAATTGTGTGTCCAGGCAGATTGAAGTGTTCTCCTACAGGTTTTTGTATATTGCCATTCCTGATATCTGATTTGTGGCCATTTATCCTTTTTCGTAGGGACTGTCCAGTTTGGCCGATGTACATAGCAGAGGGACATTGCTGGCACATGATGGCATATATTACATTGGTAGATGTGCAGGTGAATGATCCAGTGATGGTGTGGCTGATCTGGTTAGGTCCTGTGATGGTGTTGCTGGTGTAGATATGTGGGCAGAGTTGGCATCGAGGTTTGTTGCATGGATTGGTTCCTGAGTTGGAGTTATTATGGCGCGGTGTGCTGTTGCTGGTGAGAATCTGCTTAAGGTTGGCGGGTTGTCTGTGTGCCAGGACTGGCCTTCGTCCCAAGGCCTGTGAAAGTGAGGGATTATTGTACAGGATGGGTTGTAGATCACTGATGATGCATTGGAGAGGTTTTAACTGAGGACTGTAGGTGATGGCCAGTGGTGTTCTGTTGTTTTCTTTCTTGGGCTTGTCTTGCAGCAGCAGGCTTCTGGGTACACGTCTGGCTCTGTTGATCTGTCTCCTTATTTCCTTGTGCAGGTATTATAGTTTTGAGAAAACCTGGTGAAGATCTCGTAGGTGTTGGTCTCTGTCTGAGGGGTTGGAGCAAATATGATTATACCTCAGTGCTTGGCTGTAGACAATGGATTATGTGGTATGTCCAGAATGGAAGCTGGTGGCATGAAGGTAGGCATAGCTGTCGGTAGGTTTTCGGTATAGGGTGGTGTTGATGTGGCCGTCATTAATTTGCACTGTGGTGTCTAGGAAGTGGACTTCCTGTGTAGACTGGTCCAGACTGAGGTGGATGGTGGGGTGGAAGCTGTTGAAATCATGGTAGAATTCTTCCAGAGTTTCTTTCCCATGGGTCCAGATGATGAAGATGTCATCAATGTAGTGTAGATAGAGAAGGGGTGTGAGTGGACGAGAGTTGAGGAAGCGTTGTTCCAGGTCAGCCATAAAGATGTTGGCATACTGTGGGGCCATGCGGGTGCCACTGGTCTGGAGGTATATATTGTCACCGAATTTGAAATAATTGTGTGTGAAGATAAAGTCACAGAGCTCAGCAACCACTTGTGCCGTGGCATCGTCGGGGATACTATTCTGGACAGCTTGTATTCCATCTTTGTGTGGGATGTTTGTGTAGAGAGCCTCTACATCCATGGTGGCTAGGATGGTGTTTTCTGGAAGGTCACCAATGCATTGTAGTTTTCTCAGGAAGTCGGTGGTATCACGGAGATAGCTGGGGGTACTGGTGGCATAGGGTCTGAGTAGAGAGTCCACATATCCAGATAGTCCTTCAGTAAGAGTGCCAATGCCCGAGATGATGGGGCGTCCAGGATTTCCAGGTTTGTGGATCTTGGGTAGTAGATAGAATAACCCCGGTCGGGGCTTTAAGGGTATGTTAATTTGTTCCTGTGTTAGTGCAGGGAGTGTCCTGAGTAGATGGTGCAGTTTCTTAGTATATTCCTCAGTAGGGTCAGAGGGAAGTGGCCTGTAGAAATTGGTATTGGAGAGTTGTCTGGTAGCCTCCTTTTGGTAGTCTGACCTGTCCATGATGACAACAGCACCTCCTTTATCAGCCTCTTTGATTATGATGTCAGGGTTGTTTCTGATGCTGTGGGTAGCATTGCGTTCTGCACGACCTAGGTTGTGAGGCAGGCGATGTTGTTTTTCCACAATTTCTGCCTGTGCACGTCGGCGGAAGCATTCTATGTATAGGTCCAGACTGTCATTTTGACCCTCAGGAGGAGTCCATGTGGAGTTCTTCTTCTTGTGCTGCTGGTGGGATGGTGTCTGTGTATCAGTGTGCTGTTCCATGTTGTCTTGAAAGTATTCCTTGAGTCGGAGACAGCGAAAGTAGGCTTCCAGATCACCGCAGAATTGTATCATGTTTGTGGGGGTGGTGGGGCAGAAGGAGAGTCCTTGAGATAGGACAGACTCTTCTGCTGGGCTGAGTGTGTAACTGGATAGATTGACAATATTGCTGGGTGAGTTAGGGGTACCACTGTTGTGGCCCCATGTGGTAGGTAGGATTTTAGATAGTTTGCAGTCCTTTTTCTTTTGCAGAGAGGTGAAGTGTGTGATGTAGATATCCTGTCTTATTTTAGTAAAGTCTGTATGGAAGGTTGGTTGTTTATGAAGGTCTCCAGGTTGGAAAGCTCTTTCTTGATGTTTTCCTGTTTGTTGTACAGGATGCTGATCAGATGGTTCCTCAGTTTCTTAGATAGTGTCTGGCATAATCTCTCACTGTGGTCTGTGCAGTATGTGTATAGCAATGGATTTTTCACCTTCAGTCCATTTGGTATGATGTTCATCCATTTGCATTTGGAGAGAAAGATGATATCTGTCTGTACTTGTGCAAGTTTCTTCATGAGGTTGATGGATTTCCACTCCATACGGCTAAATGCAGTGCCCAGCGAGGTCACATTCTCATAGTCCTCCTGCATGACATCCCTGCAGAGGGCTCTCTGAGGGGGGTCCATCAGAGCCCCCTCTTCCCTGGTGATATACACAGCCACCTCTTCGAAGGTCACCGGCCCCTGAGCCAGCTCCATTGCAGCCTCTGCTTTAATACAGGGGTCTCAAAAAACGCGGCCCGTGGGGCTCTTCCCTGTGGCCCTCCAAGCTCCCTGTGCCCCTCCTCCAGCCTACCTCCAGGCTGGGGGTGGCAAATTGCAATGCCCCCCATGGCACTGCAAACACTGCGCTTCTCCAGTAAGTGGCTCACTCGGCATCCCTGCGGCCCCAGGAAGGAGGGAGGGCAGAGAACTCTGTGTGCAGCTCTTGTCTGTGGGTACCTCCCCCAAAGCTCCCATTGGCCGGGGTAAGTTCCCCATTCCCAGCCAATGGGAGCTTCAGGGGCGGTACCCACAGACAAGAGCAGCATATGGAGTTCTCAGCTCCCCTCTTCCCCAGTTCTGGTGCCAGCTGCTTCCCGGAGTGGAGCACCACGGGGCCGGGCAGGAGGCTACCCTGGGCCTGGTGCACGCCCCTGCCACCCTGGAGCCGCTTCAGGTAAGCAGCACTGGGTCAGAACCCAAACCCTCCTGTACCCCACACCCCACCTCCCTGCTCTGAACCCCTGCCACACCCCTTCCTGCACCCCAACCCCCTTCCCTGAGCCCCTGGCCGCACCCTGCACCCCACACTCTCACTCCCTTCCCTGAGCCCACTGCTGCACCCTGCACACCTCCTGAACTTCCTGCCGCACCCTGCACACCTTCTGTACCTCAGCAGGAGCAGGGCCTCATGGAAAGGGAGGAGTGGGGGCGGGTCCAGGGGGGATGTCAATGACGCGGCCATTGGGCCAATGTACTAGTTCTCATGCGGCCCTCATGGTCATTTGAGTTTGCGACCCCTGCTTTAATACAAGCCTAAGTATTGATGGAACAGAATTGCTCATTCAGAGTAATTAATGTGTCAGATCACTTTCCAGAAAGCATTTTATTTGTCTTCATTCAACATCAAAGCCTCAAATAAATCCATATATCTAATGTATTTTAATTAAGCAGAGGGTGGATAAAGAGTTTTTATCTCAAAATTCCCAGGTGTACTCCACTGTTCTCGTCCATGGGAGTAAAACTAAGAAACCTCCTTCGCTGTTAACAGTAATTTTAGATAATTCATTTTCATTTCCGTTTATATAATGGTGGGATATTGGTTCATTATTGACCAAAACAGCTTTATACATATAATAGACTAGATCACCAAGATCAACTGTTTGTGTGTAGCACTTGAGCCTTCCCTGGAGGTCTTATCAAATAACTGACCCAGCCTGATCTACTTAGCTTTGAGATCACAGCACACATTTTATAGATTGGCCAGGTATAGAATCACAGAATCTGAGAGGGTTTCCTCGGCTTTTCAGCCCCAGAAGCCTTGCATGGGGGAAAAAATAATTGCCAGGTTGCAGAACGTCACAAATAATGTATGACTTTTCTCCTATCCCGCGACTTAGAACAGTAGTTTCATGTCACCTTGTCTGTTAGGTGGGTAAGTGGTGATTATGACATACTGTAAGTCACTAAGGGTATGGGTACACTGCAATTAAACACCCACGGCTGGCCCATGCTGGCTGTGTGTCAGGCTCATGGGGCTCAGGGTGCAGGGCTGTTTAATTCTGGTGTAGATGTACTGGCTCAGGCTGCAGCCCGAGCTGTGGGATCCTCCCATCTTGTGGGGTTCTAGAACCCGGGCTCCAGAGGTGTGAGCCTGATACAGCCAGCATAGGCCAGCCATGGGTTTTTAACTGAGCCCCACACTCTCACTCCCTTCCCTGAGCCCTTACCCTCACCTTTCAAGGTAGGCTTATAACCAGGAAATAATGTGTCTAACAAAACATTCACTTTCCCATATGAAGTTGAGTAAACATTTTTCCTAGAGAAGAAAGACAAACAAACAAACATCTTTTCCCCCCTCTCATATCAGCAAATTCCTTTGCCCACATAAAACAAGTCCACATCAAACAAGTCCACTCCTTACTCATTAGTTAGAAATTGGACTTACACAATGAGTAAAATGGTAATAGTTGTTGGACCCCTGGCTCTTCTGTCTGCTTTCTCGGAGTCTTCAATTGGAGCAGGGAAATATAAATTAAAAATCCAAGCAAACCACTGGACTATGCAGATCACAGGAAGAAGGAGCAGATGAGAGCAAAAATATAGTCAAAGTTACTCTCAGTCGTATTCTACCTACCTGTTTGGTCATGTACTGGATGGAAATCAGTTGTTCTAGAATGATGTTGGTCAGTTTCTTGAAGTATCCTCAAAAATGTCTCCATTTTCTCCTTTAATGACGGCAGGCTCATCTGTGAGTGATTGACATTACAGAATTAATTTGCTTGTCAGTTTAGGACAATTAACGTTAAGGGACTAACCTGTTTAAATGAGTTTTTCCACAATAACTACTCTTAGATAGCAAGCAAAGAGACATGCTAAAAACAAGGAAAGAGTATAGAATACTGTTCTGGGGAAGACTTTCAAAGACAGAAGTGGTAATTATGCAGCTAATTGTCATTGAAAGTCATGGGGAGTTGGGCACCTCACTGTAATTTGTCCTTTTGAAACCCTTCCTCTAACACTACATTTTTTGCATGATTTAAATAAGGACATTGTTCAGATTCCACAGTGTTATGTGTTTAAAGGAAAGAAACAGATTTATACATAGATAATCTAAGCATTTCCTTAGAACTCTAAATTGTTGTATGCTAGTTACACTGAATTAGATAGTCCCACAACACATTCATGAATAACTCCTCCTGGATATCTACTGAAAGATACTTTGAAATCACCTGGTAATGATTTGTATGGCTAGGCTGGGAGGAGGCGGCAGGAGAGTGGTGCCTAGAGACAAAATACCTCTTTTCCAGATGAACTAAGTGCTATTAATTCATAAAGAGTTTTCCTTTCAACATCCCCAGTTGCACCAATGAATGGTACCCAGCTGGACTAGTCTGCCAATCAATCAATACATTTAAGGATCACCTTCAGTATCCCATATTAAAAGCAAATTATTTAGCACTGTACAATAATTTCGAATACTACTACAACTTTGTAGTTAGCTTCAGTTATGTGAAATAACCAAAGGCAGGTTACGATATGAAACAACACTGTTTTGAAGTCAGTGGAATAATTGACATGCTTAAATTTGGCATACACTTAAGTATCATGTTAGATTGGGACCTGGAGGAGTTATATAAGAAAACACAGGAATTTGCCAGTGGATGGTGGTTTGATTTTTTAAGGACTAGACATATATGCATGGTCTCTAGGACAAAACTAAAAGGACAGTCAGTAAAGAGAAGTTGGCTGAGAATAATAACTAGCTGCAGTCTCTGTCATTCTCTTTAGCATAACATAATAATAATAAAAAGCTTTGGAGGCCTGGCCGTGATACTGTAGATAAAGTTGCACTGAAAGTTCCCCTATAAACCTTCTTTTGACCCTTTCCCTAACTTGCATTAAGCAACTTTAACTATAACACAACCCTTTTTTGGTTTAGGTAGCACTGTTATGGCACAATGTTCTATAAGCATAGAATAGTTTTTAATGTAAAATCCAAAGCCTTCTCCCATTGAAGAATATGACAAAATTCCTATAGGCACCAATAGAAGGATGGGACCTTAAGAGAACACAATTAACTCAGGCAAAAGCAAACACAAAGCAACAATTAAAAGTGTGGGTGAACACAGTCATCACTGGTGAGCAGGCTGCCCAAAAAGGCATCATGAACAAAATGTGTTTTAACTGAGATTTGTAGGAGAAAAGGGATTTGAATAGTTTAAAAGTTATATATCAGGACATGAAGGAAAGTATGTGACCAGGAAGTGGAAGGTTATTTGAAGTCTAGGGAAAGCAAGGTTGGAAGGTGAGAGTGGGAAAAGAAGACAAAGGGAGAATTCAAATGAGAGAGACTGCAGATTACAGGAAGGAGGAGGAGATGAGAACAAAAAGATAGTCAGATGCAAGATTGTGCGGGGGCTTGACTGTGAGGCTGAGTAGTTTGAATTGTATATGGTAAAATACAGTGAGCCAGTGAAAGTACTTGAGTTGGGAGGAGATGGGTTAATAAAGCCCAGAAAGAGAACTCTCTAACTCAGTCTCATTTGTTATATTAATTTAGCCTAATAAGTTCATACATCTCGCATAATGCACCTATAGTAAATATTTAATGCATGGAGGAAAATGTTTCTCTGACCCACTTGCGCAGAGCTGGGTTAACCTTTTGTGGACCCCAGCGCTTGGACCGTAGCCTCCCCACCCCACCCCCCACTCCCATCCGGAGCTAATAGCAGGTTGGGCCTCGGAGAGAAGAGGCCGAGCTGGGGCAGTGCTTCATGGCAGGGTGTTGGCAGAGCGGGGTGCAGCAGTCCGTGGTCTAAGCATCACAGCCCCTTCTGAGCCTGGCGCCATTGTAAATCCAGTACTGGTCTGCACTTGTGATCAATATGGCTTGAAATATGATGTCTCATAGCATATCCCTCCGGACCCTATGAAAGACGTACATGTGCTCTGCATGTGTGTGTACTATGCACTTCTAAATACTGCACTGATCTTTCTGAAAATCTACAATGCTAGAAATTAAAAAATCTTCCAGCAGGACCCTTGTGGAGTCCTGTTAGGGTGACCAGACATCCCAATAATATTGAAACTCTCTCAGTATTAGAGGCTTTGTCTTATATATGAAACTATACCCCCCTTTCCCCACCACTGGGAAAAAAGTGTCCTGATTTTTCACATTTACTATCTGGTCAACCTAAGTCCCACTGACCTCAGTGGGATTCTGCATGGGTTCAAGAGTCCATACTAGTGCTTCCGATTGCAGGATCATGGCAAGAACAAAATCAGCCTCTTGCTTTAGGGAGTGGAGAGTTATTTTGCTGACTAGCGTAATCCAGAGCAATGTTGGGTTTTGCAAAGAACTTTAGATGTTACACAATAAATCTGGATGTGCTTAAAAATCCCATGAGAGTTCAAAAAAAAATCTGGATGTGTTTTCGCAAGTAACTATTTAAAGCATATTAGAATGTATTTAATTGCACTGGGATTTTTCAAAGCATATCAGGGCAAAACAGCAGACTATAGGCCCCAATATGCTAATTAATAGTTAGCTAGACCCCTGAAATAAACCTGCAACACTTCATTAATCAGACAGTAATTGAATTGGCACAGTATTTCTGGGAAAACTATACGAAGATTGAAATACCAGTCTTGACAAGGCTGAGGGTAACTTTCTCCACAATAGCATGTTTTTGGACATTGAATTTACATTGTTCAGTGGGCAGTTGGCCTTCATATTTTAGTTTTCTGCACGGAAAATTCCACATGACTGAGCCCAGTGAAATATTCCACATGCTGCCAAGGACTTTGAGGTAAGTACTTTTCAACGACCACAAGTTCAGCACAGTGGAAAAGAACAAATCAGAACTGATACATTTACTTCATCCTCTAAAGACATCTGTCAATTAATGTTATTACAAAATAACAGTGTTGAACAGATGCTTCATTTGCTGAGTTTATATTTGACTGTCTGAAAGCTAACTACCTGGGGATTTAACTGACAAATACTTACGGCTTTGCTTATGCAAAATGAAACAATACATTTTCCTGCAGAATTGCTGAAGTATAATTCTGGATATTGATTGCCCATAGCAAGAGCTTAGTGAGGAGCTGATTGCCCCTAAAGGAAGAGAACAACAACAAGAAGGTACTTCAAGCTGTTTGCTATGAAGTGATCATTAAGTACATACCCATGCTGTTGGGTGAGCTTGGGCAAGTCACTTGGCCTCTGTGTCTCTCTTCTCCTCCCCATGGAGGTCAGAGGGATTGTTCACCATCTTAAAGTTAAGTACGTGTTTAAGTGTTGTACTGAACTGGAGCCTGAGTGCCTGCCAGGTTTCAGGTCTCCATCGTCTTCTGCTGAGGTGCTAGACCTGGTCTAAAAGGGTAGCAATTTCTGTTTTGTCTTATCTGCATTTTATTCACTCCTCCTATGCTTGCAGCCATTTTGATGAAGCTTTCGGAAAAAAAATCCACTGCAAGCAAGCATATCAAATTTCAGCTGTAAAGTAAGAGAGGGAAATTTTTAAGCAACAGAAAATGACCCATGATAATGAAAGCAGTTGGGCATCCTTAATTAACCATAAGCACTGACACTTACACCAGCCATAATGTCTGTGCACCCACTGTACTTCACAACCCCAATAAGCTGACTTCCCATGCCAAGATGAAACCAATAAGGTATAATAAAAAGAAACGAGTAAATCTTAATGTATTGTATAGGCCTATGAAGGAACCAATAATGAATTGATTTTGGGTTAGAGGAAACTAGGAAAGCAAACAGCTGTGATACTCACATCATTTATCAGAGGAAGCTACAGTTCTTTGATCTAAAAAACAAAGAAAACTACCTAGTGTTTTTTCAACAAACAGTTTAAACCGATTAGGTAGCTTGAACTTCCATGCCTGTTCAGGGAAACACTATCCTTGGAGTTGGCTTGTTAACAAAAACTACTGTAACACTTTGGGGAATATATTCTCTAGCTATCTGATTTCTTCTAATCATTGTCCTCTTTCACTTGAGAATTTCCCATTATTCAGGAACATATGGACTAAACATTTCTTCAGTAATCATGTCTGAACAAAGTAATCATTCCCTCATTAACCAATTATTCCTCAGAATCAAATGAAACAGACATATTTGCTAAGACAATTTTCATTAATAAACCCTATGGAACCATACCTAACATATCTCCCATTCAAATGGCTTAATTCAAAGACCTCCGTGGAGATAACAAAGAGGGATTCTTGTTTTACACTAACAGTAAATGATCTCAGGAACAAGGTTAGAGATGGAATGAATACCAGATTAAAGAAAAGTTAAAAGAGCAGTAATTACTGGTTAAGTTATTTAACCTTTTGTGTGCTGTGAGCCTCTCCAGTATGCTCAAAACTTTTAATACAAATTTGTTGATTTCAAAGACACTGTAAGAGCAGTAGGAAAACAGGCTGACCAAAGGTTTTGTGTTATGGCTATAGGGGTGGAGACAAGGGAGGGGATTGGCAATGCAGGTACACAGCTAAAAAAAATAAAAAACCAAGAGAATTTTTCTAACCACCAAGGAGGAACGCCGCCTGCTGCTGTGGCACTCTTTCCTTTGGCTACTAAAACTGATAGTACTGAAATACAGTGCACTCTCTCTTAAAGACATTGCCATGGACTCTACATTCTTCAGTTCATTTCTCTTTTCTCAGCCAGAAATACGCGTGTACCTATCTGAGAGTTATGTTGTAAGGTTAATTAGTTAAAGAACCAAATCCTTCAGCCCTTACTTGGATAGAATTCAAGGTGATGGCCATAACTTGAGAAGCACTTTGAAAATGTGACAGGTTCAAGAATAGCAGCCTTGTTAGTCTGTATCCGTAAAGAAAGTCAGGAATACTTGTAGCACCTTAGAGACTAACTAGTTTATTTCAGCATAAGCTTTTGTGGGCTATAGCTCAGTGCTATAGCCCACGAAAGCTTATGCTGAAATAAACTAGTTATGTTACAAGTATTCCTGGCTTTTTCTTTGAAAATGTAAAACTCTACTTAAGTGCTACATATTATCATCAGCATCTATTTCTGATTTACAATCTATAGTCTTCCTGATGCCCATACTAACTTGAATATCTATTTGCAGTGGAAAACAACTAGTATGATTTGTTTTTTACCCATTAGATTCTTCACCATTCTCTCTCCATTATCTTACAACATTTTAATTTTTATTGCTGATTTCACTGGGAACAAAGAAGGTGTTATTTAGTATTGTAACTTCTGGCCCAACTGGCACCAGACTTCAGATTGCCAGTCTCAAGAACAGCTAGGATACATACACCAAAAATATCTTCAAAGTTGTTCATCTAACCTAACAATCTAAATTTATAATCAGGTTATTCTGTTAGTGCAAGGGTGTTTATTTCAAAATTCTTAACATTTCATTTCATTTCCTGTCTGTAAATCGGAATGTTTCAGCCTAATCCTTTGTTAGACACTCATGAGTGCCAGTGACAAAAAGGCCAATGGCAAAATGGTGATGACAGCTGGCATTCAATTGAGAAAGATGTAAAACCAGTTTTATCCATTGCCCTGTGAGTTCAGGATCTGGTTTTATACATTGCTCCTTGAGCTGCAGGACTACAGTTTTGTGCCTGTAATTTTCTGTATATTGGGTATCCGCTCACCAGTCAGCTGATTCACAGCTGTCATGCCTAAAGAATTCCTAAATAAAGCCAGTATATCTGGTTTTTACTTTTGAGATAATAACAGTAATCATTTATCCTTATATTTTAGAGGCATTTTCCTCATGTTATTATAGTGTTGTCTAACAGAGTCACCGTAATTCATGTTCAGCCATCATTTAGATGAAAAACAAATAACTGGCCTTTAAAAATCTACTCAGGTATGAAGTTTGGCATACATGGCCTTAGCATGAAAACAATTAAAACAAAAACTTTGTTTAATGCAATTGGCTATTTAGTCAGGGCAGGGCAAAAAATGGTTTTGTGGATTCAGAGAGAGATTTTTAACACTCCAAAGTCTTCTCTTATAATACAAAATTAGACAGATGCTTAGTCAATAATCCTTTTAATACCTGAATTTGCAGAAGGGATGAAATGGTGCAAGGTGCGACAGTAATGAAACTCCTGGTGATGCTTATAGGAATTGAGTTGCTAAATCTTTGTACACCAGTTTTAAAATTTAAGATTTTTAAAAAAGTAAATCTTGTTATACTGGGGATTCATAATCACCTGCTTAATACATTGGGTAGATAGAAAATACCAGACTTTTACAATACATCTCTATGACACGTACTAGTTACAGATGCTATAGTATTACATATTTGAAAGATAAATTATGCAGCTACTATTTTTTAATTAATTTTCTACTCACATATTGTACCATAATTGTTCCAGAGTTATTATGACAAACCGAGATCCATAATCTACACATTAAGTATCCTTAATAGTGTACATTGATATGATAGACTTTAATGATTTGGAAGGCAAACATGTCAGTGGTCTGGGGGGTTAAAGACTCTCTCTGTGATAGTTTGTTACAGGTCTGGAATCCTCCTTGGGGTCTGTCTTGAAAAAAACTCCATCCATACAAACATGAGGAGAGAACCCATTGCAACACATTGTGGCAAACACTTACTAATGCCTTCATACTGTGGACTTAGCCTTAGATGCCTATGATGCTTTGTATGACACAATCTTGGGAAGGATTACAAATATACCCTGGTAGCAGCTATCTGCATATGTGCTTTAATACAGATATGCCTGCATGCATGTATGGTGCAATGCTGTTTTTAAATATGAAAAGGCTAGGAAACTATGTAGGCCAGTCTCTTCTCTGATTTAGCATATGTCCCCTCAATGTCTTCTTATTCAAAATGTGAAGCTTGCACTAGTTACTCCTGTTACTGCTTTTTCGCTATGCACTGAATATTCTGTTTCATATAGTGATTAATCGTATACTTTGTTTTATATACTGTACTCATTATAGATATTGTTTCAAACTTCTTTTGTGTCTGGCTGTTTTCTAGCTTATGTTGATGGTATTTATTCCTTTTATTTGGAACTAAATGTAACTTGATCCCTCTAATAAGGCCCCTATCCAGCAAAGTACTTAAGGATGAGTTTAAATATAAGTACATCAGTAGTCCCTTGACTTAATAGCATGATTATGATCACCATTAAAAGTCAGCTATCCAGAAGGCCAGTATTGACTTTGTTACATTAAGTCTCAGTGGGGTCTCCTTTAAGATCATCTTTTCCAAAGGGCACAGACAGCTTCCCTAACACTCCTAATAAATTAAGAACCTTGAGCTCAAGGACGATTGCCTTTTATTGCAATTTTTCCTATTTTAAATTGATATGGCATAGAGGGTGTTAACATTCTATAAAATACAGCTGGCACAAGAATAAAACAAATGGAAAAACTCAAAACTAACCATTGGTTACCAACCTAAGAGAGAGAAATGCATATCAATAACTTAGAGGGCAACATAAAAACAACCCACCAAGCCCTTTGCTTAGCCTCTAAGTCCTCTCATTGCTTCTGTAGGAAATTCTAAGAACAGCTGCCAAACTAGTCCAAAGACTAATGAGAGCTGAGTCAGGTGTTTGAAAGCAGCAGTTACTCTCATGTCAGAGAGTAGGTTTCAGGTGACAGTGTAATAACCCGAGGAGAGGCTGCCGCCTGAAGTTTCTTGAGGATATATCTATATATATAAAAGTCAAATGGTATATGCGTGCGTGTATGCGCGGATGTATGCTTATTCCTACCACACCGTTTGAGCTAGAGACTTGAAATTTGGTACAGTTAAAGGTCTTGGGGTCCTAATGACCGTAAGAGTCGAAAATTTGTCAAATCTCACCTCTGACGGCCCCCAGGGGTGAAATTCTTTAAAGGCCAATCACATCAGCTGGGCAGCTGCTGTTCTCTGTGACATAGTTCTGATGTCATAATATCCCCTCCAACAGACACCGCACTCGCTCAGCTCTCTGCCCCCTCCCCCCTCCAACGGAACCCCGGAATCCCTCAGCTCTCTGCCCCCTCCCCCCTCCGACGGACCCTGGAATCGCTCAGCTCTCTGCCCCTCCCCACCTCAGACGGACCCCGGAATCCCTCAGCACTCTGCCCGCTCCCCACCTCTGACGGACCCGAGATGGGTTTGGTTGGAGGGTAAGTGAGGTAGGGGTGTCGGATTTGGTCGGGGGGTGAGTTGGGGGTGTCTGGTTTGGTCGGGGGGGATGAGGTGGGGATGTCGGGTTTGGTCGGGGGGGGTGAGGTGGGGGTGTCGGGTTTGGTCGAGGGGTAAGTGAGCCGGGGGTGTTGGGTTTGGTCTGGGGGGGGTGGGAAGGTGTCTGGGTGGGTGAGGGGTGAGGTGTGGGGGTTGGGGTTGGTCAGGGGGTGTTGGGTTTGGTGGGGGGGTAAGGTGGGGATGTTGGATTTGGTTGGTGGGGTGAGGTGGGGGGTCGGGGTTGGTCGAGGGGTAAGTGAGGTGTGGGTGTCGTGTTTGTTTGTGGTGATAGGTAGGGGTGTCGGGTTTGGTTGGGGGGGGGAAAGTGAGGTGGGTGTGTCAGGTTTGGTCTAGGGGGGGTGAGGTGTGGGTGTTGGTCAGGGGGTGTTGGGGTTGGTAGGGGGGAGACATGGGGTGTTGGGTTTGGGAGGGGCGGTGAAAATGTGAGTCAGGGTTGGTCGAGGGGTAAGTGAGGTGGGGGTGTCAGGTTTGCTCTCTGCCCCCATCCAACGGACCCCGTACTCGCTCAGCTGTCTGCCCCCTCCCCATCTCCAACTGACCCGAGCAATGCCGGGTATTTTCGCTAGTCTATATATATAAAAGTCAAATGGTTTATGCATGCGTGCGTGTATGTATGCGTGTATGTATGCTTACTCCTTCCACACCGTTTGAGCTAGAGACTTGAAATTTGGTACAGTTAGAGGTCTTAGGGTCCTAATGACCGTAAGAGTCGAAAATTTTTCAAATCTCAATTATTTAAAGGCCAATCACATCAGCTGGGCAGCTGCTGTTCTCTGTGACATAGTTATGTCATAATACCCCCTCCAACAGACACCGCACTCGCTCAGCTCTCTGCCCCCTCCCCCCGCCAACGGAACCCCGAAATCTCTCAGCTCTCTGCCCCCTCCCCCCTCTGACAGAACCCCGGAATCCCTCAGCTCTCTGCCCCCTCCCCACCTCCGACGGACCCGAGTTGGGTTTGGTCAGGGGGTAAGTGAGGTAGGGGTCTCGGGTTTGGTCGGGGGGTGAGGGGGGGTGTCGGGTTTGGTCGGGGGGTAAGTGAGCCGGGGGTGTTGGGTTTGGTCTGGGGGGGAGGGAAGGTGTCTGGGTGGGTGAGGGGTTAGGTGTGGGTGTTGGGGTTGGTCAGGGGGTGTTGGGGTTGGTAGGGGAGTGACGTGGGGGTGTTGGGCTTGGGTGGGGGGGTGAAAATGTGAGTCGGGGTTGGTCGAGGGGTATGTGAGGTGGGGGTTTTGGGTTTGGTCGGGGGGGATGAGGTGGGGGTGTCAGGTTTGCTCTCTGCCCCCTCCAACGGAACCGTACTCGCTCAGCTGTCTGCCCCCTCCCCACCTCCGACTGACCCGAGCAACACCGGGTATTTTCGCTAGTCTATATATATAAAAGTCAAATGGTGTATGCGTGTATGTAGGCGTGCGTGTGTGCGTGGATGTATGCTTACTCCTTCCACACCGTTTGAGCTAGAGACTTGAAATTTGGTACAGTTAGAGGTCTTGGGGTCCTAATGACCGTAAGAGTCGAAAATTTTTCAAATCTCACCTCTGACGGCCCCCAGGGGTGAAATTCTTTAAAGGCCAATGTGACGGTGCTGTTCCTGGTGGGATCTAACTGTGAGTGTCAGGTCAGGACAGATTGCTTCCAAAGGGGCAACTACAGCCCAAAGCTGGGGTTCCTTCACACTAAGGCAAACCAAACCAGCCAAACAGAAAAGACTTTGGTCTCACCCCACTGGCTAACCACAAGTCACACAAGCAATCCCCTTAAGACACTCCAGCTTCCCAGTATCACCACCAGCAGCCACCTGTCCTGGGGATCAATGGTTATGAAAACCAATCCCCCAAATAAAGAAAACGGTTCTCCCCAATTCCAAAGAATCAGGCCCCAGACCCAGGTCAATATACCAATTAGATCTTACCACAAATCACACTGTAGCCAATCCTTTAGAATCTAAAATCTAAAGGTTTATTACAAAAGGAAAAAGGTATAGGTGAGGGTTAAGAATGGTTAAAAGAAATCAATTACATGCAGTAATGGCACATCTCTTAGCTTAGGCTTGCAGCAAAGGTAGAATAAACTGCAGGTTCAAATCAAAGTCTTTGGATGCATCCCATTTGGGGGATGGGTCAGTACCATTGTCCAGGGTTCCCAGAGTAGCAAAGTTCCATCCAAAGCTGGAACAAGGCAGGCTGAAGACTGGAGGTGAAAGACAAAATGGGGAATGTTCTTCCAGGCTTTATAGACTTTTTCTTCTGGGCCAAGACCCCTCCTCCTTCTTCTGCAGAGTCCGGTTGCAAAATGGAGGCTCACAGTCACAAGGTCCAATCACCAGACTTCTCCAGGATTCAGTTTCTGACCAGGCAGTGACATTCCTAGAGCAGCTCGGGTGTGGACAGGCAGATACAAAATCCATTGTGTGGTTGATGTCCCTTAATGGGCCATCAGGCAGCCCCAGCCTGTCTGAGCCTTCACAGGAGCCAAGCCTAAGCTTGAAGCTTTAACTTTAGTTACAAAATAGATACACACATATGGAATAGATACATACATAAGACACCTGTTATGACCCCCTTCCCATAATATTTCGTGCACCCATTGATCTACACGGTACCAAACTATTTCAGTACCGTGACACCCCCAACGCAAAATTGATGCAGGAAGGGATGACAAAACAACCCTGACTGCATCCCAAAAGCTCCCCCATCCGTGGGTTTGGGTTATGTGATCTTTGCCAAGAGCTAAAGAAAACAGCTACTTTATACATATGAGCTCTGGCAAATGTTTGGAACCCCAGTACCACCAAATTAATATAGACATAAACGTTGTCAATAGCACAGAAATCTTGGCATTTAGCCATGGAAACAATAGGGTACTGTGCCTCAGTTTCCCTTCTTACACTGCACATGTGGTGCGGAATGTCCTTTTCCCTTTGGAAAGTTTTACCACTGTTCACAGGCCTTAACTGTGACACATCAGTACAACAAGGCCTCTTTATGTAAAGTGTGTTTCCCTGTATTTCTCTTGACATGTCCAAAGGATTTTTCACAAGACTAGGCCCATTGTACAATTTTACAGTTTCAGGTAACAACACAGTAGTTACACAAATTGCCATCAGTAACAACAACAATTCCATTGTAAGTGTCCATTTACAATTAGGTTTGTCAATCCATGCCTTTGGGTCAATACCATTAGAATTTTGGCCTTTTAGGGTCACCTTGTGGCTTTTCTTTGCAAAGTCAAATTCTCTCTTTCCTCCTTGCCCTGAAGGATCAAATTTGGCTCCCTCTGGCTTAACAGAACTTCCTGGCTGATCTGGTGATACATTTACCCAGTCATCTTCCTGAGCCTGAGACCCAAACTGTTCACCTGCAGACTCAGCATGGAGACTTTTTCCTGTGAACAACCTTGCCTCCCCAACAAGCTGGTTCAACACAGCCACTTGGTTATAGGGCTGTCCCAATTCCCCCTTGCTCTCTATTGTCAAGCTGGTGGCAGGTAACACACCCAAATCACCTTTCTGCTCTTCTTGTGTTCTGGCTAGGGTATCACTCTGATTAGACAGAGTTTTTACACCCTTTTCCAGCCACACACTAGTAGCAACAGGCAAAATACAAGCACCAGAATTGTCTGCTCTCTGGGATCTTGCTAAGACATTAACCAGATCACCCCTAGTTATAGAGCCTTCCTTCCCAGCAGACACAGACTCAGGACCATTTCCTTTCTGAGCTTTAGCTGAATCCAAAACCAACTCTGAAACAAATGCCCCACTCTCAACCCTTCCAGGCTGACAGGCATTTTCTGTCTGCTCCACAGACAAAGAAGATTTAGAGACACACTCTCCTTCTTTAGACCCACAGCTTGGGATCTTACTTCCCTTGTCCCAGCACACAGACGACTGCTCGGAGATTGAGGTAGCTTCCTCCACAGGCAAGTCAATACCCCTGACAGACACAGGCACACTCCCTTCACTGTCACACTTCTCCACACAGGACACAGGTAAGGCATAGGGACACTTCTCTTCCACTATCCTTGCCTTCCCAAACTGCTGCCTAGTTTTATTTAAACCTTCCTCACCATGCACACTGCCATTGCCAACAGATACACTACGGCTTTTTGCAGGTTTACTCTCGCAAGCTGTACCAGCCAAAACTATTTCACCCTTTCCTTTCTCAGTTAGGGCTTTAACCTGACTATTCACTGCAATCTGTTCCAGAGAAACCCTTTCCTGATCCATAAGTTCTTTCTGCACTGTACCTAATTCCAGACTCATTTCTGAGACATTAGACAGACATTTAGGAACTTCATCCACAGGCAAACTGCTTTCTTGCACAGGCAAACACTTGGAGAAATCTCTCTCATAAGCTTCACCAGCCAAAACTATTTTACCCTTTCCTTCCTCAGTTAGGGCTTTAACCTGACCATTCACTGCAACCTGTTCCAGAGAAACCCTTTCCTGATCCATAAGTTCTTTCTGCACTGTACCTAATTCCAGACTCATTTCTGAGACATTAGACAGACATTTAGGAATTTTACTTACAGGCCCACTGCTTCTCTGAACAGACAAACTTTTAGAGCAGCCTTTCATAGGCATGATTTCCGGACTACCTGTCTCCTGCGCCCAGTCTTTGTTAGCTTGATTGAACGTGGCTTTGATATCATTTCCAATCATAAGATCCTTAGGGATAGTATCCTTTACTCCCACAACCATGGTGCCCTCAAATCCCTTCCACTTAAGGTGGATTTTAGCCAAAGGCACTCTGACAAAATACTTAGAAAAGGCTACCACAGTTATCTCCTCACCGGGCCAGTAATCTTCCTCCCTGACCAGGCTTGCTTTAACCAAAGTAATATCTGCTGCAGTATCCCTCCAAGCCATGCACCTTACTCCATTAACCTCTGCACTGCTAATAAACTCTGCATTATTGTTCCCATACTTAGCTTTAACATGAGCCCTAAGGTCACCTTTCTCAGAGACCACAGAAATAGCATTTGCACACAGGGCACCATTGCTGGGCTCTGTGTGGCTTTCCAGCGAGCTTACAACCACAGAATTAACATCTGCCCTGACACTTGGGCTTCCCTTCAAGATTGGGCAATTCGGTCTTGTGTGGCCAAGCACCCCACATTCATAGCAAGTGATCTGCCCACCTCTGGGGGGAGATTTCCTACCCTCTGGACTCCCATGCGCCCCTTTAGAAGAGTTAGGACCAGACCTACCTCTGAACCCTTCCCTCCTCTTGAACTGGGGAGACTGGGGATTAGGTTTGGGTTTATACCCATCTCGAGCCCTGTTTTGGGTATAGGCATCTGCAATCTCTGCAGCCCGCAGGATTGACTCAGGTTCCCTGTCACACACAGCTGCTCTCACATGGTCTGGCACAATGTCTAAGAACTGCTCCAAAGTTACTAGATCCAGCAGTTTTTCAAAATTCCCATGTGCCTTCGCCCCCATAACCCATTTCTTAACAAAACCCATCAGCTTATGAGCACATTCAACAAAAGTACAATCATTAGACATTTTAAATTTCCTGAACTTAACTCTGTAAGACTCAGGAGTCACCCTGAACCGCCTTAACACAGCGTCTTTAAACTGCCCATAGTCCAAGGCTTCCTCATCCCCCAGTTCATTAAATACCTCCCTGGCCTTTCCAGACAGCTTGGTCATCAGGACAGGCATTCGCTGCTCATCAGGGATCTGATGCACCTTGCAGAGGCGTTCAAAGGTTGACAAAAACTCCTCTATATCCTCCGAATGATTGTAGATGGGACACATCTTTTCCCAGTTTTTCTCATGGCAGTGTGGAAGAGGATTACCGGGTGGCGATGACCTCCTCTGCCCCTCCAGGACTTGGAGCTGAAGTTTGGCCGTCTCCTGTTCCATTTTGTGAAGCTCCATTCGAATCTGAGCTAGCTCCCGTTCATGCTCCAACTGCAGTTTATTTGCTGCTTGTTGCTCTCTAACTTTTTCTGCATTTCCTGCAGTATCCAGTAAGGGCTGTTCTCTCATCTCTTGATCCTTGGCTATTAACAGCTCTCTCAGATCTTGCTTGGTAGTTTTCTTTCTAAAACTTATTCCCCTTTTTAAACACAAATCTTCCATGGCCTTTCTCCCCAGCCGTTCATATGCTCTTTGCTCACTCATTATAACCCTCTTTAACCAATCAAACTCTCAACACCCAAAATTCAAATTTGGACAGCGTGGGGTTCTGACCCAAAGCTCAATTGACCTGGTTCTGTGGATCCTAGCACGACTACGCCACTGTGACGGTGCTGTTCCTGGTGGGATCTAACTGTGAGTGTCAGGTCAGGACAGATTGCTTCCAAAGGGGCAACTACAGCCCAAAGCTGGGGTTCCTTCACACTAAGGCAAACCAAACCAGCCAAACAGAAAAGACTTTGGTCTCACCCCACTGGCTAACCACAAGTCACACAAGCAATCCCCTTAAGACACTCCAGCTTCCCAGTATCACCACCAGCAGCCACCTGTCCTGGGGATCAATGGTTATGAAAACCAATCCCCCAAATAAAGAAAACGGTTCTCCCCAATTCCAAAGAATCAGGCCCCAGACCCAGGTCAATATACCAATTAGATCTTACCACAAATCACACTGTAGCCAATCCTTTAGAATCTAAAATCTAAAGGTTTATTACAAAAGGAAAAAGGTATAGGTGAGGGTTAAGAATGGTTAAAAGAAATCAATTACATGCAGTAATGGCACATCTCTTAGCTTAGGCTTGCAGCAAAGGTAGAATAAACTGCAGGTTCAAATCAAAGTCTTTGGATGCATCCCATTTGGGGGATGGGTCAGTACCATTGTCCAGGGTTCCCAGAGTAGCAAAGTTCCATCCAAAGCTGGAACAAGGCAGGCTGAAGACTGGAGGTGAAAGACAAAATGGGGAATGTTCTTCCAGGCTTTATAGACTTTTTCTTCTGGGCCAAGACCCCTCCTCCTTCTTCTGCAGAGTCCGGTTGCAAAATGGAGGCTCACAGTCACAAGGTCCAATCACCAGACTTCTCCAGGATTCAGTTTCTGACCAGGCAGTGACATTCCTAGAGCAGCTCGGGTGTGGACAGGCAGATACAAAATCCATTGTGTGGTTGATGTCCCTTAATGGGCCATCAGGCAGCCCCAGCCTGTCTGAGCCTTCACAGGAGCCAAGCCTAAGCTTGAAGCTTTAACTTTAGTTACAAAATAGATACACACATATGGAATAGATACATACATAAGACACCTGTTATGACCCCCTTCCCATAATATTTCGTGCACCCATTGATCTACACGGTACCAAACTATTTCAGTACCGTGACAGCCAATCACATCAGCTGGGCAGCTGCTGTTCTCTGTGACATAGTTCTGATGTCATAATACCCCCCTCCAACAGACACCGAACTCCCTCAGCTCTCTGCCCCCTCCCCCCTCCGACGGAACCCCGGAATTCTCAGCTCTCTGCCCCCTCCCCACCTCCGACGGACCCTGGAATCCCTCAGCTCTCTGCCCCCTCCCCACCTCCGACGGACCTCGGAATCCCACAGCTCTCTGCCCCCTCCCCACCTCCGACGGACCCGAGTTGGGTTTGGTCAGAGGGTAAGTGAGGTAGGGGTGTCGGGTTTGGTCGGGGGGTGAGGTGGGGAGGTCGGGTTTGGTCGGGGGGTAAGTGATCCGGGGGTGTTGGGTTTGGTCTGGGGGGGTGGGAAGGTGTCTGGGTGGGTGAGGGGTGAGGTGTGGGGGTTGGGGTTGGTCAGGGGGTGTTGGATTTGGTGGGGGGGTAAGGTGGGGGTGTTGGGTTTGGTTGGTGGGGTGAGGAGGGGGGGTCAGGGTTGGTCGAGGGGTATGTGAGGTGGGGGTGTTGGGTTTGGTCGGGGGGGTGAGGTGGGGGTTTCAGGTTTGCTCTCTGCCCCCATCCAACGGACCCTGCACTCGCTCAGCTGTCTGCCCCCTCCCCACCTCTGACTGACCCGAGCAACACCGGGTATTTTCGCTAGTACAATATATTGTTGACATTTTTCCAAATAGATTTTGAATGCTTCAGTATCAGAGCAGAGTTCAGCCATATAATCCACTTTTTGATGATCATATTTAGTAAGATGTCTTGCCATGAACTATATTTACTAACAGGCTGGTGACCAAGGTCAAAACAGGACATACCTTTTCCATTCTTGCTGAAAACAAGTGTTTCAGTTCCAGGTCTGTATTGAGGAGTCCGCTCTACTCTCTTTGTATTGTTTTGAAGGGAAAAAAAAGTCTTATTTGGAGATCATAGAACATTAAGCATGATATGTATTTATTTGAAGCAAAAGCACTGACAAAATAAACATGGAATCCTACGACATTCTATACCATTGTTTAGGGCCAGAATGTTGCTGGCCCTTAGGAGAATAGACAGGCTAGGGGAAGGGGACAGAGTTCAAGCAGCTCAAATCCCACCCCCTCTTTGTGCAGTCCACATAACAGCAAATCACAATTGTGGTTCCAGTGCTCAGGGTGACTGCTCTTCCCATCGACTCCCTTAAAGTCAGGGTCTCACCTTTATTTTTTGGGGTCTGAAGGAGAATATTGTATTTATTGATATTTTGGATCCTTTATATTGACATTACAATTACAGTGTCTTGATACATACAAGGACACATATTTCTTCAAAATTAAAAATATTAAGCAATATATTGTATATTGAACCTTGATATATTATTAAATTTCCCCTTCCTTTATTCAAAATTATTTTAATGTAACCTTAACATGATAAGCCATTCAAACCATTCAATGATTTGGGAAGGAAGCTGGATGTTTTCCAGGATGGAAAGAACAGGAGTATTTTCCTTATTTCTCATTCGAATATTTTTAACAGACCAACCCTCAATAGGTATCTTTAAGTCCTGTGTAAGTTCTATCACCAATATTTGTATTTATTTATTTCAGGATGGTTTTCCTTTTTTCCCCCCTTTCCATTTAGTAGGTCCATACCACATATATGAAAGAGAGTTTTGCTGGCTGTTTTGCATTCCATTTAGATATGTGGTACAATATTATGTATTTTAGTATCTAGAGATGGAGAAACAGAGAAACATCTGGCAAACCAAATAGTACTGAACTTGCATTTTTTTTTAGTATTAGAACCAATATTTATTGTCTTCATTATCTCATTCCTTTCTTTTGCTGTTATTTCATATTTACAGTCTGTACTCTATCACTTAATAGATGTATGTGATTTGTTTTTTTAAAAAACACAGTCACAAGATGTGTCTTGATTGCTCAAATTTCAAGGGTCTAGCCCTTAAGTTTTCTTTTACTAGGAATTACATGAGTTTCAGATGCACATTTCACTGCGTTCCTAGTTGCGAACTGTGTGTATAATTTTTACCTGGCTCTTGCAATTGTCTCTATGTGAGGGTTCTGGGAAGGAGTTCTGGGAACCTTGTTCCTCTCTGGAATCAGAAAGTTAGCCGTGTTAGTCTGGAATTGCATAAGTGACAAAGAGCCCTGTGGCACCTTAAAAACTAAAGACTAATTAGTCTTCAAGGTGCCACAGGACTCTTTGTCACTTGTTCCTCTCTATTCATCAGTGGTCCACCTTATATGGAACATACTAACTGCATTGCATATAATAATAATATAATACTTAATATTTATCTGTAATTTCCTTTGAACTTTCTATTTAATTGAACTTCCTATGGGAAGTTTCAGTTTTGACAAAACAACATTTTCCAATGGAAAAGCATTCCATCAGAAAAAATTTGACCAGCTCCTCTGATTGTAAAAAATTGTATGTTTGTGTGAAGTCTTAGTCTCAAAGGGTGAGAACAGGTTGTTATTTGACTCATTTAATCTGTTTTAAATTCACTATCCTTGAAGACTCTCATACATTAGAGTTTGATACAAATGCTCATGGAAACTGAATCTCGTTCACTTGGAAGTTCATAAAAAGTGAACATAGAAGAGACATGAACACAAGGGAACCCATTTCTAAACTGAAGTTTCATTCATTACTCCTCCCCCCTCCCTTTTTTTTTGTTTTTTTGCAATACCCATTCAACTCTCCAAAATATTCACTGTTTATAAATAAATCAAAACAACTTAAATTTACATATATATTGTTTAGTTTTCAGTTAGTGTGGCTAATTTTAGAGCTGTGCAAAAATGAATAAAAATATTTTCACAAAACTTGGCTCAGCTTTCATTTTGCTACAGGCAATGTGGCATCCACAAAATGTCACTTTTCTGTTCACCCTGAAGAAATGAGAAACCACCTTTGGCTTGAAAGTTTGTATTCATGAAGTTAAGTGGAAGTAATGTACAACTGTTCAAGAGTTTTCTCCTGTCTATCATAGGTGAGAAGAGTCAAAACAGAATATTGTTATGCTGCTGGATGTGACTATTGCTCATCTCTCTACCCAAGTTCCTCAAAGCTGATTCCCTGAGTATGCTCATACATACAGAGTGAAGTACTGTCCCCACTGAAATCAATGGGACTTTTTGTCTTTGACTTCACTCAGGTCAGGATTTCACCCGGGTGTCAGCAGTCTGACCACTGGTAGGCTGAAAGTGTAAGTTGAAGTATTTTTCAAGTTGCAAGTTGAATTGTTTTGCCTAGAACTGTTTTTTGCTTTTGTTTTTCTTGGCAAATAGGCTTATTTGCTGTAAAAGGCACTTTCAGACCACCCCAAAACTAGCTGTGAATTTATGTTGCATTAGCTGAATAGTTTTGACTGAATCAAAAAATGGAAATGTTGAAATGAAACATTTCGTTTCAACCTGACTCTAATTTTTTCCTTCTAATTTCTAAATTCACATAGTGCTAAGGGAGGAAGATCTCTCTTATGAAAGTTAGCCCAAGGATTAGGATGCTTCCCCTACAATATGGGAGACTCGGGGTCAAATCCCTCCTCCACATTAGGCAAAGGGAGGAATTGAGCTGAGTCTCCAACATTCCAGAAGCATACCTAAATCATCAGCTACAGATTAGAAGAGAGTTCTGACTTTGATAAGCTGAAAATTTGGAAAAAAATGTTTTTGGTTTGACCCAAAACAAAACTTTCTTTTTGATTTTTTGGAATTACCAGCCAACCAAAATATCCACTCTTCACCCAGTTCTAGTTTTGCCCATGCAGTTTCCCCAAGAAATTTTGAACAAAAGACTATCAGCGTACTAGCATTTTGATCTGCTTGGCATGAAAGAAGAGGAATGTGGGATATGAATGATAAGATTTGGGCCATGCAAGAAGGAGAAAGTTCTGCTTCACATGTCAGCAAATATCACCAGCACCACTGAAAGCGGAACAAGCAGACAAACGAGTGTAGTCCCAATTGCACACAGAATACAGTAGCAGATATGTTAGACTATTTCTCTAGCAAGATCCCAAATTGTATCCAAATCATTACTGATTTCTACGACATGTAGATGGCACACAGGAGTTATGATGATGATCCTTAAAAACTATATGGAACAGCATCATGTGGACAGAACTTCTGACCTACTTCCCCATGATCATCCTTTCTCACTATGTGTAGCCAAAGCATTACTGAGTCATACTCTTTGTTTAAAAAAGACATTGGAAAATACAAACTGGAAGGGAAGTAAATTTCACACTCAATGCAAGCACATGTGTTAATGTCATTCAGAATTTCCTTTGCTTGCTTGTGAATCCTAACTTGAAATAGTTGTTTTTTCTCATTAAAAATATTCTTACCCTCTTCTATGGCTATAAACACCACTCTAATATGGAGCAAGTCATGCAAATCCAGTATTGAATATCCTTAAGTTACTTATAAGAGCACTCAGTAAACCAGTTGAATAATAGAAACACTACCAGTAAATGCATGCAACAAGCATCCTCAGTATTATCCAGCCACATATATCCAACCACATATAAATATAGTGATAGGGACAATCACAATATTTGAACATGTTGATGTTTATTCAGACTAGTCCAAATAAACCTGGAAGTTGAGGAATGTTAGGATAAATCCTGTTCAGACACATAGGACTAGGACCTAAGGCCATGTACATAAATATTGGCAATGGAACCACACATCATCAGTTGAGCATCTTGACTTGGGTCTAAAGAATTTCTGATTTCTTAGTCATTTGTTCTGGCATGATCCTGATTACCTTTAGTACTTGGCTATTTCTGAGATCTGTCCTCAATTCTCTTTTACAAACAAAAAATCAAAGAGAATATTTAACATCTTCAGAAGTATCTATCATCTCTGTCAATAAATCTCCCTACCATTTTCTTTGAGGTGCTGCTGTCTTCTTCCCTGGCCTCTTGTTCCTTAGACACTAGAAAAATGTCTTCATATATATCTAAACTTTTCTGCAATCTTGCTTTCATTTTCACCTTTGCTTTCCTTATAATATATATTTTTGCACTCAAATTCATTCTCTAATATTTCCAGATCTCCTCTGTACTTGGATGTTTTATTCCTCACATATGCCTCTTTCTCAACCCTGATTACTTTTTCACATCTTTATTTATCCACACTGAGCTTTCCCTCCCTCCCCACTTCTAGTGTATTTATTGCTGAATGGATCACAGAACCCTTGGCCATACATTAATTTAACATCGAACACTTTCCACTTCCCCTCTGTGCCCTTTGCAGAATTCCATTATTTTATTCCACTGGATTACTCCCAACTCTTACCATATGTTTTCAGATTTCTTGATCTGAAATTCACCATCCTTATCATCTACCATTTCAGCCTGACTTTATTATTAATTACAAAAACCAGGCCCCGATCAAGCAACCAGATACACATATAGTTAATTTTATGAATGCAATTTGTCCCACTGAAGTTACATATTATGCAGTAGGATTTGCCTTGAGCAAGTATATAGGACTACACACGCATGTAAGTTTAAGCATATGCATAACTGGTTGTTGGATCAAGATCAGAGTTAGGTTATAGGCATTGTTTTGGTGCTTTTTCACCACCTTATCCACAGACATGTTCTGGAATCTGATCAGATGAGGAAATTATAACAAATAATTTGTTCAATTAATTTCACCTCCTTTTCTGTTTGTGGAATGTCTGAAATTTCCCCCCCTGAAAACTGTCATAAATTTTGTTTATTTTGGGCTTTCTCTTACAGTTGTTCTGTGACTGGTCACAAGTCACATGGCATTATTTCTGTTCTATATTGGAGGAGGGTAACGAGGTTTCTTGTAACAAATGCAGGAAAGTAAATTTAAATGTCACTTTCCATGAGTGATCAAGTATCTGAGCTTAAACTTCACTTCCCACAAGCATTTGTGTTGAAAAACTAGATCAGCCAAGTGTTCTCAGAGAGCAAACACTAAAAGGGTGTGAACATTACCAAAGTAAATTAAATGGAAATTTTAAATTAATATTCATGGAAAGTTCTCTGCAATATTCATCCAGCACTATTCACTAATAATTGAAGAACGGCTCTTTTCACTCATTTACACAGGACTAACTCTTGCCCTGGATGCTGTAGTGATGGGGAGCTCACATATAGCATGGTACATCCTTTGCTCCACCATCCTGCTGTTTAAGGAAGGAACCCACGGAAGGACAGGTCTGACGTGTAGAGAGAGATGACTACTGCTTTTCTAAGTACCAATGATGGTACATAGCTAGGCATTAGCAAGTATCTGATGGTTAGGGCTCACTGCAGATATGTGCTCGCTGGTTGGGAAGTTGAATATGGCTCCTAACCTGTAGAAAATTACTATTAGGGACATGTTTTGGCCTATCTCTTACCACATTCCTGTGCACTATTGTCAATTGAAATGAATGGGAGCTACAGGTGCTCAGAGCTCCTGAAAATTGGTACTCAAGTTGGGCATCCAAAAAGGAAGGTGACCAAATTCAGGGCCCACTTTTGATACATTTGCTGATGGCATGTGTCTAATGCTTTAATCTCATTATCTTTTACTGTTGTAATCCCTGTTTTTGCTGTACTCATTCCCACCATTTGGAATCCCCCACTCCTTTCATCTGTTTGTGGCACCCACTTCCAGCATATTTTATTTAGTTACATTTATGAGCTCTCTGGGACAGAGACAATCTCATACTACATGTGTGAACAGTGTCTACCACACTGGGACCCCTTGTGCTAGGGCCCCTGCATGATACTTCCGTATAAAATATAAAAACCATGGGCTAAAATGATGAGTATGAAAAACAGCAGAGGATTGTGGGCATAAGTTAATAGCTATAGTGCTAGAGCAGTGGTGAAGGCCATCATGATGTCTATGTAACACCTCCAGAGGCTTTGGAGAGATGGTGCTCTAATGTGGTATTTGCTTCACATGTACAAATGTGTAGATGCACACCTCTCCAGAATTACTCACCCTGGGCAAGCTGGGGTGCAGGAACATGGATCTGTAATCATTGTGTTTGCACTTTTTCATATTTAATAAAGATTGTTGGTGGGCCAAAATCATGCCATCACAAAACTTATCCATTAGTGAGGTTAAAAAACTATCTCACGTGGCATCAGATGGAGGCGCTCCTATCTGCATACCTCTGATAATGAAAATAGAAAATATTTTATATACTGAGAAACAGCTATGACCTGAAATAACCACGATACACAGATTTTGAAACAGAGTTCCAGATATGATGTTATATGTGCATTTGTGTGTTTGTTATTCATATTCATTCACATTCCTAGCAGGCATATGGACAGAGTCTATACAGAAGCCAGCAGAGAGGAAGAAGCAACTAAAATAAACAGATGGGTGGACAGGGCAGAAATAATATTAAGTAGTTAAACCCATAATATAGTATCTAGAGAGAAAAATAAAAGGGCTAAGAGAAAAAAAAAAGTCAAGCAATAGCCCTTCCTGCCTTTCTCCCAACACACACAGAGAAAGTGATAAGACCACTCAGGGAAAATTATAAGGTGTCCATAAACATATACTAAGATCATAAAAATTAATATAGCAAACAGAATCATATATACAAGGGTCAGACTCCACTCTGTTTCACAGATATAAGTGGAGAGTAACTCCATTGATTCTTTAATGGAGTTCTTTCAGATTTACACTGATGCAATTGAGAGCAGAAGCAAGCCCCCAAAAGGATTTGATTTTAACCAAAACATTATGATGAAATGAAAATTCAGTGGAGACTAAAGGAGTGATGGATATAAACTTCAGCTACTCAAATAATCAAAAACAGATTCATGAATAAATGACTCAAATTTGCTTTGTCGCTATTGGTGAATCATGCTATTTATTATTCTCCTAATCTTATTTAAAAGTTGCAGTCATCCAGTCAGGGAGACGAATTAATGCTAGAACTGGGTGACATTTTTCAGATGAAAGTTTTTTGTTGTTGAAAAATGCAGATTCTGGTTAATTGAAACATTTTTTTCAAATTTGTGTTAAATTTGCCCAATTGTGACAGTTCAGAACAAAACACAACAAAATTCCAACATTTCCAAACATCAAATATTTCAATTTGATATTTTCAATGTTTTGAAAGGTAAGCCCCCCTCAAAATGAAACATTTTGTTTTGGGTCAAACAAACATCTAGTTTGAGTCAAAATGAAATGTTTGCAACTTTCCACTTTGGAAAACAAACATACAAAAATCAACAACAAACAAGCAAACAAAAACCCAACATCTTTGTGTTGACCCAAAACTGACTGTATTTTAGATATTTTGGTTTGGCCACTGAAACAAAAACTCAGTTATCTGCACAGCTCTAAACAATGTCATGTGAATAATCATACTACAAATTGCAAAGAATGAATAGTTCTAGTAAAAGTTCACTATCTCAGCCATTCAAACTAATCAGCAAATACTGATAAATATTATACGTTATCATCAGCAATCTGGAGTGTTGGAAATGAAATTCACAAATGAACAAAACAAAAAAGTCCTGAAATTTGTCACATCTTTGGTTCAGCTAATACTGTTCAAACAGCTCTAATATTAATTTTATTTATTTGCATTACTGTAGCACCTAGGAACCATGTCTCCATTGGTTAGGTGCCCTACAAACACAGAACAAGAAGACATTCCTTGCCCCAAAGAGCTTAAAGTCTAAATATAAAGCAAGAGACAACAGATGGTTACAGGGTGGTATAAGGGAACAATGAGACAACATTAATTAGCATGATGGACAGTGGTCTCAGCACACCAATGGCCTAAGTGTTGTCAAGTTTTATGCAGGCATCAGATCAAAGGAGAATAAGAGTTTTAAGGAGAGTTTTGAAGGAGGATAATGAGATGGCTTCATGGATGTTTATGCCAAGCGTGAAGGACAGTATGAACACATGAAGGTGCTCTTTGAAAACATAAGGTGGCGATGTAAGCTGGCTTTGCCAGTTGAAGGTGAGAGTCAACAATTAGATAGTGAATGAGAGATGATAGGTATGGTGGGGACACACAGTAAAGGGCCTTGAAAGTGAAGACAGGTATCTTATGATTTATATGACAGAAAAGGGGGAGCCAGCAGAGGGATGCAAAGAGAGGGGTGACATGGTCAATGTGTCTGGCAAGGAAAATGATCTTTGCAGCAGCATTCCGAATGGATATAAGTGGGGAAGACAAGGCCAGAGAGAAGGATGTTACAATAGTCATGATGTGAGATGATGAGAGCTTAGTAAAGAGTTTTATCTGGGTTGACGGGTAGGAAAGGCTGCAGCTCAGAGAGGTTATGAAGAAAGAATTGGTAAGATTTAGGCATAGCTTGTATATGAGGACTTAAAGAGAGGTCAGAGTCAAAGATGATGCCCAGACTACAGGCCTAAGTGACATGCAGGATGGTGGTGTTGTCCACAATGATCAAGAAAGGGGTGGGCGGGGGGAGGTGGGAAGTTTCAGAGCACTGTTTTAACCATGTTGAGATTGAGCTGATGGCTAGACATGCATGAGGAGTTGTCAGGAAGACAGACTGAAATTTCAGTTTGGATAGAAGGAGACAGGTCTGGAACAGGGATAGGTAGATCTGTGAGTGATCTATCTATCTATCTATCTATCTATCTATCTAGTTGAATTTGTAGTTGCAAATTAAATTATCCACAGATGAGATGTACAGGGAGATGAGAAGGGGACAGAGAACAGAACCCTTTGGAACTCCCACAGAAAGCTGGAGGCCTGAGGAGGATGCTCTGAAAGAGCATTGAGACAGGTAGGAGGAGAACAAGGAGTGGACAGAGTCACGGAAGCCAAGGGAGGACAAGATTTCAAGAAGAGATGCATGGTCAGTGGTGCCCAAGGCAACTGATAGGTTAAAGAGGATGAGGTTGGAATTCTGGTTCTAAGCTTCAGCTAGGAAGAAATCATTAGAATATTTTGTAAGAGCTGTTTTGGTGGAGTGCAAGGGGCAGCAGCTAAATTGGAGGGGCTCTAGGATGGAATTGGAGGAGAGGAACTCCAGATAGTGAGGGAAGACAGTGGTTAGCTTATACAGCACTACAGATATGCACAATGCTTAACAGAGAAGCTAAAAAGACAAGAGGAGTAAAATCTAATTTATACAGAACATATGAATGGGTAGCCATTTTGTGGCTGCTAGGAAGCCCAATCATTCCAATGGAAGCAATACATTAGGGCAGTGGTCCCCAACCCCCGGTCCACGGACCGGTACCGGTCCGTGGAGCATTTGGTACCGGGCCGCGGCCGCGGCCACGGCCGCGTCCCCCTCCTGGCTGCGGCTGCGTTCCCCTCCGGGCCGCGGCTGCGTTCCCCTCCTTTGCCTCCGCATCTGGCAGCTTCCCGCCTTCCCTTCCGGTCCGTTGCGGTCTGGCTTCCGGCGGCTTTTCGGCGGACATACGACAGTCCGCCGTGGTGAATTGAAGAAATGAAGCTGATCTGCGGCTTTTCGGCGGATATACATCCGTCCGCCGAAAAGAGTGAAAAATTAATTCCCCCCCCAGGCCGCAAGCATTGACTCGCCCGCGTCGACCGGTCCGCGGAGATCAAAAGGTTGGGGACAACTGCATTAGGGGATGGATTTTCAAAAGTGCTTGTCATTGGTTTAACTCAGTGATCCCATTTTAGTAAAATTCCCATTGATTTCACTGAGACAGAGATAGGCTAAAGTTGAACATCCTGAAAATCCCACTCAACTACTTGTTTATAGGATAATGGTACTAGGCCAGAGGTACACTAATAACATAATAGCAATGGTTACATAATTTTTTAAGCATTGGTAACGTTCGGATAGAAAAGTCAGACATCTGGCCTATGGACTAATTCCTACCTGCCTGGAATAGTCAGGTTGTGCAGATTTTCAGGTTACATTACCAAAAATAAAATATATTTCTAGCCCTTCTGGTTGAAAAGATAACCTTGGAAATGTGACTTACAAGGAAAGTGATAGTGTTGTCATATATCTATATATATAAAAGTCAAGTGGTGTATGTATGTATGTATGGCAGCGAACTCCTCCCGCACCATTTGAGCCAGAGACTTGAAATTTGCTACAGTGAGGGGTCTTGGGGTCTAGATCCTCGTAAGGGTCGAAAAATTTTCGGATCTCACCTCTGACGCCCCCCAGGGGTGAAAGTCTTTCAGGGCCAATCACATCGGCTGGACGGTTAGGTGCTGATGATTTCATAATACCCCCTCCAACAGACACCGCACTCGCTCAGGTCCCTGCCCCTCCCTCCTCCAACGGAACCCCGGAGATCCCTCAGTTCTCTGCCCCTCCCCTCTCCCAACGGAACCCCGGACGCCATCATGTGCCCCCCCCCCCCACCTGCGAAGGTCCCCGGAATCCCTCGGCTCTGGGCCCCCTCCTCGCCTGCGACGGATCCGAGTTGGGTTTGGTGGGACGGTAAGTGAGGCGGGGGTGTCGGGTTCAGTCGGGGGGTGAAGTGGGGGTGTCGGGTTTGGTCCGGGGGTAAGTGAGCCAGGGGGTGTTGGGGTTGGTCAGGGGGTGTCAGCTGTCTGCCCCCTCCCCACCTCCGACTGACCCGAGCAGCGCCGGGCACTTATGCTAGTCTATCTATATATATATAAAAGTCAAGTGGTGTATGTATGTATGTATGACCGCGAACTCCTCCCGCACCGTTTGCGCTAGAGACTTGAAATTTGGTACAGTTAGAGGTCTTGGGGTCTAGATGGTCGTAAGGGTCGAAAAATTTTCGAATCTCACCTCTGACGCCCCCCAGGGGTGAAAGTCTTTAAAGGCCAATCACATCAGCTGGGCAGCTATGTTGTTATGATGTCATAATACCCCCTCCAACAGACACCGCACTCGCTCAGGTCCCTGCCCCTCCCTCCTCCAACGGAACCCTGGAAATCCCTCAGTTCTCTGCCCCTCCCCCCTCCCAACGGAACCCTGGAATCCATCAGCTCTGTGCCCCCTCCCCACCTGCGAAGGTCCCCGGAATCCCTCAGCTCTGTGCCCCCTCCCCACCTGCGACGGATCCGAGTTGGGTTTGGTCGGACGGTTAGTGAGGTGGGGGTGTCGGGTTTGGTCCGGGGGTGTGGTGGGGGTGTCGGGTTTGGTTGGGGGGGTAAGGTGGGGGTGTCGGGTTTGGTCGGGGGGTAAGTGAGCCGGGGGGTGTTGGGGTTGGTCAGGAGGTGTCAGCTGTCTGTCCCCTCCCCACCTCCGACTGACCCGAGCAACGCTGGGCCCTTTTGCTAGTATATATATATATATATATGGAAATTAAAGAGAAGAAGACTACAGCAGCAGGTTCAACCTGCATGTTGAAAAATATCTGCTGAGATTTCCATTAGCTTTGAATGGTATAATCCGGGGGTTCCCAAACTTGTTCAGCGGCTTGCACGGGGTAAGCCCCTGCAGGGCCGGCAACAGAAATTTGGGGGCCCCCTACTCTGATCATTTGCCCCCCCCCCAGCCCAGATGGCACTTCCCCCCCCAGCTGACAGTGGCTGGGGGCCCCCCAGCCCAGCCGGGGGCCCCCCCAGCCCAGCCGATGCTCCCCCCCAGCTGACAGCGGCTTGCCCTTGCTGCTCTCCACCCTCCGCACCCTTTCTCCCCCGGACCTGGTGGGGGAAGCCCTACAGTGCTGCGGAGCCTCCCCGCCCTCGCCCTCTTTTCAGGCGGTGGTGCACTGCTGCCGCCGGCCGGGCTCACTGCTCCTGCCGGGGACTCGCGCACTCGTCCGCTCCGGAGGAGAGCCGCGCCGCCTCCCCGCCCCTTCCCTGCTCTCCAGGCCCGGCGACGAGGGGGGATGACTACGGGTACTGCTGTGTACCGGGCCCCGGACTTAAGCGGGCCTCCCTAAAGTCCGGGGCCCAGTACAGCTGTACCCGTAGTACCTCCCTGTCGCCGGCCCTGAGCCCCTGCCTGGCCGCAAGATGCCAATGGGAGCTGTAGGAAGCGGTCGCCTGGCCCGCGCTGCTTCCCGCAACTCTCATTGGCCAGGAACACTGAACCGTGGCCACTGGGAGCTGCGAGCGGCCGAAACTATGGACACTCTGGTAAACAAAGCGTCTTGCGGCCAGGCAGAGGTTTACCCTGCGTAAGCTGCGGAACAAGTTTTGGAACCCCATGTATAATCAATGATAAACCCTTGTCATCTATGACAGAAATAAATCTGTAATTTTAAAAGAGGATTAAGATTGCTTATGGCAAGTCATTTAGGAAGGAACCAGGAAATTGGTCTTCTATCTCTCAAATGCAAACTGTGCCTATTAAAATCTTCCATAGGTGCTCAAACAGGGGCCTCTGTGTGTGTGTGCGCGCACGCGTATATATGTGCATGTGTTGCTTTTCTCCTTGCATAAACCCCACCCCCTTTACCTTCCTAAGTGGAGCAAAAGTCAAAAACTATTTTTTTTAAATGTAAGATTTTTTGGGCCCCTGTAGCTCACGTGCATTCGGTTTTCTAATATTTGAATGTGGGGTGAGGCGAGACCATAAACCTAAATGTCAGTGATGACTTGGAAAGCTGATGTTTTAACAGACTGTTACCTTGAAATATGCAAAGCCCACCTTCCTAAAATGACTGGGGAGAATCTTGTAGAGCTCTTGTCCCCTTTAACACTTCACTTATCTCCTCTCATAGGAAAGGGTGATCTATCACTTTGATATTAATTCCTCCTGTTAATTCAGTGGTTATCTGTATTAGAGGCATCGGGAATACAGTGGTATTTTTGAAAAATAAAATAAATAGAAAGGGAGGGGCAGGTAAGCTTAATTAGCATCCTGTAGAGGCCAAAAAAAGGCCGCAGGGGCCTGTATTTACTGATAAGCAACATTTTTACTTCATTGTGATGATAGTGCTCAGAGAGCTCTGTATATGAAAATAAAAACATGACTACTCAGATTACTTGACTGGGAATTGACTTTGAGCCGCTGCTGGGAAGCGGTGTCTAGGGGAGGGGAAAAGCATTATTGAGCTTCAGAGGAAAAAAGGGGAAAGGAGGAGAAAGAGAGGAGGAGGAAAGAGAGAACGGGGGGGGGGGGGGAGGGAGAGGTGGGAAAATAGAGAGCACTAAAGCACTAAATATGTTGTGTTACTCAGGCAGGGCTGTGCTAGTGTTCCATTAGCCCACTGACTTCCCATATCTGTGGACTAGAACCTGAGCTCAGCCCTAATGTGGTCTATGGAAAATGACTTTTCTCAGCCCTCAAGGTTAGTTTAGCAGTAATTAAAGCCTAACACTGCACTTTTGTCCCCTTACTATTTACATGGTCTTGACGCTTTAAAAACAAAAACAAAACAACTAAAGTGAAAAGAGAGTTCTGGTTCTGAATAGAAAATAAGAACAAATTAAATGTCAGAACCCTACAAATGACTGGACCTTATCCCTAATATATATACAACATATCACTGTCCCCTTTTTACTTTGATTTTAAATATTTACTGTCAACTCTTTCCATCCATTTGGCAAATATACTGATTTTTTTTTCTATTCAGAAGAAGCTTCATACCAACAGAAGAGGCCTTATCTGTTCTACTGATTCAAACCTTAACATTGTTCAGCATTATATTTATATTTTGAATATATATATCCGACACCCTACCAAGTTGCCAATATTAGTCCTTGGAACAAGCTCAAAAACGCTCAGTAAAATCATGGGTATTTTTAGAAATAACCATCTTGCCTTTCACAATATATAGAGTTGTTTATTGTTCATTTTATACATTTTACTGTGCATATTAAATTCCCAGATTCCTTTGAGGAGTGGTTATTATATGTTTATGCTACTATACCCTCCAATTTTGAATTAAATATTTTCTTATTCTACCCCTGGGTAACACAAGGGTAGGTTTGCATAAACCCGTCCTTTTGGGGTCATTTGTTCTTCACCTAAAGATGAGTAAAGAAATTGGGAAACAGATTTTTTTGGGTGTAGTTTTACTGTGATATATGAAAAGTTGTACCTATATTTATAAACAAATAAGATATTATACATTATGGGTAATATCCCACTTTTTATGTGCATGTGTTATTGCCATTTGTAAGAATTACTTGTGCATATCAATTGGAGAATACAGCACTTCATTTCAGTTCAGAAAACATGGGGATAGATCTTTATTTTCTTAATTATCATTTGGTCTAAAAAGCATTGGTATTGTCTTACAGATGGTCACCTATGCTGGAAGCTCATAAAAGAATCCTAAATTGTGGAATGATTACTCTAAATTTAGGGAAGCATCAACTCCCTAATGCTAAAGGTGGAGCCATGCTGATAAACATATTAGTATTTCTTAATTCAAACACCTGTTCTGCCCGAAAGATACATTAAAAAAGCTCTTATTTATTGCTTGCATCTCCATTTCAGATTTAATCTCACTATAAATTCATCTCATGTTAATTTATGTGCAAACAAAGGCACACACATTTTAAATATCTGAAATGCTGGAAATAAACTTATTTTTAATTTTGTGCTTGTTTTCCATTTGTCAACCAGCAAATGAAAGGACTGAATAAATCATGCACTAATTGCCAGCGGTGCTAAATTTAGTGTGAGATCTGGAATCCTTTTGATCAAAACCGCTGAATATGAAATCGTCCTCAGCTCTCTAGGCAACTTTATCCGCCTTTCTATTCTCCATCTGTCAGTCACCTGGGAATTTGTGAACTATTCCATATGTCAGGCTTGTCAATCACAATGGAATGTGGGAACTATCTGCCTACTGCATAGGAATTCTTGTTAAAAATTAATCTGCTTTAAACTGGAATTTCTATATTTTAATACCATATTGTTTAGTGTTTCTAAACATTTTTACCTGTATAAGGCTAATGAGAAATTATAAATGACATGCTTATTCACATATCTCTATAGGCTATTTATATATACAATACATATTCCTCCGGTTTTGAAGTTTACATTGGTTTCTATCATCCACTTTCAGTTGCTCAGAGCTTTCTCAATCAACTCCTTAGGGGCTGAAATTTTAGATTCTTTATCTTAGCCCAAAGGTGACTTTTTTTAAAGTATGAGTAAGATTGGTTTAGCCATTTTTGAGTAGGTGAGCATGAAAAAATTCCCTTTCCTGCCATGTGTTCTGACTGAACTTTTCTTCACAATTGGAGCCAGAAACTTAAAACTTGGCTTGTTTTGTAGTCTGCATTAAAGAAAGCACAGCAAATATGAATAAAATTGTTTCAGGAGTTTAAAAATATAGGTAAGTTTCCGCTTGACATGTTTTATATAACTTTGTATTAGAATTTTCTGATAGTTGCCTCTATGCCTTCATAAAGGATACTTCAGTTTAGGACAGTTTTCATTACATTTGGATCTATACAGGCCATATTCATTAGGTCTTCCTCAGTTAATGGTGTATTTTTATGACAGATATTTCCTCGTTTAAGGAATCTTAATTTACTTGCAGTAAGGTTATGTTCATATAAGATTAATTCAAGTCAACAGAGGATACGCTGAAACTTATTAGCAATATTTCCCACAAAAATAAGGGAAATTAAAAGTACCATGAAGTACCAGAAGTAACAAAGAGTTCTGTGGCATCTTAAAGACTAACTAAAGTATTGAAGCATAAGCTTTCGTGGTCTAATACCCACTTTGTCGGATGCATGCAGTGGAAGTATCATACTTTAGTCTTTAAGGTGCCACAAGACTTACTTCTGTTATTCCAGACTAACATGGCTACCTCTCTGATTAATGAAGTACCAATCATCCCAAAATTCAAAGGCTAGAATTTCTACTGAGACAGTTTTCAGCTGTTTTGTACACATTTTCTTCTTAAATTAACCTTAGTAAGTTGTTTTTTTTATTCACTTTAGATCACTAAATATACAGGATCCATATATATTCAATACAGTAGTGAGACAGAAGTGAAATCTTCGGTGAAATCAGGCCCTGTTGAAATCAATGGGAACACTCATGCTGACTACAATAGGGCTGGGATTTAATCTCTTAAATTTTGGAATCTCCTCACTTAGGAGTGTTCGATTTCTCAACCAATACATCTTGTCTATTAAGTATAAACAAAATGAAATTACACATGAAACATTAAGGACCCAGTCTTTCAATCACTTGTGAGTAACTTTATTTATAGTTGCCAGTGGAACTACACATGGATTGTTTCTTCTGTGTCTAAGCATTTGCACTGTTGAAAAGAGAAAGCAAAGGCAGGATATTATAAAGTAAAATCAAAGTATCTATAACAATGTTAACTCAGACACACTGCAAACATGCAGTATTTTCTGTTCGCACTTTTTTCTTTTTGAATATGCAGTTTAAAAATATGATATTCTTCTTACGTTATTCCAGAGTATCCAATGCAAAATATAAAATAAGAAAGGCTTGACTGAGATACTCCCACTAGCCCTGGGAAAGAGTGGCACCCAATTAGCTCTTCACTTGCAGCTAGCAGGTGAGAGAATGGGAAGGGCTGGGGACAAGAGAAAATTCTACAATCTTTTACAGGGTGTAACATAGATTTCCTCTTGTACTCACACAGTTCCACCAGCTGATGCGCTCAAAGCTCCACCCATTCTCTACCCTGACCTCTTGCAAACAATGAGTATCAGCATACCCACAGAGTCTGCCTGTCTCTGCATCTAAGCCCTGGTCTATGGGGGGGGGGGGGACTACCTAAGATATGCAACTTCAGCTAGGAGAATAGCATAGCTGAAGTCGACGTATCTTAGGTCGACTTACCTCACATCCTCACAGCGCGGGGTCGACTGCCGCCGCTCCCCCCATCGACTCCGCTTCCGCCTCTCATCTTGGTGGATTACAGGAGTCGAAGGCAAAGCAATTGGGAATCAATTTGTTAGATCCACGATAAATCGATCATTACTCGCTGATGCGGTGGGTAGTGAAGACGTACCCTTATACTCTGATTCAAGAAAGCCATACAGGGCCCTGGTGATGACTGACTCAAGGTAAGTAACAATCTTGTCCAAAGCATCCAAATTATCATTGATGTAGGAATCTTAATCTTATTTCTGGCTTTCTTTGCACTGAAGACATGGCATTACTGAACATAACATTGTTGCATTTAATTTGTATATTTAAAGGAAAAAAATCTAGTATTTTATATTTAAGGAGTGTGTTTTGCATACACACATAAACACACTTATACATGCTTGTATGTCATTTAGAAACTTGGAATCCCTGTGTTATCAAAACAAAAATGCTCGTTAACCTAAAATATATATTAACATGCTTAGATACACTTAGCAACATTTCATGTGAGTGTATCCTATACCAGCCACCAAAACCTCATGAATGTAGATACACATATTATTAGGGCCCTACCAAATTCACAGTCCATTTTGGACAATTTCACAGTCATAGGATTTCAAAAATTGTAAATTTCATGATTTCATCTATTTAAATCTGAAATTTCACCGTGTTGTAGCCATAGGGGTCCTGACCCAAAAAGGAGTCATGTGTGAGGAGTGGTTGCAAGGTTATTGTAGGGAAGGTTGTGGTGCTGCTACCCTTACTTCTAAACAGCTGATGGTGGCGGCGCTGCCTTTAGAGCTGGGCAGCTGGAGAGTGGCAGATGCTGGCCAGGAGCCCAGCTCTGAAGGCAGCACCACCGCCAGCAGCAGCCCAAAAGTAAGGATGGCGTGGCATACTATTGCCACCTTTTTTTCTGTGCTGCTGCCTGCAGAGGTGGGCCCTCAGTCAGCAGCTGCCACTCTCCAGCTGTCCAGCTCTGAAGGCAGCAGAGCAGAGGAAAGGGTGGCATGTTATGGTATAGCCAACCTTACTTCTGCACTGCTCCTGCCTTCAGAACTGGGTGCCTGCCCAGTTGCCCAGCTCTGAAGCAGTACAGAAATAAGGGTGGCAATATCATGACCCTGCCCTAAAATAACCTTTTGACCCCCATACAACTCCCTTTTGGGTCAGGACTCCCAGTTTGACAAATGCTGGTCTCCTCTGTGAAATCTGTATAGTAGAGGGTAAATGCACACAAAAGACCAGATTTCAGGGTCCAGAAAGCATTTTTCATGGCTGTGAATTTGGTAGGGCCCTACATATTATCTAATGAAAACAATAGATGGTTAGCAAATTTATTTTTCAGTACATTCTATTCATACTTGCATAATTCCACAAAGCAAAAATAAATAATATCAAACAGAAATAAAATTAGCACACTTTATATCTTTATGTTGTTTCTCTCTGGGCTGTTTCTCTCCTATATAATTTACTTAACCATACAAAAGAAGAGCTACCAAATTTCATGTTCAATTTTTCCTCCAACATTATCAAAGATTCTCAATTAAATTTATTATGATTTTTGTGATATACTACTCTCCGTCAAGACCTATGTGCGCCACATTTTTTTCTTCATCTGCTATTTTTTCCAACTTTTGAAGCTTCAGATATTTGCTGACATATCTCCATTTCATTATTAAGGTTGCATCTTAACATGTAACTACTTAAATGTAAAATCTCCCCAGAGATTTCCTGGAAATACTTGGCTGCTTTGGATAATACCATACATCTGTCTATCAGTCCAAGTCCTTCTGATCATTTCAGATTCTGAGAAAAGGCATGGTGTTAAAATAAAACAGTACGCAGAAATTGAGTATACTGTATGTGCACACAATACACACCATTGCCAACATGGGCACTCAGCACAGGAGAACAGGGCCCACAAAATGGACTGGCAGGAACAGGTCTGGTACCAAAATACAGTGTATAACATCTTCCTTCAATACTGAAATTGACCAATTATTTCTACTCCTTATTTGCTATCTCGTAATCAGATTATAACCCATGAAAGTGCTCTTCCTCTAAATTTATGACTACTTAATTTCCATCATAACCTTTTATTAAGGAGTTTATTAAAAGACTTTTTGGAAGTCCAGTTATATTTTGCTGACTGGTTCTCCTTTGTCCATTACCATAGTGACTACCTCTAAGAATGCTAATAGGTTGAAAAGGTAGTTTTCCTTTTCAGAAGTCCAAGATGCTCTGTAGCTATCAAAACATAAGCTATCTAACCATTTTATCCCTTATTCTCACCACTTAACTTATTCTCTGCTGCCTTTATGTTAACTAGTGCTTGACATACCACAGAGTGCCCAAACATGGTAATGTTCTACATTACCAGCAGCAGTAGAGCCTTTTACTGCCCAACTGGTGTTGGATAGGAATGGAAAGCAGCCTAACACACTACTGGGGGAAAATGAGCCTCTTGAAGTTAGATCAGTGGTGCATAAGCCATTGAAGCAGGATGCTCTGTGTGGCTGATTAGCTGATGTAGGTTTCTGACCTACTTTTTCCCTGTTGGTTGGTCTAGGCAGGCAGAGTTAGGAACACTGGTCAGAACTCAGAGGTGCAGCTGGCTGCGGTGAGCATTGTTTAAAATAGCAAACACATGAGCTGATAAATAGCACTGATATTCACTGTACCTAGCAAGTCTATTATGCAATTCACACATCCCACATCAGGAATGCTACTCTGACTTTATGCAAATTTGTAGTCGAATTTAAGAATTTTCAAAATTTTCTGTCTCATAAGTGTATAGTAGGTTACTAATATTTCAGCTCCTGGAAATGTCATTTTGAGTTAACTGGATGGTTTTGGTTTGCATTGTTCTTTAATGAACATTTTACAATAAAACAGATGTTTAAAAATAAACAACTGAAATTAACAAAAGATGCTTTTGCTCTACGATTTTCTGTTCTAGAAAGAGAATACCAAGTTGTCACAGCATTTTCCATGAAAATTGGAATCCAGCTATATATTCTTCTCTCCTATTCTACTGTACCTGTTGTAGTAATGCCTTTTGCACTTCACACTCACGTTATCACATGGTGTTTTCTAAATACAGTAACGATTTGGGCAAATTAGGCAGCTGATTGCTGCAAATATAATTGTTCACTCAGGACTAGATTCACAGGATGGAAGCACCTATCTGCCACTTTAGGCACCTAAATTTCAGAATCAGTTCCCACTGGGATTCACAAAACCCTTGCACAGCTGCCCCTGAACCATGCAGGTGCCTAGGAATCACTCGGATCTTAATTTTTTCCAGCAAAAGTTTCCTATATGCTTAGGTTTCTGCCTCTACGCATGCACACTATAGCCCCATGCCAGGTGTCCCAAAGCCTATCCACAAGGAAACCATTTTGAAACACTTGGAGGAGAGGAAGGTGATCAGGAACAGTCAACATGGATTCACCAAGGGCAATTCATGTCTGACCAACCCGATAGTCTTCTATCATGAGATAACTGGCTCTGCGGTTATGAGAAAAGCAGAAGGCAAGATATATCTTGACTTTAGCAAAGCTTTTGGTATGGTCCCCCATAGTATTCTCGTCAGTAAGTTAAAAAAGTATGGATTGGATGAATGGACTATAAGATGGATAGAAAGCTGGCTAGACTGTCGGGCTCAACAGGTAGTGGTCAACGGCTCAATGTCTAGTTGGCTGCCAGAATCAAGCGGAGTGCCCCTGGCATCAGTCCTGGGGCCGGTTTTGTTCAACATCTTTATTAATGATCTCAATGGTAGGATAGATTGCACCCTCAGCAAGTTCACAGATGACACTAAGATGGAGCGAGAGGTAGATATACTGGAGGGTAGGGATAGGGTCTAGAGATACCTAGACAAATTGGAGGATTGGGCCAAAGTAATCTGAAGAGGCATTTGAACAGGCATCTGCCAGGGCAACTAAAACGATTAGGGGATTGGAACGGGTCCCTTATAAGGAGAGATTAAAGAGGCTAGGACTTTTTAGCTTGGAAAAGAGGAGATACAGGTCTATAAAATTATGAGTGGTGTGGAGAAAGTGAATAAGGAAAAGTTATTTACTTGTTCCCATAATAGAGGAACTAGGGGCCACCCAATGAAATATTGGGCAGCAGGTTTAAAACAAATAAAAGGAAGTTCTTCACACAGTGCATAGTCAACCCGTGGAATTCGTTGCCTGAGGAGGCTGTGAAGGCTAGGACTATAACAGGGTTTAAAAGACAACTGGATAAATTCATAGAGGTTAAGTCCATTAATGGCTATTAGCCAGGATGGGTAATAAATGGTGTCCCTAGCCTCTGTTTGTCAGAAGGGGGGATGGATGCACTCTGGGGCACCTGGCTTTGGCCACTGTCGGTAGACAGGATACTGGGCTAGATGGACCTTTGGTCTGACTCAGTATGGCCTTTCTTATGTTCTTATGGCTGAAGTGGGTTCCCTAACCATTGGGATAGGGGATATTCTGTTGTGAGGATCCCTCAGTATCTGCTGATGAAGCTGTTCCACTGAGGATAATAAATACAAGAAGTCATTGGAGCAGTGGGCCTGGATTGTGTCTTCCCCACCCCCTAGGTGAGTGCTCTAACTAGAGGTATACTCAAGACTGAATTTTAGGCCCAATTCAGACCTAAACTGGATCCAAGCCCACACAACCTAATCTGAGCCCAAGAGGGTCAGTCATTTTCTGACCTGATCCTTCCCCCAAGCCCGAGTCAGCACCACCACCACCTCCTGCCTATCGGGTCAGCACAGTGGTAGCCATACTGAGGTGGTAGCTTCTGTATGTGCCGGCTGCTGTGAGCCCCTCTCTGGCCATCTGCCACTCTGCTGCACTGTGCGCACACTGTGGAGTGATGGGTGCTGCAATTCCTCAGCAGACTCACTCCACAGCATGGTGAGTGGTTGCGGCTGGCAGAAGTGGGGCATGCAGCTGCTGCCAAACCGACTACCCGGACAGGATGAAGAGAGTCGACCTGAACCAAGTCTGAAAAGATGTGATGGTTTTCCTATCCGACCTGGCCATGACACTGGTAGCCAGTTCCCTTTGGGTTTGGGTCAGGTTGCAGGGCACTAGCTCTAACAATCAGGCTACAGAGGCGTTCTCATTCTCTTTCTCTCTGGCCCAAGTCAGAATATCCCATAGCCCTGTGGGCTGTGGCACTCACCCAAGAGGTGGCAAATCCCTGATTAAATCTCTGCTCACCCTCTAATGCAGGGGGGGATTTGGACAAGGGTCTCCCACAACCCAGCCGAGTACCCAACCACTGGTCTAAAAGTTATGAGGAAGCTTCTCTCCCCTAGTTTCCTCCCCACTTCTTTCTAAAACAGTGAAGGTGGCTAACACCCAGAGAGGGTTTGCAGCTGAGAATCCCAAGTAGAGGGAGGCATTTCCCTGCAGCCCCAGACCTAGGTGCCTGTCTCCAACAGAGGGGTAAAGCTTAGCAATGCTACCCCCCGCCCCTCAGCTTGTCATTACCTCCCGGCTAGCTTAGGTGAGGAGTCTCCCAGCGTGCTGGTTTTTGGAAATCCCGCCATGAAGTGCCTCACTCTCCCCATTCATGGGATAGGGAACGTAGATGCCGAACTCAGGCGTTGCGAATCCCAGGGATTGTCTAGGCACAAAGTTCCTTTGTGAATGTATCCCTCTGAAGTATGTCTACACTGCCCTCCTTAGAGCGGCATGTCGAGTACATACACTAGAACACTCCCCTCCTCCGGCCCAAATAGGTAACATAGCAGAGTAGATAGTGAGGAGCTGCTTAGGTGAATAAAGACATGCTTGACTCCTGTGGGCATGTACCTGCCTATGTACCACACGGGTCTCTTCTTGCCCAAGAGGTGCTCCCCCCATCTACATTACTATTTTTGGCAGTGTAGAGTCTTGCTGTTTCCTTGCTGCTGGAGCCTTTTCCTGCCACAGGTAAAGGGTCCAGCTCCAGCAGCAGGGAAAAGAGCCTGGCAGTGGGGAAGCAGCTGGCCAAGGCTCTGGCAGCTCCTTGCTGCTGGAGCTTTTCCCCACTGCAGAGACCTGCTGGAGCCTTTTCCTGTGAAGGGGAAATATCTCCTACAGCACGCGAGCTGCTTGAGGCTTTCCTTGCTCTGCTCGCTTCCCCCAAGGACTGGCCTTACCATGAGGCGAAGTGAGGCGGCCGCCTCAGGTGCCGGATTGGTTTGGGGGGATGCCACTAGGACCCAGAATATAGATAATTTTGTCTGTGGCTGGTGCATATGTAATCTCTCTGCTCTAGGTTCACAGAGATGGTGGAGTTCTGTGCTGGAGGAAGGAGGGCACAAGAGACCTTTCAAAGTTTTGTCCCAAGTGAGGTGGCATGGAGGCATCATTTGAATTCCTTGCCTTAGGTGCCAAAATGTTGTGGGCTGGCTCTGCTTCCTCCTGAGCCCGGAGGCTTTCCCCAGTGCATCCACCCTGCCAGAGCCTTTCACTGATGCATGAGTTGCACACAGCAGCATGGACATGGCCTGCTTTTCACTGTGCCATGTAGCTACACATACCTCACACGCCAGTACAAATGGTGTGCAGTATAGACATCGTGGAGTCTTGGACATAAACATCTATTTATACTGAGAAGATATTATTTCCAACTGAGAAACAGTTGGAAATAATATCTCCTTTACTCCTTTAAAATATTATTATGGACTCTCCAACATCTTTAAGATAGCTAGCAGAGCTAGACAGAGATTAAAGGGACAGCTATATGTTTTAAATAGAAGACTACACCTCTAACAAAAGTATCCCACAGAAAGACATTGTGGGGTAGCCAGTGTGTTTTGTGTATAGTAGAAATATGTTATCAATTAAACATATGATTTCTTTTGAAATAAAAGAACAATAGGTCTATGACACTGCAACTGTCAACATTTATTTTTACTGTTACTACCAGCAGCAACTGTTGTTTGAAAAGGGAGCTGCAGAATTTAGCTACAGAAGAGATTAAACAGATGGTATATGAAGAGCAGACATTTTTAAGATTAGACATCCTCTTTGTGCACCCAAAAATATAAGCATCCCAGGGCTGAACTTGATTTCTCCATGAATCCTTATCTACACTCAAACTCAATTGTTTCCCCTGTTTGATTGTTGGAGGCTGTGGCACTTCTGACCATTCTAACAAACATCTGGACAGCCAATGTAGATTCTCCATAATCTCTGACCCAACCTGCTTTGAAGAAATTAGCCAATGATTCATAAACTCATGACAGTAAGAAAACTATCTGTGAAAAATCATTTTTCTCCTATAAAAATTAAGTTTTAAAAATATTATACAGATATGATTGGGCTTATTTTTCCTAAAGTTTAAACAATGTTACATACATATTAATACTCAGTGATCACCATTAAAAGTCAACTTTTAACAACAGCTAGCACATTTTTATTTTATTTTATGTAAAGGACCAGAATGTGATGTGGGAAATAAAACTGATGAGCATCATGTGTACACACACACACACATGCAGAATGGTTGCTATAAAGAGTCAACTTTTGCCAAGAGTTACAATGTGTGTGACATATCATAGCATTTTCATAATTCTAAATATAAGTAAAAGGTCGAAACTAATGCCTTACTATGACAACCACTGTATATCCAAAATACGTTATGATTAACATTTGAAACTACCTTTTTTTTAATTGTAAAGGGTAACTTAATTCCTGTGCTGTTGTCTAGCACATACTCCTTTGTGACAGTTTCACTAATTCTCGTCTATGAGTAAATTTCACTTCAACTTCTGGCTGAGAAACATGGATTGACATCAATATCAGAAGAGTTCCTGCATAAGACCATATGAAGAAATATTCCACTTTAAGAACACAGCCTTATTATTTAACTTTGGATGATAGTTGCTTAAAAAATTACTGTTGCTTAGTCCCCTATCTCCATTGTTTATTTTATGTCTTCCATTGAGGAATTCTGCTCAAAGCCTACATTCCTTTTTCTCACTATAGTGGAGCTCTCCAGAAGATTCGACTCATGACTCATGCCCACTTACAGGGCTGTCCCTCACTGTTATCAGGCTCACACAAACTCTTGAGCAGTTTTTGTTTTCGTCCACTATAACTGATGGACTTTGGACCTTATTACACCATCTACGAGATATTTCACTTTTTTTTGGAAATTGACTTACATGAACTCAGAACATAAACTCTCTTTGTTTTCCAAAATTTCATGCTTGTATTCTGCTAATAACTACTGCTGCATTTATTTTATAGTTCTACTAGCAAAAATACCCGGCGTTGCTCGGGTCCATTGGAGGTGGGGAGGGGGCAGAGAGCTGAGCGAGTGCGGGGTCCGTTGGAGGGGGGAGGGGGCAGAGAGCAAACCTGACATCCCCACCTCACCCCTCCGACCAAACCCGACACCCCCACATCACCCCCCTACCAACACCAACACCCCCTGACCAACACCCGCACCTCACCCCCCGTAGACCAAACCTGACACACCCACCTCACTTTCCCCCCCAACCAAACCCGACACCCCTACCTACCACCACAAACAAACCCGACACCCACACCTCACTTACCCCTCGACCAACCCCGACCCCCCTCTTCACTCCCCCACCAAACCCAACACCCCCTGACCAACCCCAACACCCACACCTCACCCCCTACCCACTCCGACACCTTCCCACCCCCACAGACCAAATCCCAACACCCCCGGCTCACTTACCCCCCGACCAAACCCGACACCCCCACCTCACCCCCCCGACCAAACCCGACACCCCTACCTCACTTACCCTCTGACCAAACCCAACTCGGGGCCGTCGGAGGTGGGGAGGGGGCAGAGAGCTGAGCGAGTGCGGGGTCCATTGGAGGGGGGAGGGGGCAGAGAGCTGAGCGAGTGTAGGGTCCATTGGAGGGGGGTATTATGACATCATAACTATGTTACAGAGAACAGCAGCTACCCAGCCAGTGATTGGCCTTTAAATAATTTCACCCCTGGGGGGCGTCAGAGGTGAGATTTGAAAAATTTTCGACTCTTACCCTGATTAGGACCCTAAGGCTGTACCAAATTTCAAGTTTCTAGCTCAAACGGTGTGGAAGGAGTAAGGGAACATACATACACGCACGCACGCATACACGCATACACCATTTGACTTTTTTATATATAGATTTTGACATAGGATATCTTGTCTTTTTAAGGACAGTAGAAGAACACCAAAGCAATACTTTGAAAATTGCTACTATGTATAAATGGCACTTCTAAAAACATAAAGTCAGCTTTGTTGTGTTATCACACAACAGACCCAACAATATACTACAGCTCTGTACTGTTAACAGGAAGAATTAAAAAAAACAAAACAAAAAAAAACCACACCCACAACAGTTCTACAAGAATGCTTCTTAGGAAAACAACTCAATTTACTTGTATCTCTTTCAAGCTCAAGGCATCTCCTCTTTGCACAAATAATTTTTGTTGCAAGTAACAGCAATACTTTTTCAAGCTATTTTCTGTTTTGTGTCCTAACAGACTTTGTGATGTTGTTTCCAGAAATTATTTAGATTAGAGATTATTTTAAAAAATCTCACAGTGGATATATTATCAGTGTTGAGCACAGAATAAAAGTACTTTTCTAAATTAGTAATTATTTATTTTCTTGTTTTACTAGACTACAAAGGTGACCCTTTTATTACACAAAGTCTTGAGGCGCTTCCCTCTCCCCCCAAAAGGAAACCAGTTCACACAATGACAGCTACTTCTAATTGTGTAGCCAATTGCTCAGTTACTCTAGCCAATGCTCAGACTTTGGCTTCAGTATACAAGACCAATTAAAACAGGAACACTGGCAAGAAAACATAATAATGCTTCCTTCAATTTATTACTTACGGTAAATGGGTTACAACAAAACAAAAGCCTCTAACGGATTCTGGGACTGATGCATTGCTTCTGTACTGTAGATAATTAAGTGTTTTAGTGGGAAATTGTTCATAGGATGGATATACAATTAGACAAATTTGTTCACATATCATGTTTCATTGAAGTCTGTATGAGCTTTCTATACTTGGCAACGGGTCCTGATCCTAGATACTTTTATGCCTGATTAATTGTCAATATTAGGCAGTAGTTTGCTCATTAGCTCCTTGCAGGGCACATCTCAAATTGCAGCAAACTCCATTTAGAGATGATATGCTAACTGTTAATAAACTACACCATCTTTCACACACACAAAAGTGTAGCCGGATATATATACCAGTACATTTTCTATGAGAATTGAAAACATACAAATTATTCTCTTGTATACGCAAGTTGTAGCTGCTAGTACTGTTAACTTATTAACTTATTCAGGGCTCCCTAGTGAATAAAAGCATCCCAATGTAAATTTACTGTGTATTATTCATGCTACATTTTAAAGTTTTCAATCTGTCATGTCAATGGCTTTAAATCATATCTACACCGATGTGCTACACTGGCGTCATTTTTAAACACAAGGAAGTAAATTAGAGAACATCTTGCCACACAACAGACATTTATTTTGTATATTCCTTTCCAAGGACTCATTGCCTTGATAGAGAGATTGAAGGATGACAGAAAAGTGGATATATATTTGCATATGATAGCTCATACTTTCAGTCTAGTAAAGTTATAGTTCACTCAACAGTTCACTTTCAGTGGCAAAAGGCTGTTCTTTCCCATTAAGTAGTCTTATCATAACTAAAACTTGCCATATCTAAAATTTAAGCAAACTTTATTGGCATAATTGGTCATGCTCCTGGATTTTGAAACCATTTCCTATAGCTGCAGATAGAAGTCATGTGACATTATTAGTGCAAGTCTTTGCCCAGCAAACCAATAGGAATCAAGAAGGGGTTACACAAGCAAGGCAGCAGACTCCCTACATCATCAGATTATTTTAGGTGTTGAGCACAAAACAAACAAACCCCAGTACAGCACCTATTATATCAAAGTAGCAGTAAGTAATTTTTTAAGCATAAAACAATAAACTTATACAGGGACCTTGTTGCTGTCCCTGTTCAGTGGGACAATGCTGCCTCCACATTCTCTGATGCTGTTACTACAGTTCAAGGATACTGATAGTGAGACCCTGAGGTCTTCTGCTATAGCAGAGAGACTAAAGATACAATACCAAAAGGCTTCTGACATGGAGTGGGGTTTTGCAGGGAATTCTGATTAAGAAGCAAAAGTTATGGAGTTGGCTGATTCAGTACTTGAGAGTCCTGGACCAGCGTAAAAGGAATCTGATGCAAAACAGCCATGCAGATCTCTGTAGGGAAGCGAAGGAAAAGCTGGAGATAGGGAAAGGGAAACTTCTCATCAAGTATCTAGAGCTGGAACCAATTTACTTAACTTTCAAAGTATTTACTAAATATGGGCTTCCAGGATAACAAATAATGACACCAACTCATTTACACTTATCCAAAGAAAAAGTTAACAAGAGGACAGCTTGTGCTGTTAGACGCCATCAAAACGCCTACAGTCTTCACTCACGATATGGAAGTGCCAAAATAGTGGCCATTATTCTATTACTCATTAGTCAAAGGATCTTCTAACCCAAACAAATGTTGCAGAATTGATTGGGGGATCGGGTTTATGTGATCAGAAATGGGAGATGACTGAACAATTTGCTTGAGAGGCTGAAGCACTTTCCAGACTGATGTGTTTGTGCTAAGCCTCATGAACCTTCCTTAACTTATAACTGCAATACCTTCTCTCCAACTTTTCAGCAGTCTGATTAGTCAGATTTTATAGTATTTTTTCAGTGAAGTTGGAAAATCTGATGTCCTGGGAAGAAATAACCTACTGCTATTGGACTGAAGATTGACTGTGGTCCTTTTTTGTCAGGACTAGAAAGAAGAAGACATTCCCAGGTGATGCATAGAGAAAGGATGCCTGGATGGGAGGCTCACCAATTCTTAATGTCCCACTGCTTAAATAGAGTATAATTCAAGATTCAGCTGAGATGCTAGCTACTGATGATCAGGTAGAATCTTCTGATCTGGGTATTTGTGACTACTAAAGCAAAGTGGCATGAACCTCATTCATTGGGACTTTTCCAGGCAGTTAAAAACCTCTAATTTAAAGATTGCTACAAAAATGATTCTAAAATTGAGACCGATACATTTGTGGGTGTCTAGACTCATTTGGAAAGTACTACATTGAAGCACTTGAGAACATTTCTAATTACTGCACTCTGAGAACACTGGGATTCACTGAGAAAGTTATTATTAGATATTTTTGTGGGAGATTCCAATGAGTCTGTTGATGAGAAAATGCTTCCTTCACTGAAGCTTACTGATGCAATATCCTATTATGAATTGCCAAGAGTTCCACATTCCACTGAAATAAATTGAATTAGCCATAGATGTCTTGGTTATATTTTCCACCAAACTGACATTGGTTTTGAAAACTGTACAGCACATTTTTCACAACTTTGATAGGCTAAATATTTCACAATCAACCAATATAGCCAGGGAATCAAAAAGTAATCTTGAGTGACTAAATTTTCAGATGCCCCACTGGAAATATTTTAAGGGCTCTGATTTTCAGAAAGTACTGAACACCTCTAAAAGTAAGGCCCAATTAAGGTGTTTCAAATTGGGAACTGAAAATTAAGATACTCAAAATCTCTATCACTTCTGAAAATCATTGCTGGTAACTTTATACTTCCCTAGATCTTTTCCAAAGATCTATTTATGGGAACCCCTTTTCTCCTGAGGATGGATCTGTAGGTGATATAATTCAGGATAATGTAGTAAATATTTGTCTTTGTCTAGAAAAAAAACATAATTCTTAGGATGGCCCTTCTTTCCACCAGCACAAAGTACTGCTGCATTTATATTTCAAATAAATCCCAGGAAGCAGTCAATAGAAGTGTTTCACCATTTTAAAATTATTCTATTTTTTTAACCCATGCTGCACTAGAGTTGAAGTCTTCTGCACTAGACTTCTGTTTTGCACATTTTTCATGCAGGATGAAAATAAATAAATAAAAAAGAAAGCTTTCCTTCATTACAAAACAGATTCATCCCCTTTACAACTTGTTTGAAAGAGCAAGAGGCCACATAATGGAGAATTCGCCACTTTTCTAACCACATAAATGCTTTCACACTCCATGGGTTGCTATAAAGCATAGAATTAGAGAGGTAGCCATGTTAGTCTGGAATAGCAGAGGTAACAGAGAGTCCTGTGGCACCTTAAATACTAACTAAAGTATTGAAACATAAGCTTTCGTGGGCTAATACCCACTTCATCGGATGCAAGCAGTGGCTTGCATCGTATAAAGCATAATTTGCTTCTACATTAACGGAACCACCTTAAATGTTCTGGAAGTAAATTATTCATGCATCATCTTCTTCAAGTGACATCTTCGATACAGAGGTTGTCTACCATCACTGTCCATCTTTCACCCTAGTGATAAAGTTGTAAAACTTTCACTTGTCTTTGGAGACCAGTCCCACTGGCAATGTTTCTGACACAGCTGACTCTCTTTCTTCCTCTTTCTAGTTTGTGTGTGATCTTGCTTGATAGTATGAGTACCGGAATTGAGTTCTTCTGGGATAGGTGAGCAATGTGTCTGCAGAGACATGTTATTCTCCTCCCTCAGGTCTCAAGTAATTGTGTTAAGAGCATAAGAACATAAGAATGTCCATATTGGGTCAGACGAGAGGTCCATCCAGCCCAGTATCCTGTCTGCTTGCAGTGGCCAATGCCAGGTGCCCCAGATGGAGTGAACCTAACAGGTAATGATCAAGTCAAGTGATCTTTATCCTGCCATCCATCAGCACCCTCTGACAAACAGAGGCTAGGAACACCATGCATAACTTACTACACAGGGAAATAGGATTCTCCTTTAGCCATACCAAAATGCTGGCATACCTCCTAAACACACAGATTGCAAGATACCTAAAAAATTGATGGCTAGCTCCTCAGCTTTAAAAATCTGATTTGTTCCTGTTGAGTCTCACCACTCATTCTGGTTTCATACTCCCTGACCTACCCGGAGTCCTCTACAGGTCTACCAAAATATAGCTTAACTCTCACATGTATTTTGATGTTAGCTGTCTATCTGGGTGGACAGTAAGAATTAACCCATATTGGCAAAGGGGATCCACAAAGACAGAGAACCTTCTTAATACAAGATGTCAAGAAGGAAAGTAAGCAAGAGAGGGAAGGAGTGGAAGTGTGCAACAACAAAAAAAGAAAAAGAAAAAAAAAAGAAGCAATTTATTCTGCAACTGTGCCAGTCTAAGAGCTGTCAGATTCTCATGCGAATGGTCAGCTCCCCATGGGATGCTCAACCCATGCTCAACTCTTGGAATATTGAAATTAGTTGAATTAATAATGCTGAGAGAGATCATATTGATGTAATCAACAACTTTTAAACCCATTTTGTTTGCAAATTAGAGCTAACTGCTAAATGACTGGCAATTTTACTGTTTCATACAGAGTATCTTCCAATTATATACTTGAAAAAATAATATAATTATTATTTCATAGATGCTAAAGCTTGTTCTTTGAGAAAAAATTAAATTCTTGGTTGCTGGTGGGAAAGCTAGGTAGGATTTTACATGAATTCCATCAATCAAGAGTTTCCACTGCCCCATATGGTAAAATCAAAATATCTTCTGACTTGTATCAGAATTATACATGATGTTTACTGTTTACAATCACTTAAAATAAACTATTCTTAGGGCACGGTGGGATCATGTGGTCTACAGGAGTTTGATTTCTAAAGTGTACTAATATGTTGTGAGTTAACTGGTCCATGTAGACCTTGCTGGTGTGCTTTAACATAGCACTGTTTCAAACAGCAGTATGTTAAAACACACCAGTAAAGTCTACACAGACCAATTAATGTGCAACATGTTAGTACACTTTAGAAACCCTAACCCCATAGAGTGCACTACCACACCATACAGGCAAGCCCTTAGGTTTCTTTTATTTTTTTAAAATAACAGACCAACGAAACAGAATTATTGTTTATAACTGCTGATACTTTTTTTCACAATTGATAACATTTATATGGTAATGGTTGTTGGTTCAGGGATAGGTTGTATAATCAAAATATTTTCGGGCTTCAGAAGTTTCCAACATGCATTTCTTTGTTTTGGCATCTTTCAAGTAGTGTTCTACTTCCCACTTGTCAAGTGGCTCCTATATCACATTCAAGTATGTACACTTCCAGTACTTCCTGGGTTTAATTTTCCTTAGTTAGTATCTGGGATTCCTCTATATACAGGAAAGTGGCCTCTCTCTCTCTCTCTCTCTCTCACACACACACACACACACATACACACGTACAAACACTGAAGTCTGCTCTTTATTATTTTTTTTATTATTGTTTGCATTCTGAGGTTTAATCCAAGACTAAGGGTGAAAATGTGAGAGAAAAGGATTAAAATTAAAATGAGGAAGTACTGGAAAAATCTCATCAGAAAGTCTGTTATTATGAGATCCCTTTGCTGTCACTAAACAGGTCTCAATAAATTAGGCAACTTCTGAATAAGAAACCACTCATATAAGCTAATCCTCCTACCTGTCTAAGTTGCCTAGGTGCACTGCGTAGGGCTCAGACTTATTTTATGCTTTCTCATTTGTCACATACTATAGACCATGCTTTTGGAACTCAAAAACAAGTAATGGGAAACCAGTGGAAATACTTGTACAGACAGGTACTTTTCAATTCAAGTAAGGTGTTATAACTGGGCAAAATTTTTCTCACTAAAAATCTTGTAAGTGAAGCAGAATCACCAGGTTTATAGAATCAGAGAGGTAGCCGTGTTAGTCTGGAATAGCAGAGGCAACAAAGTCCTGTGGCACCTTAAAGACTAACTATAAAGTTTTGAAGCATAAGCTTTTGTGGGCTAATACCCACTTCATCGGATGCAAGCATCACTCCACTGACTTCCCTGGAATTAGTCCCAATTAAAACCAACTTTAGCTAAAGAAAAATCAAGCTTCTCTTCTTTTTTCAATTATTTATGCTTTATTGTCTAACTTGACTAACTGAAGGTGTGTACCCTGGGATAAACTCTCCTTCGCATTGCCCTTGTTGTGCGATATATAGGCTCCTTTCAAAAGTTTACACACTTTTCCTGGCTTTAGTTGAATGATCTCAACAAATCTGCATAGGCAGTGAAAACTCATTTCTGAGATCCCAAAGGTACACTCTCTCCAAATCTACTCAGGGTAGCTAAGTTTGTTTTATTTTATACTTTATTTTGGAGAAATGAAAGAATCAAGAAAGAGCTCATCAGAAATGAGTTGCATCTGTTACATTCAAGAAAACATGGCAAGGCAGGAATTATGTGCTAAGCTGCGCTAGCTGAGAAGTTTGGCCTGTCTTTGCCTAAATCCTATAAATCTAGAGGCAGAATCACTGCTCATCTCTGTACTTTTCTGGTGCATAATGTGGCAAAATCTCCAAGATCTATGAAAAAGAGAAAACATCTGGATTTTAACTCTGCTTTGTTTGATTTTAACCCATTAGACAATGCATCCATCCAACAGTTTGCTCCTCAGATTCTCATTCCTTTTTTTCTACACAGTCTTCCAGAGGACTGATGTATTTCCATGAGACCAGATCCTTGGCTCAGGTACATCAGCAGAGCTTCATGGAAGTCAATAGAGTTACACAGTTTTTTTACTAGCTGAGGATCTTCCCCAGTGTATCTCATTTTTATTTATGAAGTAAACAACAAAGGCTTTGTTCTGTCCTCCAACATCATTGGTTATCCCAGTAACCCAAGTGAAAGATGTCAAATTATATAGCTGTAGAGTGGTATTTTCAAGTAAGTTTTCTATATTTCTAACAGCAGGTTCAGAATAGTTTTATCTGTTACAGTGCATGTTATGATCTCGTAAGAGACTTCTATTGCTTCATGCTGCCTTATGCATGTGCTGACAACAGGCCTCAATTGGAAACTGCTAGATGTGTGGAATTCCTCCTGGTCTCCTTCTCTCTGGTGGTCACAGCCTGACTAACCTCATCTCTCTCCAGCTATGTAAAATGCCACCATCACCAAGCCTGCACTCTCTCTCTCTCTCTCTCTCTCTCTCTCTCTCTCTCTCTCTCTCTCTCTCTCTCTCTCTCTCTCTCTCTCTGACTTCTTGGGGGCCAGCGCCTTTCTTCCTTGAACCTGAAGTTCTGAAGTTTCCTGAACCTTGCTGTTCAGGATCTTTTCAGCTGCTCTTATTCTTCATAGCATCTTTACTTTTCCTTCCAATCCAAAAATCTTTTCATGCAGCACAGCCACCAGCTTGCACTTACTGAACAGGAAATACTTTCTGGCTTCAGGCAAGAAAGAAAACATGGCACCTCCATTGCAGGTCATCATCACTTTTCTATTGTAGTGATTGAATTTACCTTGCTTTCTTGCCTGCATATTTATACCTGCCTCTGGAGATTTCCACAACATTCTTCTGATGACGTGGGTCTGTCTACACTGGAGCTATAAAGTGTAAGTTCCTATTTGTGGAGCTGTACCTACACTAGCTATGATTGTGCTAGCACCTAAAAACACTGTGGCATGAGGGGCTAGCTGCCCTGTGCGTGATCCTGCCTGAGGTAGCTGTGGCAACACTTCTATATTTAGCACACTAGCTCAATCACAGCTACTGTGCATATGTCTTTCTGAGCTGGAAGTAACACCTTCCCATTCCAGTGTAGACACACGCTTGGGGAATTGGTAATAGGATACTGAGCCATTCAATGCTAGCCCATTACCTTAAATACAATCCAGATTAATAATGACCAGTTGTCATTACTATCAGATAGCTATTTAAGGATATAGGTAAAATGAGTTGGTCGTCTTCATACTAGTTCTTAGAATCTGCTTGCTCTGCTCCCCTGCCTTCTGCTCCCCTGCCTCTAAGAACTTATTAGCAACATCTGCACAGAAGCCAAAGACTGAAGAAGTTTATAGAATTGGCTTGTTAAGGTTAAGGCACATTTTCTTAGTAGCACATGAAGCATGCACTGTAAACACCCAGATTGTTCTATAAAGGACTTCAGAATCCAGAGCTGCAAATCTGTGATCTTTCACACACACTAAATTGACTAAAATTGTAGATTGAAAATTAAAAGCTCACACGGAGGGCACAAAGAGATCTGTTATGCATATAAGAGTCAGAAGTCCTAGACACAAGGAGGTTTACAGTTATGTCACAATTTTCAGAAATGCACAGCTGGGGTCTTTGACATAGTATTCTACCTTGGGTCCTTAAGGCCTGTTCACTGTCCCATCTGATTGTCTTTCCCTCAGTAGGTTTTTCTGTCTCACACACAGATACAAAGAAAACCCAAATTCCTGTAAAGTGAAGCTATTTTCTTTACAGGCAGTAAAAGAAGAGATTTTTATTATATTTTACAGCTACACATAGACAGATGGATGGGAGGTGATCAGATATTACATTCAAACAATAGATATTTTCTGCAGTACTTAATTCCCCCTTTAGATTCTAAAGTCTCATCTTCCATAGCAATACCTAACAGTAGTAGTGTGGCATCTGACCTTACACTGTAAACATTCCTGCAACAAGCTTTTCCGGTGCGGATTATAGACCTGTTGTTTTGCACCAGGTTATTTTTAGGTAAATTCAGGAAATCATCTATTTTTAAAAGATACTCCCTTAATCCCCAGTAACTCCCCATCCTCTAAATTGTATATTCCCCCTGGGTCCTTTTTTGATGTCTCTGTAATGTGTCTACTAATATAGTTGACACACTCTACAAAACAGAATTTGAAGACAAAGTGACATTAAATCCCTTTCTTTTGTCCATAACCCCCCCAGACATATTGCAAAAAGCAAGTCTTCGTGTTTTTAATAATAACTAGCAGTTCTCCAAATTTATGATTTCAAAGTAGATTGTACATTCTGCCAACATTAAAAAAATAGCACTTTTATTTTTAAACCTAATCACCACCAGTTGCACTCTTCTGTGCCTACCTGCATCATATCCTTTAACAAAATAATGAAACAATTGCCTATCAGCTAGTTATTCCTTGAGTGTCATATTTTATTTGCTGGCACAGATTTTAGGTTACATATTTTATTATGTACCTCCTGCACATTCAGGCAAAACTTTGCTACAGTTCACTGAGTGCCAACTGAAAGCTTCAGTGAATATTTTTTTAAAAGTTGATTTCCAGACAAATGAGAAGTATTAATTTCATTTTCTCCTTTGGAATTTAATAATGCTGTTGCTGTACTTTTTTTAAAAAAACCTGAGAGTTTACCTTATGATTTGCAAATATTTTGTAAGCTTGAGACTAAATTCTGAACTTATCTGTAAAAAAGAGAAAATGTAGAAGCAAACAAAATAGGTCTCCTGACAAAGACTTTCCGAAATAAGCTGTAGCTTTGTGCATTTACTTTTGCCATGAACAATAGTAAACGTAAGATAATTCAGCCTTTACAACCAATGTAGAAAGCTGTATCTGTCTCATTTTCAACATTAGGCAATACACGAAACCCACCTGGGGATCCTGGGAAAGCCCGTTCAACACTTGCTTTATGCTTCGTTTTGTTTCTCTCCTCCCACTGCCAGGCCTATATGAACTCCAAAGGACATACAATCCTTCTAGTTTTCCCACCTGTAATGAAATATACAAGAGCAAAAGCCCTATTAGTAGAACTCAATTACAATTGCTTTCTTAACCCATTATGGGCGTATCAGTCATAAAATGTGGTTGCATGTTCTGAACTGCACATTATTAAGAGTACCACAAAACTTTAAGTACTTTACTTTCTAAGCTAATTTCTGTTGTCCCTAGGTTGAATAACCCTAGCCCTATATGAACTAGAAAAATCATTTGACAGGTATAGCTTGTGCCCCAATGAAGCGACTTACTCTTTGCCGAACACTCAATGGAATGAGCATATTCAACAATATTTACATATGTTGGGATAGTCAGCTCTTTAATGTACACAGTATTGCCATTACAGACATATACACCCCTAAACAATACATACATTGGCTTATGATACATAAAGTGCATATTCCACATTATTGGAAAACTTTCTTATTTCCTATTATAAAATAAGGCGTAAGTGAATCCTGTGTTGCATAAAGAAGTTTGTGCTGAAGTGAACTTTACCAAATACAAAGTTTCAGGAGCAGGTCTGTTTGAATCATTAACTTTTCAAAAGGCACCAGTTCCCTTCTGTCACTAATGACATGCATAACAGTTTAATGTAATGCTACTTTTAATTATCAGAGCCCTTTCTTTTAAATATCAAATTTCCCTCTCTAAATTGTCCTGAGTTCTCTTTACAGTCTCATCTGTCACTGTAAATGTCATCACTTTATTCCTCCATTGGATGCAGTGACAGGCCCACTCTTATCCACAGCTTTATCTCTTTTTCCATCCTTTATGGTACTACAAAGATCCCTTTTTCATAGTTTACAGCTGTATCCGCTTTCCACACGTGGCAAATGATTGCCTTGGTAAAGGTATTTTCTGTTTCAATCTTGCATTTTCCCAAGAGAGAACAAAAGGGACAAGCTTTCTGGAGTTGGTTTCACTGAGAAAATTGTTTAGAATTGCCTCATTCCTCAACAGATTAACGAATGCATACAATCCCAGCTTAAGTGCTATTGTACAGCACAATTTGTCCATTATACTTTGTCCTTTCCATTTAGAAAACCCCCTCACCAATTAAAGTAATACAGCCTTCCAATACCTGCTCCCAATTAAATCTGAGCTGTATTACCTGCATTGATGCAGCTGGTCACAGATTTCTACCACTTACTAGCATTCATTAGGCCTATTCATTATAAAGGGGCTGGTGGCAGGAATTCAAGCTACTGGCTTTATTCAGGGCCCACCAAAATTATCAGCTTTCAGCACAAGGCCCCAATAAGAACAGGATTAAGTGCAGGGAGAGGGAATTCATACAGTAGCAAAATATCATTGTTTCCGCTTTGCTCGTGTCTCTTCAACCTCAGTACATCAAGAGCATACAGTAAATGTGGAAGAGAGCCAGTCAGGATTGAAAGATAACATTTTCCCTTATTTCCTTTTATATAAGCCCCAGTTTTGTTTCGTATATATCTTACCCCCACCCCCCAAGCTCCTCCAATCTCCTTATCCTGAGAGGAATCAATAGGTATTGTACAAAATGATCAGAAGCCTACTTACACGCGTGGCTGGATCACTAACTACTAAAGCTTCACTGGTGTAGGCTGGCTCAAAACTGTTTAGGAACACTGTTTGACTTACTGAGATTAAATACACTCTCTTTCTGGCAAACATGGAGCTGCTAAACATGGAGGTCATAAGCTGTTTGTTTGCATTAAAGAGGGAGGTAAGACTTTGAGGGTAAAATTAATGTAACCTTGTCTGTGGAAGTACCATAAATTCTCATGCCAATGCAGAGCCTTAGCTCCACCCACTTTTATGACATCATAGCCCTGTCTGCTGGATATTTCTAAGGACACAGTGACAAGGAAGATGACAAAGACATGAAAGAGAGCAATGATATTAGTAGTGACTAGGGTGCATGAAGACCCTGAAAACTCAATCGAGTCAATTTTAGGATTACTGCAAAGATACAGCTCATATCAAGATCAGTGACATATCCACATCCATAGCATTTTTAAGGTGGGAGAGGATGTATATTAGTGTTTTCCTCTCAATTAACTTCTAGGCAATGTCTCAGCTAAATACATAACATCTTTGGCAATGTGCCAGACAAAACCTTAAGACCCATTGCTAAATTCTGCACTTATCCAGGCAGCTTAGAGTTTCATGCAGTGAACTGGATGAGTGCCAATAACTCCCACCATAAACCTAGCAGTAGGAATGCTATATTTTTTTTAATCAAGAAACTCTACTTTACATTTCCAAGATCACTTGAAAACTGCACTATTTTTAAAGTTCCTCTGACACAAAATAAAAGAAAGATTTAACCTGCTATTAAATTAACCCAATTAGCCATCTATTCCATGTAACTTTACTCTTCTGATGGCATTAAATCAAACACGCCAATATGGCAGATTTTTTGTGATAAATTATGGAAATTACACGCTGCATGCTAGACAATAATTTTTTCTAAAGCTTTTGCCGTATTCTTTCTCTCTAGAAGAAGATTGTTAGAAGAACCCCTCTTCCTTTATCATGTTGGGACAAGCCAGTGTGCATTTACATTATAAATAACAATAAGTAACAAAGATGATATATGTAATAAAGGTAGGACATGGAGAAGTGCTGGTAAGTATTTCTATATACTAGTCCCCTTCACATGATATGGGTCACATGACGGGTGTCAGTGTCTATGCACTACAGGGGCTACTGTTACATCTTTTGTCTTATTTTTGAAAATCAAACGCAGGTAAGACATGCACCAGAAACCAATGTAACCAATTAATAGCATACACAAAGAGAAAAGTGTAGAAGAAAGAAGACAGGGTATTGGACTCCTGTCAGAAATTGCTATCTCCCATTCTCAGTGGCTTTTTGGTCACATGGCCTTTTCTTTTTCTCCAGACAATTTCTTCTGCAGTGGACTGGTCACGACACTGTATCTGATCGCTTGGATGCTGTTCTTGCTGCTGCAGCTGGTGTGGTCTCCATTTCCAGTGACTTCTGAAAGGGCATAAGTGCTATCAATAGTATATTGGATGTCCGCAGGAAATAGTCATGGTTTCGTATAGCTGCCTTCTGTGGAAGTTACTTTCAGCGATGGTTCTGACATATAACCTTGTTATAAATGGCATACCTGCTGCTTTGGCAGGTTGCCAGGCACTTTTTTGTTTCAAGTTAACATTTTCTCCCACTTGCAATGTGGGTAACTCTGTGCCCTGCTCGTAGTACTTCTTCTGGTCTAATTCCCTGACATACACGTTTCTTTTATAACTATCAAGATTGTCTTCAGATCAAGAAGATTGTGAGATGTTAGTACTAAAGTTTTTGTCCTGCTTATAGGTCTCTGATCTAGTGATCCCAAGCATTCTGAGGGATGTTTCTACTTCCTTACAAAAATGGGGAAAGATTTCCATGAAAAGTTAAAAAATTTTAAGTGTTAAAATTTTAATATTTTGAATGTCTCACTCAACTTCAATTCTAATATTAAGATTTGAGCTCTTTAACCTATTAGGGTGCTTGCTTGCTTTCTAAAAATCTAGTTATCTGCTACTTGCACATAATGAAATGATATGTCAAAAATGATTGCCAAAATGAATCACTTTTGAGCTATTATGCTTTATTTACTCTTCAGGAGTCACAGAAAACTGAGCAAAGTGATATCGGAGCAGAATACTCAGTAATAGGTAATTGTTCTTTTTAATTCAGAGATCGGCTCCAAACCTAGAGCAAGGTTGATCTAGAATATCATGTGGTCATGACGAGTCCTCCCCACAGGGTGCTGTCTGGAACTGGGGTACCATTGAGTCCCCTGATCCATCAGCCTGGGCTCCCACTCACCCTGCAATGCTATGACAAGCTGCAAACACCCTCTGGTCTCACATTTTCACCAGCACACAGGAAGGGACATACCCAGCTGTAATAACTTGCAGACAAGCTTTCTGACCAGCCCCTGCATGGGAAGGCTATACAGATAGGGCTCTTACCAGCTTCTCAGGCACGCACCCCTCTCTGGAGGGTAAACCCACAATTATACCATCTTACACTGCACAGAGAACAGCATAAGCTCATATCAGTCACCCTCTCCCTTAACGTGGCAAGAGATATGCAACAGATTTCTGCCCCGAGTATGATTTCCACACACTGGTTTTAGACAAAACCAAACCAAGTGTATTAATTATAAAAGATAGATGTTAGTGATTATAAGAGAAAGCAAACAGATCAAAGCAGATTACCTCACAAATAAAAAACCCCACAATCTAAGCTTAATATAATAAAAAGATTGGATATGAGTAGCAAATTCTCATCCTAAATGATTATTTAAGCCAGTTGCAGAGCTTCTTAAAGGGAAAGATGCACTTGATTGCAGTTTAAAGCCCCAGGCATTTGTTTCACAGGCTAGAAATCCTTCTACCCTGGGTTCAGCCCTTTCCCCCAGTTCAGCCCTCCTTCCTCAGGTGTTCTCAGGAGTTTCTTTGGGCACAGAAGCAGTGAAGAACTATGATGATGTCACTCCCTGCCTTAAATAGCTTTTGCATATGATAGGAACCCTTTGTCTCCATGCCTGGTTCCTACACCCAGTCAGTGGAAAAACACTGGTAATTCCAAGATGTAGTCCAGTACCAGGTGACTTGGTCACATGCCCCTGTAGGGTAACAGCAGTCATAACTTGGAGGCTGTTTGTAACGTCTTCAGGAAGGCTCCCAGGCGGGCGATGAGCTTCTCCTAAGACTATTCTCCCTAGTAGCCCATCCCAGCCAGCCATCTAGACTGATTGCATTCTGCCTAGTGGGCGTTCCCCAGATGAAATGACATTTGTAATGGATGCATAGACAATATTCCTAACTTCAGATACCAACATGATACATGAATACAAATAGGATGATCATATTCAGTGAATCAGACCTTTTAAATGATATCTCATGACCTATCTTGCATAAAATACATCTTAGTTATACCATAATCATATCATAACCATAGATTGTCACAAAGTATATGGGGTGTAGTATCACAGTGGTTTCAGTGTCTCTTTTGCAGGCAGTTTCCTCTAGATTCATTGCAGATTTCACACTGGGATATTTAGTCTTGGATGGCAGTATTCATGCCTGGCTGGCACAGGACATCTCATGCTCTGGGTTTACATCTCTTAATAGTCAGACACTATGGATTATACTTTACATTTTTACCTCACACCTAGTAGTAATGGGACACAATGCCCTCTAGAATCCCATCAAATGCAGTGATTTAATCTCTGTAGTCCCAATACATTTTTGGAATAAGAAGGTCCCAGTTCTGCCAAATCTTTGGCTTCTTCATGCAGCGGAGTTGGAGGTGGCCAGAGTGTCCTGTGCTCCACTATCTGTGAGCTGTGAAACTGTCCACAGGTAGTTGGGTGATGCTGGTGTACGTCAGTGCACCCCCCAGAGAAGACACATATCAGAGAGGTACAAAGATGATTTCAAACTACCTTTGCCCCCCCTCTTCAACCTCTCAGTTGCATTACTAGGCTAAATATATTGAAAAACACAGCATGTGGTCTGGCCCCAGAACTTTACATTCTCTTCTGAAATAAACAGGGGAGTTGGGTTGCTTGAAGCAGAGCTGTGGTGGGTTTGCATTGGCTTTTGTTGCTACAAAGTACACTAATGAAGACTATACCAATTTCTGCTTTCTTGTGACTGCAATCAACCCCCAGCTGAGAGTTCAGGAGGCTATCTTGGAGGAGACAAGAGTAACTAATTCCCAAGTGGGAAGAGAGATGTCACGGTTTCCTGGACAATTGGAGATTAAAAAAAACCTTGCTCACTATTGTGGGAATCTGCTTGTCTGTCTTGACATGGAGTTTCCCACAACATTAAACATCTGTGGTCTGATCCTTCCACAGACAGTTGTGTTCAGATGGCTCACCAGTTCCTCCAAGTGTTTTTAATCTTCCTGTTAACATTATTTGTACTTTCTGAATACAGCTGAGTCAACTCTTCTAGGTGTTGGAATATGTTGGTGATGGCAAAGGCTGTATCAGAAACATACATTTGAGTATCATCCACATATTGGTGAAACTTGAGCCTTTGGAATCTCATGATCTCCTTAAGTGGTTCACTTAGATGTTAAGGAGGAAGTATTCAACAAATAACTGCTTGGATGATGATAAGCAAATGCCTGCCATGATTCTCTGGACTATGGCTAAGACTAATGAATGGATCCAGTGTAGTGCTGCCCAATTCAGTCCTGCAAGGTTTTATATACATCACCAGTATTGTATGCCCAATGCTGTTACAGGCTAGTGAGAGACCTAACAGTATCAGTATGGAAACATTGGTTTACTGCCAGGAACTGGTCTGAATCCTGGTTGTGTGAATGCAGGAAACTGCCAAAGGATAGCTGAGGCTTTCTCACTTATCACAAGGGCCAAGTGATCTTAACAAGACTTCACCAGCCAGTACAGGCAGGGACCCATTTCAGAAGCAATGGGTTGGACATTTCTGAGAGATTCCAGGGCTTCACTTTGGGTTATCAATTTCTGCCAGCATAAATGGGCACAGCTGTATACTGTTATCTGTATGCAGCTATATACACACCCATACCCACACTGTACAACTTTTCATCTCTACTGGCCATTTTGGCCCCAGATATAGATGGTTATGGGAATAGCTTGTAAACCTTGAGGTTGTTAGACTACCGCTTGCTTCTCTTTTCTGTTCCCCTGCACTTGCTCAGGTGGCACCAATAAAGGTCTCCCACCTGCACTGAACAGCATGTAATCTTCTGGTGAGTCAGGGGAATTGGAAAAGGGACTGGAGTTACCAGGCAGATGGTGGAGAACAGAGTTTCATTCAAAGAGGTTGGGAGCCACAACCATAACTTTTAAAATTGTATGTCCTCCCGCTCCGTTTAGCTTTTTACTTAATAATGATTGTAGGGCTCCCCCCTCGCTCTTCTCATTCTTTCACAGAACTGGCTTTCTTCAATTAATGCTGCATAATCTTCTCTCTTGATCCCATTTCTTCTTCCATCTCAGGCCTGCTGTTTTGCTCCCAGCCATCAAGCCTTACCTACACTGTGAATAACTGGCATACAGCTGCAGATCCTCCTTTAGGAAGGCAAGTGCAACTTCTTTGTCTACCTGCATGGAACTTGGAGGGAGGAGGACAGGTTGCAGGAAGGAAGAATATGGAAGAGGCACTAGGAAATTAGTTTTCGTGCTCATGGCTAAAATGCCAGCTGTATTTATAGCATCTCTGTAGACAGTTCTGTTAATAAAGATCCAGATTAGCTATACAAGCATCGTGTCTTTTCATGTTATTGCTCAACATACAATACATGAAACATAGTGGCAGCGATCAGTCACATGAGACCTGCGGCAAGGAAATGTGTGTCATTAACAGGCAAACAAAACGCCATCTAGAAAAAAAGAGAAAACAGGCACCCTGGAGGAACTCATATCACCAAAAATGCTGGATTTCCAGACCAAAAATCTTGCTCAAGCATGGAAGTAGTGAAAGAAAGACTTGAATCTGTATATAGAGTTGACCATCAGAGGCAAAGATGAGAAAATGCGTGCAAATGTTGTTTACTATCTCATTGAGGAAAAAAGGATGAAAAGTGAGTCATACACTATTTCCAGGAATAATGCCCACAAGATGAACAACTGATAGAAGTAGTTTGAGAGTCTTGTGACCCCAGACAAAATGAAACTGTGGACCTTGGTGGCATGCATTAAAGTTCCCTAGTGGATGTTAATACAGTCCCATTTCAAGTTAACATGGGCCAATTAGTGTACAACATGCTGGTGTGGAGTAAAATTTATACCCCACTTGTGCAGACAAAAGCACTGCATAGACACGCCCTCATACGTTTCAATGGTCAAATGATTTTACTCTTTGTAGGACATTCATTCATTATCTTCTCATTCAGCACCATTTAAGATTAGTGGTTTAAGGCATCAGTTTAAGGCAGTTTACTGCATATGCGGTAATATATCAAATAAAATGAGGTGTAAATAAAATAACAAATGGTGTTGCAGAAGGAAAGAATAGGGAAAAATATTCCAAACCCCTTCACCACTAGGTTCTCTCTTCTTGAACCTAGCATAAAAGTAACAGGGACCAGTGAGTGCCCAGGTTCAGATGCACAGAGCCACAACTGCAAAAAACAAATAAAAAGATTCAAGCACACACATGGTATTAAGAAAAAGGAGACTCCAAGGCCCCTTCCCTAAGCTCTTGCTATAAATCCTGTTGTGTATATTTTATTTGGCAGCAGGCTATTTCAGTATATAATACTCACATTTTTCAAGTAAGTCAGCCATGATTATGGACCCAAAAATACTGAGAAGGGTGATAGTGTCTTTCCCTTAATTCCTCATCCCATATTAGTCTCTGTGATAAGGGGATTTTTATTTTAATTCTTATTTTGAAAGTTTCTGAAGTGAAACAGAAGTGGAGCTTTATATTAAGAGTCACAAAAATTGATCAAGAGTTACTAATATAAAATCACTTGATTAACAAATCCTTTGCACATTGGTAATGCCATTAAGAATTCTTTCACAAGTGTGGACTCAGGTGTGATAATTACAATCAATAAAGGCGCTATCCTCTTTGAATTGGATTATCATGGTTCCATCCAGAGTTACTGAAAGACTGCTACAGCTATTGCGATTTCCACTTGAATTTTTTTCATTTCTTAGAAAGTTTCTGTAAATGAGGTGGATGTCATAAGTTCACAATTTTATTTCACAGAAAAATTCAAGCCACGAAAACATTGGGGGGGGGGGAATGACAAATTTAACTACATTTTCCCAATTTTTATAGGAAAATTGAAATGCTTTGTTTCAAGCGTCAACATCTCAAATGTTGACCATTCTAATTAAAAGTGTTGAAATTTTTCATTTCCAAATTGAAATTTTTCAGAAGTTTTCCTTCTGTGAAAGTTTTCAATGTTTAGACTTTTCATGCTGTTTTGGAGAGAAAACAAATGTCGAAAATCAGAATTTACTGAGTGGTGGAAATTCTGTTTTCTAAACATCTCTGCAAGTCATAGTGTTTGTTAGTGTGGTAAAGAAACCCATAAATCATATCAGATTTCAGTAATGTGTCGCTTGTTATGACAGAGTTAATAACAGTGGATCATTTGCCAGAGTAGTGAAGTTCTGCTCTTGCGTCTCTGTAACATTGTTGGAGGCCAGTGGTGAGTGTTATTGTAAGTTGAATATTAAACACATAGCTTATAGTCACAATGCACTTGTGAAATAGAATATTAAATTCACAGGCATTAATTGCCAAGTAATGAGGAAGCATTGTATATGTGAGCACAACAAAACAAAGGTTGCCACATGCTGTTAAAATATTTACCTTTTAAAATATATTGACACCCACACATTGACTAATAATAATAATAATAATAGTTAACACTTATATAACACAACTTCAGTGTAAGAATCATAATTCATGTCTTCAGTGTAAGGATTAGTTAAGATCAGGGGTCTCAAACTCAAATGACCACGAGGGCCGCATGAGGACTAGTGCACTGGCTCGAGGGCCGCACCACTGACACACACACACACCCTCGCTGCCCCGGCTGTGCCCCCACTCCACCCCTTCCATGAGGACTAGTGCACTGGCCCGAGGGCTGCACCACTGACACACACCCCGCCCTTGCTGCCCCGGCTCTGCCCCCACTCCACCCCTTCCAAGAGGTCCCACCCCTGCCCCACCTCCTCCTCTGAGCACACAGCTCCCCATTCCCTCCTGGAAAGCACTAGGCACCACCAACAGCTGTTTGGCAAACAAAGCAAGAGCAATCTAGGAAGTCCAGAGCTAGAAACACACGCGGCCCAGCCAGGCAGCAGAGAAGCCTCCACTTCTGGCCCCTCCATCCTGCAAACTGCTATGGGGGGACCGGAGAGGGGGGGGGGGCGCCAGGAAGCTTGGCGGGCCGCAGGGAAGGCTTTGCGGGCCGCATGTGGCCCCCGGGCCGCATGTTTGAGACCCCTGTTTAAGATTATAAAGACCTTTGCATCTGCCATGTATGTAAGTAAATGTTTTTACTGCTTTTGAACATGGGGAAACTGAGCCATAGAGCCATATTGATTTGCCAGAGCACATACTGCATCTCAGTACCAGTGACAGAACTAGAACTCAGGAATTCCTGGATCCCACTTGTGTACTACCTCTGAGTTAGTAGTCCTGAACCATGACCCCATCCAGGTGCTAGAAAGAACTAAACCGCTGGTTTAGGAGTGGGTTTAGATTTTGCCTAGAGTAAACTGTTCTATTTCTAACCTGAAAGAGGCCTAGCTTTGCTATGCATGGTTAGATTCCACGTTCTCCATCACAACTGGCTGTATTTTAAGTGATGGATGAGGGATTTCAGTTCACTTTGTCAAAGCCAGACTCTGGTTTATTATTTAATTGGCTGTGCTGCAGACCTGTTGAAAGTTGGCTCACTGCTTGAGAGGAGGAGATAGGAAAAGGGTCCTTTACAGCTGCTAGAGAAATGAAGATTCCTAAGTAAATTATGCAAATGAGCTAGTTATCCTCCCAGCAGCTCTCGACATATGCTCAACTCCTTCGCCTTCTACTGGGGAGTCACTGCAGGTAGACCTGGTCAGAAAACTGTTTTTCCATCCCACTTTAAAAAAAAAGAGAGACCTCCCTCCCCAAAAAAACCCCACCCCAACAACAACACCATCCCATCCTGAATCTGGACAAAAAGCCAAAAAGTTCTAATCTTTTTGCAGAATGATTTTGCCCTCAAAATGGTTTTGGTTTAATCAGAACATTTTGTTTTGATCAAATTCAAATACTTCAGTTTGATTTTGACCAATTTTTAAAAAGGGGTTTCTGTATAGTTTAAACATTTAAGCAAATTTTGTGGTTTGGAAATGAAAAATTGAAGCTTTGCATTCCAACAAATTGAAATGGGACATATTGAATTATTCAAAATGGGGTTTTTTCAATTTTTTTCAAAATGAAATTTTGTCAAAATGAATACAATTTCATACACACAAAAACATGTTTGTTAAAATGACATTTTCCCAATGGAAATATTTTTTCTAGGAACACTTCAACCAGCGCTAACTACAGCCAAATTATACTCCGTGACAAATGGGATGGCAATCTGGTCTTTTGTCTTGGTGGTGGTGGGGACAGTTCAGGCTAATGGGTCCTGGTTAAGAACTCTGGCTCGAAGCTCCAGGTTGAGGCTATTAATCTGGCAGACTGTTTTAAGCTTCATAATCCTTTCAGTTTTTCCAGCTGTGAGGCCTCCTTCCAGCTTGGATTGTGGGAAGACACTGCCTCCCCAGCACCATACTCAACATATAAATGGTATATATTGAAATCAGGCTCAGAAGAGTTATGTTCCTGGAGATCTAGAGATCCTTCCCCAATAATACGGATTCTTGATCACGCAGTTACCCTTTGCAGGCACTGCCGATGCCAGTATGTGGACCATAGTTCATTACAGGCCACTGGGCTTTTTCAAGGAACAAGTCGTTGCTTAACATGAGTAAAGCTGGCAAAATCTTAATCAGAGAGTTTTCCCACTTCGATCCTTTGGAATGAAAGCTTCCCTCTGCTTTTAAGATATTGTTAATACTACATTCTGTTGGGGGGGGGGGATGATTGGAGCTGATGCATCTGAAAGCAGAAACAGGATGAATGTGATCCAATTCACATTTTAAATATATCAAAATTTTAAAATGTAAAACAATGCACATTAAGGAAAATGTCAAAGCAATTCATAATATAAAACCTGTTTATACATTGCAAGATACACTGATCATATCAAGTTGTTACTCTTTCAACTTTGCATTGATTGCCAATTTTATAAATTCTCATTTCATATTTAATATTCAGTGTTCATATTGCATGTGGACACTATGTGAACATGAATGTTCACATTGTCATATTGTTGTGACAATAGGGTTCATTTTTTATAACTTCCATAAATTTTCTATGAAGCTATAAACTAGCTTTATCACTGGCATCGCAGTTTTCAGAAATGCATTAAATATGTTGTGTAGAGTGTATCAACATAAAAGAACAAAGGGACTATCTAATCGTATTTGTTTATGTTATGATATATGTATATAGATATTTAGTATGGTATGTTTTATGATTCCTTAGATGCACTCATAAGAGAATGCTTTAAAAGAATGTAAGAATGTATATTGGTTAATGAATTTAAACGGGTGAGAAATTGCAAACAACAATCATACCAACAGGGTTCTGTGTCAGTACACTAGAACTGACACAAGAGTTAATTGAGTGAACTGTTAGACTTTTGCATTTGGTTAAGTAATCATGATAATATTTGATTACAGAATGCTACAGACAAGGTTCTGTTGTTTTATAGGATGAGAGTACCACTTCCAGCCGTTTTTGAACATAATCAGTGCATACAACCTAGTTACTGGTTAATCATCAGATAGTCCTATTCTTTCAAAAATGTACTGTTTTTCAGGAGGCAACTGGCAGTTCCAATGGGATAAGTTATACACACCTTGCTTTCAGAATTTTGTCACCTAATGCACAGGGATATACTTTAAAATTTAATGTTCTACTTGCTAGTTCATAGCATGCAGAATTCCTGTTCAAGCAATGCCGAGAGAGAGAGAGAGAGAGAGAGAGAGAGAGAGAGAGAGAGAGAGAGAGAGAGAGAGAGAGAGAGAGAGATGCCAGTAAGTCCTTTTTTGTGCAAGATAAATTAAAGAAGCCTCCAGGGATTTTGGCAAGGTGTTGCTGTACAGGTACCAGCATGGATAGTTCAGACATCCATTTACCAAAAGTTCAGACACCACAAAAGGGCTGTAATTCACTAGACAAAACTTTTCCTTGTAATCAGTGGGATCTTACCTAGACATCAGTGCAGTAAAGTGGGGGCATTTTAATGATCCTTCAGATTGTTTTGGTGACATAATTTTCTAGGGCCTATATAATGATGTCTCTAATTATCAACTGGGTTATGGCTTGTCATTTTTTTCAGTGACAGTCACAAAGATAAACTACAGCATAGTTATTCACACTAGGTAAATATACATAGAACATAAATTAAATTAGTTTGGTTGATTACTGAGCAATCCTAGTAGTGGCTTTCACTGATCTTTTGGCAGTAAACAATTTAGTTAGCCAGCAGTGATCACTCCTTACAATATATGGTCATCTCTGCAGGTAGTTACAGAAATGTTGTATTCTTCAATAGCAGGCTAATTTTTTCCTCTCTGTGACTCCTTTCTCTCAGTGTCATTTACGACCCATGAGGCAAATGAAAGCATAGTTCCTTCACCATTATTACCTATCTGACTAAGTACTCAATCCATTTTCACTCACATCTGTACTGAATACTATTTTGCTGTCATTTTGCTGAATCCATTTAGGATTCAAATAAGCATGATATCCTGTCTGGCTTATGGAAAACTTTTGGCAAGTGAGTCCCATTTTTACTTGTGATTTCTTTTACAATTTCTTCTTAACAATATTTAGTTTGGGACAAAACAACCCACACTTTCCCAGTAATATTTACAGCTGCCCATGTATTCGTGTAGCTCATCTTTTCAATCTACAACAGATGCTTTCCCAGAGTCAGGTTTTCGTTTGGTTTATTGCACTGTAACAAGTCTTCTAAATTATGTGGCAGAGTGTACACCAAATTGGTATTTTTCACCTATCAACGTGAGTACATGATGCTTTATCATCTGTAGTAACTTTCTTAAAGTTGCATTATGTTGTTCTTGAGTTGTTCCATCACCTTGAAAATTTGATGCTTCTTTATTTGGAATAGAGAAGTAGATAAAATATGATAATTACAAAGGGAATACATATGCATTTGGACAATCCTTCAGAAGTTACAAATGCCAAGCAATTTCAATGTTTCAGTCAAAGTTATTTGATGATATACAGATGCTAGTCTAATATAGTGAACACATTAGCTTCCAGGCTGGTCAGTGTTACTTTTATTTTGAAGAGGTGGGGGGCTATTCCAGTAGTAATTTATGACACTGAAGGCAGCAGCAAAGCTGCATTGGCCAGTTAGTGAGGGAAGAGATGGAGGAGTGTGGACCCAACAGTCCTTCCATTCCCTCCCAGTTCCACTCCAAATTGCAAAGATGCTCTGTTTCCTCCTGTGTACTTGAGACCAATATCCAAGTAGCAAGCATAGGTGTAAAAATGGGATTCTTGTTCCCTCCTATGCCTTTGTTAAGGTGTATAGTCCAAGACACAACCTAGCATTTTGTAATGTTTTTGTCAACTTGTGAATTTGGGATTTGTTACTTAACATAATTCCTATTGAACATGTAGGAGATGTTGATGTTGTATCTTTAATGGATACTTCGGTTCTTTTAAGTAGTTCAACGCAGTATAAACAAGGATTAAATCATTCTCTACTAGTAAGCATTCCCTACCTTTGGAATTATTTGACTTTTTAATTGTGATCTGATCACAAATATTTTTTCACATAACCTACCTAAATTACATGTAGACACAAATTCACATAAACCGATTGTCTAGCAGTTGGTTCTCCAGAATTTTGGCTTTCCATTGGAAATAGCAACATTCTGCCCGAACATAAGACCAAAATGCTCATGAAGAATGAAAAATGCTTTATCCAACCTTGTTAAACCAGGTGGAACATGTGGCATAGCAGGTAAGTTGTAAAATGCCTTTTGCTCGTCAGTGAAGGAAAAGTGCTTTTGTCCTGCTGAAATAAAATCACTGTTGATCACTGTTGCCAGTGATTTCTAATGCCCTCTTCCTCATGTCAAACACGTCACTCTCACATCCTCATCCTTTTCCATTTCCATACTTACGTCCTTTCTGATTATCTAGGCTCAACCTTTATTTCACCTCTTTCCCCCCTTGCAACTTCAGATCCATTCTCCCCACTCAACAAAATGGCCACTTATTTAATCAAGGACTCTCCCTCTCTACTCTCTCCATTGCTGAATTCTCCTCCTCTGACCACATCACCACCCACCTGTTCTTTGTTCTTCTTTCAGATTGTAGGCTCTCTGGGACATAGATTATGCCTTCTGTGTTTGTAGACCTTCCTGCACAATGGGACCTCAGTCTTGCTTAGGGCCTTTGGATTATAAACATTTAATACCAATTCACACAATGTAATTTCTACTGGTAATGAACTAGCTGGCTCTTTAGCATGGAAGTGGGGAAAAATGCAGGTGAAGGATTGGTCGCTGGGTTAATTTTCTGTAGAAAGATGTAAAAGCAGCCAGACAAAAGCAGGAGAGGTTGTCATTGCTGGAAATGTTGTACTGACAAAGCAAACAAGTAGTTAATGAAATTAGATTACATTCTTTAATTAAGGAAACCTCACAAAAGTATAGCTCTCCAATGCTGGTTATTTTCTTTTGCCTGTCTCCAAACCCATTCCCCAAGCACTCTTTGATGGTCTGCATTACAACATGACATTATGTAGTGTAGTACCATTTTGACTCCATGTCTGAGGAAGGAATACACCATGAATTTGGCAAAAGGAGTGATGTGTGTGCAGAAAGTCAGAGACCCCCAAGGGGGAATCCAAGTGTCAGTACTGTATGCGGATTGATGAATATAACAGGCTGGTGCAGAAATCCAAAGCAGTCCAAATTCTGGCTGCTCAATCACCAAATCTTGCCAGGCCTTTTAGCAACTGCTGTAACTACAAGTGTTTTAGATAGATAGATTTTAAAGCCAGAAGTGAGCGTCAGAGGCTACTAAGACCTCCTGAATAACACAGGGCATAAAATTTCACCTAGTTCCCCTGTTTAAAACCTCTAATCCCCTCCTGAGTCCATCAAGCATTCATGTCTTGGTTGTGCAGATACAACATAGTGAGGAGCTTGTGGAATGTTGCCAGGCTGCAAATTCACAGCTCTAATTTCAGCCCTTAAGTGACTTTCTGTAAAAAATCCCAGTATCAGATACTGGGATTGAGTCCTATGGAGAAGGGGACTGAAATAGAGTCCTTTGAGAAAGTAGTCTGTTTTAGTTAAGTATCCTGAAACGTTTGGATCTTTGTCATTAATCTCTAGTAGATGGTATTTTCTTCTGACCTTATAAATTAAGATTAGAACTTCACAGAGGAGGAACCTGAGGAAAGAGGAACATATCCTGCCTTATTTAAGAGTGCATTTTCAGGCATTTTCTCCTGTACTAGCCAAGCAACTATAGATGGCCAGAAAAATTAGAAAAGACTCCAGGGACTAACAGAAGGTTCTGAGAACAGATCGTGTCATTGAGTGAAACAAGCTATAAGTGTCTAGATGTGATATCTGAATCTTGGTGAAGATGAGAAACAGAATATGGAGGATGGTGCCAAGATCTATCATCTGATTTGGATGAGGAGCTTGACAGAATTGTCTCCTCAGAACCTAACCCATCAGCTCCTGTTCAGTTCCAAAATTTAAGTACAGAGAAGATGACTTCTGATGCACATCAATTCCAGTCCTTTTACAGAAGGGCTGTGCACTAGCTTCCAACTCAGTATACTATGTGGTCTTGAGCCAATCCATTGCCTTAGCCCAATGAACTGCCATAAATCCAACACTAGCAATTGCTCACTCAGTGCCAGCTTCATTGTTGCTGATAATTCTCGACATTGTATCCAAGCTCCAGCTTTGCACCAAATTTGTCAGCAGCAAAGCCATGGGATGGAGCTCTTTTTTGGACCTGAAACAATCCGATCCAAATGACTCCTCAAAGCTGTGCTTACTGAAGCCATAGCATCTTAGTGCCTCCTTGGGACTCATCATTCGCACCAAGTAGAAAGATAAAACTTGATAAAGATATCTACTCAGAGGAAAGTATTTTAAAGATTTGTCACCAAGTGAAATGCTATTCCTCCATTCCCATCCCCAGGAACTCAGGGATATAGGGCAGCATCTCTTTTCATAACTTTGGTCATGGTGTTACGGAGGTGTGGTGACACATACCACCTCCTAGGGGTTACTGCTTTCAACAGTTCTGTTTACATATGATATAGCACATGAAACCCAAAAGAAGGGACCCGAGGATGCAATTTAATTCAGGGAACCATTCCTAGGTGCAACAGAAAGGCGAGCATGCTTCGTGCCGGTAACAAACAAGAGAGCATCTCTGGGTCAGATTACTCTATCCTTAGTCACAGTAAGTATCACTTCACTCTGTGAGCAGTCCCACTGAAATCAGTGGGGCTATATGTGCAGTCAGAAACTGTCCATGTGAGTGAAGCTGGCAGACTCTGGTCCTGCATTAACCCAAACTAACATATGAGCATTAGTGATATAACATGTAACTTTAACTATGTCAATCAAGTAGAAGACTATGATATTTGTCCCTCTGTCAAAAAAACCCCACCATAATCTTGAACTATTCTTTGCAGATTCAGCATTTACCCACACACTATTTACTCTGGCTATTTTGTAAAGTGTTCTGCACAAGCATGAAAGAAGTACAAATAACTGAAAAGTACAATGAGATATGAATTTCTGAAAATAATTCTGGGCCATTCAGTCCAGCTGTGCATTTCTTTCACTGGTTCCTACACACAAGTAGCCAATTATGTGAGCAGACATGATTCCGGGAAACATTTAAACAAGAGAAGTTTTCTTCAAAACTCTCAATATCATTTACATACAGTGCTGTGCCTTTGTATTAACTTGGCTTACTTTGAGACTGAAATGAATAATTTTTACTACAGCTGTGTATTTGTAGCTGGTAATAGGGTGCTGAGTTGAGAAAATGGACAGAAATTATGTATGTACATTCTAATTGCATACACATGGCAACTGTACATTATGGTTCTAACTGACATGCTAGTAAACAGCCAAAAAAGCAGCTTTGACCCAAATGTCTTGCAGTGGTTTACAGATCTTTCTTCCCTCCCCCTTTTAAAATACATGCTGCCATAAAGTTTTGCCAGTATGTTTCCTTAAATCTTGCCTCCCCCTGCTGGTTGTGCAAAATGGAATGTATATAAAATGAGTAAAAACACTCCATAAAAGACAGATGACACCAGATAATTTCCCATGCTAAGAAATCAAGGTCACAATCCTGCAACTGGATTATTGTGGTCAGATCTCAATATCTGCACAGAGACCCTTTGACTTCAGTGGCACTCCACATGAACACAGAGTCTGTCTGCACAGATCCAGTTGCAGGAGCAGGGTCTAGGAAACTACATATATACATTGATGCCTTGCTTGAATATGGACACACCTAAATTGATTTGGCTTTTTTCCCTTTAGTTCAAAAGCATGGTGTGATGAAATCGGAACACAGAAGATATACAGCATTCACATGGTCTGTGCATGTCTTGGTAAAGTTAAAAATGCACATCAGAAGAGCACTGTTAGATTTCACATCCTATAAATCATTACTGAATAACTCAATATATAGTGAAAAAATGCACGCACTGTAAGTTAATATATTTTTCATAACGTACTAAATAAACTGAGTGCCGGCATTTTACTCTTATAAAATTTTAATTGCCCTTAACTATGATAGTTGTATTTATATCCTATTTTCACCTATTTATTTTGAGTCCTTTATGTTTACAGAATGACTACATTAGTGCTGAAAATGTTTTGCTAACCCAAACATATATGAACCACAGTATCTATAATTTTCAGAACTATGACGACATGGGCTGCAATTTACATTAAATTGCTATGTTTTGGTTAAATGGCACCTTAGTTCCCAAGCAAGTCTTTGAATAGTTGTTTCTTTAATTATTATTTAATTTTGTGGTTATGACTGGTTTTCAGTTAAAGAGGGACTACTGACAAATTCAATTAAATGAAAATAGAAGACTTAATGGTCCATGCTAATGATTCATTTCATACATAATATTTTATCATTTTCTGTGCAAATTTGTAATGAGTGCTTAGCTTGTATTAATAAATGCTTACATTTAGGTTACATAAAGTATAATGATTAAAATACTTTGCAAATATTTGTTTATATGTGGTCTAAAAACAAGTAACTGCTTCCTTTCAAATAGTTTTATTTGCATATCTTTTTTACGAAAACTGATACCTTGGGCATGTCTTCACTACCACTTTAAATCGATGTTAACGACGTTAGGTCGAATTAAACGTGTACCTGTCTTCACATACATGCCCTTAACATCAATGTAAAGGGCCCTCAAGATCGATCTTGGAACTCCAGCCTAACCAGAGACATAAGGCTAATCTCGACATTCCAAGCTCGACCGTGGGCTAGTGAAGACGGAACCCGACATTAATAGCCTCCAGAGGCTGTCCCACAATGCTCCATTCTGACCGCTCTGGACTGCCTCACTACTGCTCCACTGTGACCGCTCTGCACTGCACTCTGAACTCGCTGCTCTGGCCAGGTAGATAAGACCAGGGAACATTTGAATGCCATTTCCTGTTTGGTCAGCGTGGCCAGCCCACCTGAACTGCTCAGTCGCCATTCAGAGCTATCAGCAGCACTAGCCACCATGCAGAGCTCAGCATCACAAGACTCCATGCAGAGCTCATCTACCCTGGAGACCAGCCAGAGGAGAAGAGCTCCAGCATGGTCCACTCGTGAGGTGCTGGATCTCATCGCTATCTGGGGAGAGGAATCCGTGATGTTGGAACTACGAAACAACAAACGGAATGCCAACACCTATGGAAGGGTCTCCAAGGCCATGCTAGAAAGGGGCCACAACAGGGACACCACACAGTGCCGCGTGAAAATTAAGGAGCTGCGGCAATCGTTCCAGAAAGCCAAGGAGGCAAACGGACGATCAGGGTGCGCGCCACGGACATGCAGGTTCTACAATGAACTAAATGCGATAATGGGGGGCGCCCCCACCACCATCGCGCCAGTCTGCGTGGACTCCACCGATGGGATAATCGTCAGGGAGGAGACTGATTCCGAGAAGGACGACCATGAAGAGGAAAATCTCATGGAGCAGCAGGAGCCCAGCGGAGAACCCGTGTACCCAGAGAGCCAGGAGCTGTTTGTCACCCTGGAGCCAGTACCCTCCCAAGCCTCCCAGGGGGGTAAGTGTTTCTTTTTTAAGTGATTACATGACGCGTGATTTTGTAAAGGAAGCATTTATTAATGAGTAACTTGCCCTAAGGACTTAGCGTGCTTTCATTGCTGGTCAATTTCTACTCAAAGAGTTTGTCAATATACTCCGGGATTGACCATAAGTCCTCCGCGGACATTTCAAGGAAGCTATCCAGGAGGTAGCGATGAATCCAGTGCAGCAGCTTTCTGGGGAGAGCCGCCTTATGTGGTCCCCTGTGATAGGACACCAACCCACGCAACGAAAGTAGTAAGTTGTCTGGTATCATTGAGCAGGCTAGCATTGTGGCGTATGGACCAGGACTTTGCATGGAGTCAAGGAGCATGCGCTCCCTATCTCTCCGAGAAATTCTCAGCAAAGTGATGTCATTCAGGGTTGCCTGTTTGAGATACGGACTGCAATTAGTAGGGAGATAAAGATTCCCAGCTGCAAAGTACTCTTTTCTGCTGAGGACCGATCAACCGCACACACCCCCCCCCACGAAAGCTGACCGCCCCCCCCCCCAGCCCGTAGCGGTAGCTAGCAGGGAATCTGGGCAGTCTGCACGCGGTTGCTTCCGCTTCAGATCCAACGTGCACCCAACCGCCCCCCCCCAGCCCGTAGCGGTAGCTAGCAGGGAATCTGAGCAGTCTGCACACGGTCTGAAGAACCCCCAAAAGACCTTAGCCCTTAGCGAGAGATTTTTTTGCATTTGCTTTGCAGTTTGCGGTTTCAGTGGGAGCCAGCCACGCGGTGGAGGGAAGGGGGCGGGGTTGCTCTACAGTATGCAGGCGCCACTTTTAACTTACCATGGCCGGCTGCACGGTGATTTCAGAAGCCGTCTTGGGCTGAGGCACGCATATGTGTCTGAGATGCTCTGACTTTTCTGTGAGCTTCTCAGTCACTTTTAGGTGTAGAACATGACCTTGTACAGAAATCATATCAGGCCTCTGAATACTGAGGTTGCAAATGGCATAGTACTCCCATTGTGTACCGTCCGAGACTGCATCTGCCTCCTAACCTTGAATGCATCTGTCTCATAACTTTCAAACTTTCTTTTCCCACACTCGCCCACAGATGAACAAGTATGTGAGAATCCCCCGTCCTGCTCCTACTCCCGCCGTGCACCGCAGATAAGAAAGCGTAAAAAGAAAACGCGAATGCGCGAGGAGATGTTCACTGAACTCGTGGAGAACTCGCGCGCTGAGGCAGCCCGCCAGACGGACTGGAGGGAAAGAATGATAGAGGCAAGGGATCGAGAGATACAGGCAAGGGATCGAGAGATACAGGCAAGGGATCGAGAGAGAGAGGAAAGGAATCGAGAGAGAGAGGAAAGGAATCGAGAGAGAGAGGAAAGGAATCGAGAGAGGCAGGAATGGAGAGCTGCTGCAGAAAAGAGGGAACAGCGTGAGGAAAGACGCATGGATGCTTTCCTCCACATAATGGAGGACCAGAGCGACATGCTGCAATCTCTGGTGGAGCTGCAGCATGCCCAAAGACCACCTCTGCAGCCCCTGTGTAACCACCTCCCCCCCTCCCCAACTCCCATAGCTTCCCCACCCAGACGCAGGGTGAGAACACGGGGGGGCAAGCTCCGTGGGCTGCTCCACTCTACCCCACAAGCCAGCAGAAGCAGCAGCAGCAGGCTGACGTTCTCGGAAAACTTTTAAAAGCTGCTGTGTCTTGCCCACCCCTCCTCTCCCCCCTTCCCACCCACCCCCTCCTTTGCCCGCTCCTCCCCCACTGCGACTGCCGGTTTCCCTCCAGGATACCAGGACAGTGATCCCCTGTATTTGTATTTCCGATTAACCAATAAAGGAACCATGATTTTTCAAACAGTGATTTTATTTCCTCTGCAAGCATGGGGATGGGGGAGGGAAAGCATGGGGAGGGGGGAGGGAAAGAGGGTTCAAGGGCAGCAGGCTTAGAGCACAGCAAGGGAGCAGATTCTCAAACGCCATCTCGGGCACTCATAAAACTGTCTTTCAAGGCGTCCCTGAGGCGCAGGGCCTCACGGTGTGCTCTTCGACTTTCCCTGCTGTGTGGCTGCTCATAAGTAGCAGAAAGTAAATTTGCCTCTGCCTCCCAGCCCGCCATAAACGTTTTCCCCTTGCTCTCACAGATATTGTGGAGCACAGAGCAAGCAGCTATAACAATGGGGATATTTCTCTCGCGGATGTCTGAGCGAATCAGTAAGGAACGCCATCTCCCCTTCAAGCGGCCAAATGCACACTCTACGGCCATTCTGCACTTGCTCAGCCTGTAGTTGAACAGCTCCTGACCCCTGTCCAGGGCTCCTGTGTAGGGCTTCATAAGCCAGGGCATTAGGGGGTAGGCTGGGTCCCCAATGATCACGATCGGCATTTCGACCCCCCCCCCCCCACGGAAATTTTCTGGTCGGGGAAGAAAGTGCCTTGCTGCAGCTGTCTAAAAACCCTAGAGTTCCTGAACACTCGAGCGTCATGAAGCTTTCCCGGCCACCCCACGTAGAGGTCGGTGAAACGTCCCTTGTGGTCAACCACTGCTTGCATGACCATTGAGTAATATCCCTTCCGGTTTCTGTACTCGGCGGCCTCGTGGTCCGGTGCCAGGATAGGGATATGAGTCCCATCTATAGCCCCACCACAGTTAGGGAATCCCATGGCGTCAAAGCCATCTATTGTGGCTTGCAGGTTTCCGAGGTTTATAACCCGGTGTAGCAGCCGCTCGACGATTGCCCTGCTTACTTGCATCACAGCAAAGCCCACTGTAGACCTACCCACCCCAAACTGATTTGCCACTGACCGGTAGCTGTCTGGCGTTGCAAGCTTCCAGAGGGCTATCGCCACTCGCTTCTCCACTGTAAGGGCCGCTCTCATTTTGGTATTCCTGCGCCGGAGGGCCGGGGACAGCAAGTCACAAAGTTCCAGGAACGTGCCCTTTCGCATGCGGAAGTTTCTGAGCCACTGGGAGTCATCCCAGACCTGCAGCACTATGCGGTCCCACCAGTCCGTGCTTGTTTCCCTGGCCCAGAATCGGCGTTCGATGGCATGAGCCTGCCCCATTGCCACCATTTTTGACAGATTGTCAGTCGCCCTACTTGCAAAAACGGCAGTGTCCATGTCGTCCCCGCTGTGCACGTCTTCGTCCATCTCGTGCACGTCCTCATCCATCTCCTCCTCACTGTCGTCGGGTTCCGGAAAGCGCAATTCTCCCCGGATCGCATTCCTCCTCTGCAGACGGTGCAGCATGAACTCAGCAACCGTGATCGAGGTCCTCACAACAGCCATTACTGCAGCCGTGGTGTCAGCGGGCTCCATGCTTGCAATGCTATGGCGTTAGCACGGCGGAGAAAGGGCGCGAATTATGGGATGCCTACCTACAGTGCACCGCTCGTAATGGAGGTGGGCGGTGCAGAAAAAGGGCACGAAATTTGGAAATGCCTACCCATAGTGCAGCACTCGAAATGGTGCCTGCTGGGGGATCAGGGAACTGTGGGATAGGTACCCAGAGTGCAACGCTCGTCATGTCGACGATTGCAAAAGTTTTGCGGACAGACACTGTCGACTTGCTGTGCTTAGCTGTGCCTAGTGAAGACACACAACATCGACTGTATTCAGTCGTGTTCACAACATCGACATAAAGGAAATCGAACTACTGCTGTAGTGAAGACATACCCCTTGTCACTGAGAAAGAATAATAGGTGGAGAGAATTAATGAAAAATCCCTGGGAATATTTTAATAGAGTACGATATGCCTCTGGTATGTTCAGGAAAGCAAACTTTCAATAATTATAACAATTCTTTCAACAAATGGTCTTTTTTTGGAACTTTGAATACAGAAATAAACATATGGAATATTGTCTTTCCAGATATTTAAGCTGACCAAATGATCTCTTTGTTGCACTGTGGAGACTGAAATTCTGGTTTCTTTTGTTTTAAAATCAGATATTAAGTCTTTTTTAAAAAAAATACCTGTTAAATGTGGTTGGAGTTTTTTTGTCATTGTTAATGAAGATTTATTGTCTTCCAGAATGAATGGTAGTTGTGCCACTAAGTGATTTGTATGATTTTGAACCTCTCAATCAGAATCTTCCCTACTTGAGTTTCAGTCCATGATGCTATCTGATATTCTGGAGGTGGTAAAGGATGTATGGGTTGCAATCTGTTGGTTAGATTCAGGCCCTTGAATTTCAGCAGGGAAATATTGGGGCTATCATTGGAGATTATTGTCAATGTCTTCTTATGGAGCATGATGAGACGGAATTATTAGATTCTTACTCAGGAAACGTGCTCTTGACATTGATAATATCTCTAAGTATCAGTCATTTTAAAAATGCCTATTTTGGAGGACTTTCCATTGACAAGGTTATTGCAAAAGAACTTTCCAGGTTTCTTTAACCTAATAAATCTGGTTTTAAATTTCCTTATAGTATGGAACTTCACTGGTAATATTGTTTGATTTTCTCCCTGTGACATTTGAAGATCAAGTGTCCAGGTTTATTTTAGTTACATTTGACCAACCAGTGATGGCTACATTTTTGCAAGGGCCAAATGACTTTTTTGCAAGAGTTATTTGCGTGGCTCGCAAATTGTCATATTTGACATTTGGTTATCTACCTTTCTCATGAAGAATTCTTCAAGGCCCCATGCCTTGTCACAGTAGAGGTGGCTAGAAAAATAGATTTTGTTCACTGGATTTTTTTTTTAAATATTTGTCTAACTTTTTTGGTTTTCAGATGAAGAATGAAAAAAAAATTGATTTCAGAGTTTTTTTAAATTGCATTTTTTTTAAAAAGACACTTTTCATGAAAAATGTTTTTAGTCAAAACCCTAATTTTACATAAGCAACTGTTTGATGGGAAATATTCAGACAGCCCTATGTCACACCTTGTATTCATCTTCCACATGGGAATGTACAACCACCATGATACTCAAATCTTTTTTCAGAATCACTGCTTCCCAAGATTGACTCCTCCAATCTATAAGAATGCCCTTCTTTGTTCCTAGATGTGTATATTTACATTTAGCCTCATTAAAATGCTTCTCGTTGCCTTGCACCTTGCTTATCAAGTGAACTCTGTATTCGGTGACCTGTACTCTTCATTATTTACCACTCCCATTTTTGTACCATCTGCAAACTTTATCTGTGATGATTTTATGGTTTCTTCCAGTCAGTAATAAAATGTTAATTTAAATTAAATGGAGATATACCAATCTCCTAGAACTGGAAAGACCTTGAAAGTCATCGAGTCCAGTCCCCTGCCTACACTAGCAGGATTGAGTACTGTCCCCTGACAGATTTTTTGCCCCAGATCCCTAAATGGCCCCCTTAAGGATTGAACTCACAACCTTGGGTTTAGCAGGCCAATGCTCAAACCACTGAGCTATCCCTCCCCCCCTAAATAACATGAGACTAAGAACCGATCCTTGTGGGATCCCACTGGAAATCCACCCATTCAATGAGAATTCCCTGTTTACTATTACATTTTTAAACTTATCAGTTACTCAGATTTTAATTCATTTAATGTGTGCCATGTTAATTTTATATATTTCTAGTTTTTTAATTGAAATGTCATGCAGTACCAACCCAAATGCCTTACAGAAGTCTATTATATTAACGCTAATATATTTATCAAGCCAATTTGTAATCTCCTAAAAAATCATGTTACTTTGACAGGATCTATCTTCCTTAAACTCATGTTGACTCACATTAATTATATTACTTCCTTCAATTCTTTATTAATCTAGTTCTGCATCAGTATCAGCCACTCTGTTATTCTGTTCAGGAACTATGTCAGACAGACAAGCCTATGACTACCCAGGTCATTCCATTTATCCTTTTTAAATATAGTCAGCTATATATTAGCTTTCTTCCACTTTTATGCAAATACCCAAAACTTATTAAAAATCTATATTAATGGTCCAGTGTGGTCCTCAGCCTGCTCTTTTAAAACTCTTGCATTCAAGGTATCTGGACCTGCTGGTTTTAAAATATCTAACTTTATTGACTGGTATTTATCCTTCTCCTGCGATACTAGTGCAATGGCAATAATGGTCCCATCATATGTTATGACTATATCATTTATTTTTTCCATTATACTGAACAGAAATATTTATTGAACACATCTGACTTTTCTTCATTATTTTTGATGATTCTATCATTTTCATCTAATAATGGACCTATATCATTTTTAGAATTCTTTTGGTACCTAGTATACTTAAACTTCTTCTTATTGTCCTTACCTCTACTGGTCATATATTTCTCCTTGTGTCCCTTTGTTTGCCTTATCAATTTTCTACAATGTCTAGGTTCTGATTTACATTCATTGCTATTAACCTTCCTTTGTTATATATATTTTTATAGCTGCCTTCACTTCCTCTCTAACCAGTCATGGGAATTATCCCACCAGATTTTGATAATATCAACTAGATCATGTTTGTGCTAATAGATAAACAATTTTTACCCAGACTCCTAGCATCAGTGTATAGGCAATTAAAGAATTTCTTTTTTTCATGTCCTTTATTTCTTTGATTAGTTTTGTTCTCACTATTTCAATTTTGTTCTGAGTAGTCTTATCTTATATTCACCTCACTTGTGAGGTGAGAGGGTCCCAGAGCTCAGACTGCAGCCTGAGCCCAAAGTTCTACACCAAATTAAACAGCCCCTTTGCTCCAGTGGCTAAGTCAGCTGGCCTGGCCAGCCAACATGGGTCAGATGCAGGTGTCTAACTGCTACATAAACATAGCCTTTGTGGGCTACAGAAAGTTGGTCAAACCACTTTGGCAATCCTATCTAGATACTCTATCACAGTCTGAGTCATTTTTTCATTCCAGAAAAATGTATTAATGATTTTAATTTTTAAAAATGTACAATAAAAGACCATTTCAATTATTTTAAGTAGAAAAGAGATGTTAGTGAATATGCGTGGGCTAATTAACTTTCTCTGAATACCTCACTGTGAGTTCAGAACGCTTCAATTACAAAAATTAAGCAAATCAAAAGAAGAGATTAATACGCCCAACATAATGTAGAACAGCCTGAAGTGTGAGAAACATATTAATGGTTAGTCAGAAATGATATGATTCCTTTGTGGATTGTGTCAGCTGCATAAAAGCGAACCAAACAAAAAAACCCACACACTTTAAAATGGAATTAATATTAATTGGGGAAAAAATACCCATTAACTTGCTAGTTGTATAATTGCAAAAACACTAAAGCCAAATCCTGGTGGCTCAGGTCATATATATCCCAGGCTAGGGTGTGTTTTTCCTAGCGTTATTCCCGCACTATGGCAGGGTCCACTTAGACTGGACACAACCAGCGATACAACTGGGGTATACTACAACCGATGCATCGTTCCATCTGTCGTTGGAGGCATTTTATACCTACTGCCAGGTGTTAAGCCTACAGCACCTGGTATTCCCAAGAGGTCTCCCATCCAAGTGCTAGTCAGGCCTAACCCTGCTTAGCTTCTGAGAGCAGATGGGATCAGGCATGTTCAGGGTGGATATCCCAGGCTAGGGCAGCATAACTATATTCTGAGTGCCTCTGCATCCGCGACAGCCATGTAATGCAGATGAAGCTACTCAACCTGCCTCCTCACTAAATCCAGAGTCATAGGACAAAATCCTGGTCCCATCAAAATCAGTGGACCTCTATGAGGGCTGGGATTCCACATATAGATTCTATCCTCCCAGCTGCCTTCTAGGGCAATCAGATTTCTTGGGGAATGATGCAAGGATTGGATGAGGATGATTAAAGGATTAGAAAACATACTTTATAGTGATAGACTCAAGGCTCTCAATGATTAGGTTAACAAAGAGAAGGTTAAGGGTGACTTGATCCCAGTCAGTAAGAAACTACATCGGGAAACAAATGTTTAACAATGGGCTTCTTCAGTCTAGCAGAAAATATTATAGGATGATCCAATGGCTGGAGTTCAGACTGAGACTAAGGTGTACATTTTTAACAATGAGGGTAAATACCCACTGGAACAACTTATTGAGGCTCATAGTGGGTTCTCCATCACTTCTCATTTTTAAGTCAAAATTGGACTTTTTTTCCTAAAAGCTCTGCTGTAGGAATTATTTTGGGGAAGCTCTATGGCCTGTCTTATACAGGAGGTCAGACTAGATGACCACAATGGTCCCTTCTGACCTTAGCATCTATGTATTTATGAAGGGAAGGAGGTGACTTCTCTGTGCCTTAGCTTGAGAGCATAGATTTTAGATACTGAGACAACCAAGTAGATTTCTTGTTTCCTCTTTCTCTGTCTCTTCAAATTAAACTTAATCTAGTCCCTCTTTCATCCCTTTCTCTCCTCCTTTGCCTCTCCAGAGGATTGCTACCCCCTACATTTTCTACCCCAATGAAGAGGGGTAGAAAGAGCAAACACCTAATCTCTAAGAGCCCCTCCTGTCATGAGCACTGCTGTAAGTCATATAGGTCTATAAATTACATGATACAATCAGAGTAAGAAAAATTCACTACCACAATGATTTTTGCAATCTGAGGGCACAGCTCTACAAACTTTATATTGAGCAATACTTACATGCAAGAGTATTGAGGTGAATGAGAGTATGTGTGTAATCTAGTATTACTCTGTGTTCATGTGGGTTTCAGAAACAGTCTCTCAAACAGAGAAGATATTTAAAAAGAGACAAGACACGGGACTACAGTTCAGGCAAGAGTAGGTGTGCAGAGATGATTCATGGGAAAAAACTTAGAGGGATTCTTAGAAGAAATGAGGTGTAAGGAGAAATTTGAAGGTGTGAGCATAAGGCCCGCAACCGAGAGATTGTTCCATATACTGGGTCTTGACTTAAGACAAAGTCACAGTTAAAAAAAAAAGAGGACAGAAAGAGAAGAGTTCTTGGGAGGAAGTTGGGAGGCAAGAACTTTCTTGATTGCCCTTCTGAACCAAGAGGGGAGAAGAGGCTAAGAGATGAAAGATAAGCATGAGAAAGTAGAGCAGGGAAACAATGACAGACAAAGCCAATTGCTCCCTCAGAGTTCTGAATATGGTGGGAGAAGGAAGACAAGATGTGCAGTCTACTGGAGGAGTCTATTTCAACGTTGCATAAGGTCACTGCTACTGGAGTCACTGTGGTCCTTAGCAACTCTCAACCTAGCCTTGAGACAATTAAGATCAATGGTTCTCAAACTTTTTTTCCGCCAGATCATTTGAAAATTGCTAAAGGTCTCGGTGGACCACATAATCATCTTTCCAAATGTTGTTTATACTGTTAGCTGTTATAAAGCGCTTTGAATAAAAGTGCTATATTTTTTTTAAAACCTGAATAATAATTAATGTTTTTTCATTCTACAAATAAATACACACAACTCAGATTTTAATATCAGTAGGTTTACCTTTATAGTGCAATGGAGGTGCCCTCTCTCCTCTGCCACAGCAGCCCCCGAGCTGAAGATGGGAAGGAGGGCTGTCTCTCCCTGGCAGCTGCAACCCTGGATCTGGGGAAAGTCACCTCTTTCTCCGGCCACCACATCCCTGCACATCCCAAATTCCCTCCACCCCTCTTCTCGTCCCAGTGGCCCCTCCCACCTACCTCCTATTCACACCAAGGCCACCACCTCACTTTAAATTTGCATCTTCTCCGGGATCCAGGCACCTAATTAGTGGAGCCACGTTGTCACGGCTCCACTAATTGGGGGAGGGTGGGGAGCTTCATTCTCTCGTGTGCAACTGCCCAGGCCCGTGCCTTAGAGGGAACTATCCACAGACCACCTGAATGGTCTGCGGACCACAGTTTGAGAACATAATTATGATGACAAAAATCAGTGTAAGTAGACAGCAATGAAAAAATACAAAAGAGTTGATAAACACAAGTGTGCAAAGGAATATAAATATTATATTAATGTATATCTAGTACGGAAGCATGTATTTAAATGCCTTATTGTAATGCATATGCACAAAGTGGCAGGATTAAGGTGTTCTAAGCAGGTGTTCTCCTGAGTTTTGAGTGTTTCATCATGGAGCTTAACGTTTTGTTAAAGTTTTTTAATAGAATATGTAACTCCTGGTACTTAAAAATAGACTTTCTAAAAAACTATGTTTAAAAAAAGAAATCTCTTAGGCTGATATGTTGTTTGCCAAGTTTTAACCATAGCAATGTTTTTATGGATTAGTTATAAACTTCTGAAAAATGGCATTCACACTGATTCACCTTTAGCCACAGCAACCTGAGCAATGCTACATATGCTTTTATCTGTAATATGATACCACATAGCAATATGTTTCTATAGCTTATTTAAAAGAATAGCCAAGTTTTTAAAAAAAGGATGTCTACATTTAAGCTTCTAAATCCTAATTTAGGTTTTTAAATCAGAGGCTTGATTTTCTTAGCTGCTGAGCAATCCCAGCGCCCACTAAAGTTGGCCTATCTTTTGGCACCAGCTTTTGAAAAATATGTTACATATATCATTAATTCACTGTATGTACGGGTAGCTATATACTGTACATATACTCTTAATATTTTCATTGTATGCAATGTGCAACCAATGAAGTGGGTATTTACCCACCAAAGTTTATGGTCTAATACATCTGTTAGTCTATAAGGTGCCACAGGACTCTTTATCGTGAATGTGCAACTCCTGATTTTAGAAAATAATACAGTAGATGCTAATGTTTGTACCAATTCAGCTTGATGGTATTCTTTAAACAGCATCATGCATGTCTCCTCATGGTACACAATCAAATGTGTATAGTCAATTAGGGATCTGGTTTTCACTTTCATTGGTGAAATTCCATTAGCTTCAAAGTAGTGTTACCCTTGATTTACTCTTGTACAAGTGAAAGGAGAACCAAATTCTTCAGTACTAGATTATTTGAATGAATGAAAATGGATTAATCTGAGCCTCTCAACAAAAATAGTTACTAGCTGTCATTTCTGATTTTCCCTCCTAACTATTATTACAGAAAAGGAAGGTATTGATATGACTTATCCAAATGGCATTTCATACTATCCATCACTCAACCGATCCGGCACCCCTTATTCAGGCAAAATTCCCATTGATTCCAGTGAGAGTTTTGCCTGAGGAAGCAATACAGAGCAGGGATGGGTTTTATTTCTTAAAGCAATAACGTTTGCTTAAGCGGTATTAAGAGCACAAAACACAAGATATGATCAAACTCATCTGATCTTTTGCCTTTTCCCATCCAAGCTTCACATCCTGTATTTCTACTCTGGTGATTCAGTGATTCTGTCGCCCGATACATACACAATAACATCTGTCGAAAACTCTGCCTCTGTGCTGATCACCTGTTACCTCTGCTATTCCAGACTAACACGGCTACCTCTCTGATTCTTGACACCTATAAAGAGACGTTCTTTTCAGTGAGCCCTGGCCCTGCACACAGCCAGCACGTTTCTGCCCGGTTTGTGCTGGACAATGTTGTACAATCAGTTTCAAAATGAGGAGCTGCTCAGCATGGCCGCACATGTGCAACCTCAAAGGGTGAAAGAAAATGGGACAAGGCAAGGGTCAGTGACAAGTGGCCATGCCCAGTTGGTGTACGGGTGAAGTGGGGTGGAACAAGGCTAATAGAAATGATGGGATTTTGTTTTCCCATGGTCTGACAGGAACTCATGCAAGGCCCTCCCTCTCTCTCTCACACACATGCTGCAATGTGCACTGCCTCTTAGCGAAAAAGAAGGCAGCTCCATAAAGGGTGAAGTGCAGCTCAGTTACAGGCCTGAGGGCAACATGTGCTTAGTGACAGAGGGTGCAGGAAACACTGAATATACCAATTCATACTTCAGACAACATTGTCCTGCTAGAGGTTTCCTTTTAATCCTTCAAATTTAGTGTGTCCAAAGAGATTTTGCTAGACTACCGATAAAATATTGCTGGTCACCATGTAGGGGTGATCATTATATTTTCTTGTTAAACCATAAAATTGAAGCTATATTTCACATATTTTCAATCTCTGATGCAATATATTTGTATTACAAATCAATACGTACTTTAAACAAAAATGTGCACCTTATCTTTTTTTCTTTACTCTGAACTAAGATCACGGAACAGATTGTAAGTAGGGTTGCCAATTTGGGTTGGACATATTCCTGGAGATTTCATCAAGTGACCTAGTCTTTAATTAAAGATTCATCTTGAATTCCTGGAGACTCCAGGAGAATCCTGGAGGGTTGGCAGCCCTAACTGTAAGCAAGGCAAATTACATGTCTGTTTACAGTTATATTCCACATATTATATATATCATTTGTAAACTATTCCCCAAAGAAATATGCATCAAACTTTTGGAAAAAAATATAATCTGATGACAATCTGTTTTCATTCCATTTCTTTCAGATGCTGCATGGTATTTCATCTACTTAGTTTCATTTGTTATACTGTAGCTATGTATTGCTTTCCCATCACTGCCCATTTGTTTTCTTTTGTCCCTTTCTGCTTTAATTTTCATTAACTATATTACTTGATTTGATGATACAATCACAACAAAGAGAAAAACAATCCATATCTGTTTGAACGGGATTTTACATAAAGACAAATATATTCTCACACTGTAGTTTAAAATTTGAGTACTACTCCAAATTCCTTTTCTTACATGGTCATTTGACTTTGCAAGTTTTAGTTCCGAAGGAAGTTTGTATCAATGACCTTTAAATAGTTTTGCTTACATACCTTTACTCTTAAGATACACATCTTAAAATGGCAGGACTTTTACAAATACAGGTTTTCTATCTCTGTTCTAGCAGTGCTATGGGGATGCAGCAGGTAATGAATTACTAGGACTTTTCGACGGGAAGATAAATCCAACTTTAACATTTTGATGAGTAGAACAACCCATGGCTAGTGCTCAAGGGATTGTGTGACTCCTATGAAATGCCTGTGAAAGGTTAAAAATATTAACCATATTGTGAGACACAGCCTTGTCTAAATTGGCATAGCTGAGGTGACTACAATGGTGCTACATCGCTTACAACAGCTGGAAATCTAGCCTTCTGTGAATTGAATAGCACTCATATTTTAACTACTCTCATTACTATTAATAACAGAAACATTTTTTGTCAACTAGTAGTAAGTCAAAGACAAAGCCCTCTCGTTTTCATCTCAGAACATTACGGGAATGAGTCTCATCTCACACCAGCATAAATTAGAAGTCATTCCACTTACATCAGTAGGGCTACATGAATCAGTGTAGGGTAGAATCAGACCCTTGAACACAGACACAAGGCATACATTTGAAAACATTCTCTCTCAAATATTTGAATACTGGTCTAGTGAAATTAATATCATTGAGTATATTCTTTTAGATACGGCTAAACAACCCTGAACACACCTGATCCCATCTGATCTCGGAAGCTAAACAGGGTTAGGCCTGGCTAGTACTTGGATGGGAGACCTCCTGGGAATACCAGGTGCTGTAGGCTTAACATGGGTGTGGGGCTAGCAACTCCACCCCGTAAGGGAACCAATTGCTACTGAAACACCAACACCAGTTGGTGGCCCATACCCTGGCTGGGGGGTGACGGGCAGAGAGAGATTCTTTTAGCTTGTAACTGTTCTACTCTTGAAAACCAAATGGTATTACTTGTAAGGCACAAGCTAATCACAGTCCATGATGTAACTCCCTTGATGTATTTCAGTAGGCATGCATTTGGCCAAAAGTGTTAAAGGAAGAAACCAGTAATGTGACTATGTGAGCCTGGTGCATTAGCATGTAATATGTGCTTACACAGCTAATTAATCATCATGATTAATTGTACGAAACAGCAAACAAAATATTTCAGGAAACCAAGATTATTTGCCAGTAGTATAAAGACTGGATAAATGCATACATATGCGGCTTCTAATAAAAGATAAGGATCACTGCTGAGGCAGGTTGCGGAGCTTGAGAAAAGTAGTAGTTGCTCAGTGAAAATGCTTTTGGCAACTATTGACCTTTGAGTTCCTAACCTAAAGCGTACAAAAACACTACAATGATCTCTGGTAAGTTTTCCCTCCTATAACCTGCTGGAAAAGGGACAAAATATCCTGAAGCCATTTTACATGCACAATTTAACAATTATGTAGTCAGAGGAGGGATGATTCTGTTAAGCTGCTGGGAACTGTAGATGTTTAAAGGCTTTATGCATTAAAAAGGAATCTAAAAATCTAACACAGCGTATCAATATCAGGACCAATTCTCCTATGGTGAGATAAATGATACCAAGCCTTGTACTGTGCACACAAATCTAGAAAGAAAAAGGGGATTCAGGTACCTGGTAAAACCAAACCAAATAAATGCAAACCTCTGAATCCACAGGCCTGAATTATTGGTTAGAATATTAAGGAGGTGTTAATTCTCACATTTAAACTCTACAAAGAGCAGTGTCAGGGGAAATTAGTTTAGTTAAAAAAAAAACACAGATGAACAAATTATTGGAAATGAGAAAAAACAAATAATGACAAGCTTATTTCATACTCCAACAGAAAGTTTTCTAATCCAGATCCAAAGTTAAATGGGGACACGATTGTAATGAAGTAATATAAGCACAAACTTCAATCATAGCTTAAAATTTCTCTTTTTACTAATAAAGAGAATTCTCAAATTAAAGTGAATTCCTTAAGGGAATATGTGCAGTGTCATGATTTTGATTTGCCAGCCAGTTATCTGCCCCCACTCCCACACAGAGTTTGTAATTTTTTTCCCACTTTTTCTAAATGGCTGTTTCAGTTGTGAGATATTTTCTTCCCTCCTTAACAAATCCACCATTTCCAAGCTTTCCTAGTACTAGTTAAGTGGTAGATGTAAAGAAAACCACAAACCCTCCCCCGTCAACGCATCACTTCTCATTGGTTGTTTCCACATTCTGCATAAATTCCTCAATCAGATGTTAAACTACAGTATGCCTGATTGGGTCCCCTTCACCCTAACTGTTCCCTGCTGACTGTCACTGCTTGCTAACTGCTGCAGGAAGTAAGACAAGCAGCAGCAACATCTCTACTGTTTTGGTAGGTCTTTGCTACCACCAGTAGAACAGTTGCTCTCTCAGCACCTACCGAGTGTTCTGAATACAGTTACCCCATTGAAGAATGCATCTGTCAGAGTGGCTGAAATGAGAGATGTTATGGACATAAAATAATACATATGTGGTGGTCCATAAATTGGAATATTGCCCCCAAATCAACATACAAATCCTTCACATTGCTTTGATATATACAGAGAAGAGCCTGAAAAAAGTGCACAAAATAAGGTGAAGAAAATAAGCCCCGTCACAGTTACTTAAACCTATTGCACACTCAGGGGAAATGATATGATAATGTGGAGACAGTAATCTGAACAGATCAGGAGGATGTGCTGTACATCACTGAAAGGGGTTAATAAGGATGTATGCCGGAACTCTTAAGCCACCGTATGTATTTCATGCTCAGACTTTATCCTATGGTTCCTATTCAGCAAGGACATGCGCCTCGTACCACATTAGCATATTTTAAAATGGAGTGACATCTAAATTACACAGAACTGGCAACCACCCAACAGGATTTCTCAACATGCACCATGCTATCTGGCTGCTACTGTGCGGGAAGAATGCACAATTCCAGAAGGAGGCTGAGGAAGTAGGAAGAGGAGGGTCTTGTCTAAATCATCAAGTTGCAGAAAATTCACAAAAATGCAAAGCATAAAAAAATTAAAAGGTGGACATGTAAATAAGCCTAGTACTGTGGAAAATAACCGAGCATTTCATTGACCTTGGCAGCGCAGGGAGCGGGGGGAGGGGCGGTCATTTCTAGAGAAGTATGAACTGTTTTTGAACAATTTCTTCATTGTATTAGGCAGAAACAGGCTTTCCTTCAAATTCCCAGATAGATGCCCTTTTGTTCCATGTTTTTCTAGAACCAACGTGTTGAACCCAACCTTCTGTTTTCCAGTGATTAAGATTGATGTTCCTCATCTTAGCATGGGAAAATCAAAAGTGATCTCATTGTTTCATTGTCCAAAATTCTGCAGTGGCACCGACAGTCCAAGATGTGAAGGTCAGAACTTTACAGGACACAGGTGCAGTAGCACCAGCAGCAGCCTCTGGAGCATCATGCATTGGAGGCAACTGTCCCATCCCAGGCAAGGAAATCAACCACTGCCATAGCATTTTAAATGGATGGAGGCCAAATTTATTCACAAATGCTATGTAAAATGTAGTTATATTTAAATGCCATGAGTTATTCTCCCCCCCCCCCCCCACACCACCATTGTTATTTTTTGTATAATGATCAAGGTGTTCTAGGTACTTCACAGAAGTAAAGAAAGATGTTTCCTCCCACAAGGCACGTACAATAAACAAGGAGAAGAAGAGAGATTAGGTACGGGATGCAATAAAGGGCACAACTGACCTAGCGGTTCAGCATAGATTCATAGATTCCAAGGCCAGAAGGGAACATTGTGATCACCTTGTCCAGCCTCCTGCATAACACAGGCCATAGAACTTCCCACAATAATTCCTACCGCATAGTTTTTTAGACAAGCATCCAATTTGATTTAAATATTGTCAGTGATTCAGAATTCACCAAGACCACCACATTCCATTTTTTTGGTTTGTTTATATTCCTCTAGTGGTGTCTCTTATCATTGTAATTTTATGACCTTTATGTTGGGGTTAAAGGCCTCCTGGAAAAAGTGAGTTTTAGGGTGGGACCTGAAGGAAGAGAAGGAGTAGGGGGACTCAGTCAGGGGGCTACCTGGAGAAAAACACTGCCTTGAAACTAGGAGGAGTCAGTTTCTGAGCTTTTGTTGCTGGGACATTCAGGTAGATATTGGATGGAGATGGAAGCCTATATTGTAGCCCAGTGGGCTATTTTGCTTTATTATATTTGCAGCTGCTGTAGCCCAGCAGGCTGGCTTGCCTTCATTATATTTACTGCTTTGCATTATATTCAGCAGTAATGCAAGAAACCTACAGGCCTGTATCCTGAAAGACATTAGCTTCAGTAAGTTAGCATAAGGTTTGAGACCTATGATCTTTGAACAGATAAACAGCCAAACAGAAAAAAAAACACATATTGGGGAGGTGAAGATAGAGTGTAAGGGGAAGTTCTATCCACAGGTAAATAATTCAACCACAGAAGTGTCCTGGCAACAACTGATGTACATAATATGTACATGAGATACATGTAAGTCTAGCCTTCTTGCTTGCCTATATATATATCTTTCTTAAAAGTTTCTTATAGGTCTGATTATTTGTTTTATTATAATGGGTTTATATTAGGGTATATTTTGGCTGTGACACAAGGGACCTGCAGGCCACGCCCTGTATGGTGAGCTCAGGCAAAGTTAGCATACATATGTCTGGGACCTTTCACCTCGATAAATGGAGCTAAAGCATAAGGTCCATGTACGTCTGCTAACCTTAACATACAGGCTGCATTAAAGCAGGTTGGGATAGGGGCTTTCCTAAGTTTGTACCCTTTTAAACTGAACAGATACACCACAATTTGGAACTTGGAAAGAATCAAAATAACCAGTTAGGACAGAAATAACAAATGTGATATCCAACCTTAAAAGGGCCATGGTAACGAATTGACGTATATAATAAATTGAGATAATTGAAATACTAACCTATAGGAAAAAGACACTCCAACATTAGTGAGGTGAGGAAATACAAATAAGGAGAAAATAAAAATCCCCTACTGAATATGCATCGAACATAATGGCACTAGCATAGCATATTATTAAAGTGGCATCCCATCCAAAGGGCGGTGGAAGAGAGAGATGTAGTCCTTGGAAGGTACCAGAATGATGGCCATTGGTGATGATAGGGAAGGTGATGGTGATGAGGAAAAACAACAAGGAGTTCAGTGGCACCTTAAAACTAACAGATTTATTTGGGCATAAGCTTTAATAGGTAAAAAATCCTACTTCTTCAGATGCATGGAGTGCAAGTTACAGATGCAGGCATAAATATACTGACAGGTGAAGAGAAGGGAGTTACCTCACAAGTGGAGAACCAGTGTTAACAGGGCCAATTCAATCAGGGTGGATGTGGTCCAATCCCAATAATTGATGAGGAAGTGTCAATTTCAAGATAGAGACAGTTGCTTTTGTAGTGAGCCAGTCACTCCCAGTTTCTATTCAAGCCCAAATTAATGGTGTTACATTTGCAAATGAATTGTAGTTCCGCAGTTTCTCTTTAAAGTCTGTTTCTGAAGGTCCCCCCCCCAAGTATGGCTACTTTTAAATCTGTTATAGAATGTCCAGGGAGATTGAAGTGTTCTCCTACTGGCTTTTGTATGTTACCATTCCTGATGTCTGATTTGTGTCCATTTATCCTTTTACATAGAGACTGTCCAGTTTGGCCAAAGTACATGGCAGAGGTGCATTGCTGGCACATGATGGCATATATCATATTAGCAGATGTGCTGGTGAATGAGCCCCTGATGGTGTGGCTGATGTGGTTGGGTTCTCTGATGGTGTCACAGAGCAGGCAACAAAGTTTGCTACAGGGCTTGGTTCCTGGGTTAGTGTTTCTGTGGTGTGGTGTGTAGTTGCTGGTGAGTATTTGCTTCAGGTTGGGGGGGCTGTCTGTAAGCAAGTACTGGCCTGCCTCCCAAGGTCTATGAGAGTGAGGGATCATTTTCCAGGATAGGCTGTAGATTGATGATGTGCTGGAGAGGTTTTAGCTGGGGGCTGTATGTGATGGCCAGTGGTATATGTTCTGTTATTTTCCTTGTTGGGTCTGTCCTGTAGTAGGTGACTTTTGGGTACCCGTCTTGCTCTGTCAATCTGATTCCTCTCTTCCCCAGGTGGGTATTGTAGTTTTAAGAATGCTTGATAAAGATCTTGTAGGTGTGTGTCTCCTTCTGAGGGATTGCAGCAAATTTGGTTGTATCTTAGGGCTTGGCTGTAGACAATGGATCGTGTGATGTGTCCTGGATGGAATCTGGAGGCATGTAGGTAAGTATAAAGGTCAGAAAGTTACCAGCATAGGGTGGTGTTTATGTGACCATTACTTATTTGAACTCTAGTGTCCAGGAAATGGATCTCTTGAGGTAGATGGTGGGGTGGAAATTGTTGAAATGCAGATGGAATTCTTCAAGGACCTCCTTCCCATGGGTCCATATGATGCAGATGTCATCAATGTAGTGCAAGTAGAGGAGGGGTGCTCAGGGACGAGAGCTGAGGAAGCATTGTTCTAAGTCAGCCATAAAATGTTGGCATACAGTGGGCCATGATGGTAGCTAACATTTCAGGTTGTTCTACAAGGGATGGTGTGAGTATATGGATGTGCAGATATAGATTCTGTAATGTCTCTGTCTACTTTACTAAGTTGGTGTTTTTGTAACTGTGCTAAATGTATTATTAAACCATATTTGTACATATAAAAGAGTTCCTATATTGTGAGTGTTGTAACTGCATAGCAGGGGTCCCAACTATATAATAATTTAAATAATACTGGACCTGATCTTGGGGCAAGAATCTGTCAACCCTCAAAGTGATAACTGGGGATTCTTAAGGAAACAATATAATTAATACATAATCTAAGATCAGGTTACAATATGTAGATGGAAAATGGAGTAAAGAGTTAACTCTGCAAGTCATCAGTACAGCTGCCATAATTCAAGAATAGCAGCCGTGTTAGTCTGTATCCGTAAAGAAAGCCAGGAATACTTGTAGCACCTTAGAGACTAACTAGTTTATTTCAGCATAAGCTTTCGTGAGCTATAGCTCACTTCATCAGGTGCATAGAATGGAACAGAAGTAAAATGCATTTATACACACAGAAAGAAAAAGAAAAAAAATTGTACATTAGCATACCAATTCTAAGAGGGCTGTTAAATGTAGATGGCCCATTATCACTAGGAGAAAAAAACACCTTTTAAAATGGAGATCTGTTGTCAGTGAAATTAACTCAGGAAATGCAATCAATTACTGCAATGAAAGAACCAATCTGAAGTTCTGTTAAGCCCCTGGTTAATTGTGTCCAATTTGAAAATTAATTCCAGTTCCTCAGATTCTCCTTGGAGTCTGTTTTGGAAGTTTTTCTGTTTCAAAACTAAAACCATCAAATCTTTAATGGAATGGCCAGTAAGACCAAAGTGTTCTCCTGCTGGTTTTTGAATGTTATGATTCCTGATGTCAGATTTGTGTCCATTTATTCTTTTGTGTAGAGACTGGCCGGTTTGGCAAATGTACATAGCAGAGGGGCATTGCTGGCACATATTTGAGCAGATTAAATCAAATGAGATGTCAAAGGAAAGAGGGAGAAGAGACTCAACAACAGAACCCTGAATTATGACGATGAATAGTGGGAGACAGAAGATGATACATGAAGAGCAATCACAGAAACATAAGAGTGAGCATCTAGGTGGAGGTTCACAATCGTGAAAGCCACAAAAGGTTGGAGAAGGATGAGAATGTAGAAGAAGCTTTCAGATTTGGCTTCAAAGGAGGTAATTGGTGAGTTTGATTGGGGCAGTTTCGGTAGAATGGAGAACATGGAAACCATGTTATAGGGATTACAAGGAATTATTGTTATATAGACAACGTATCTTTCCAATTTAAAGATTAAAAAATAAAGACACGGAAATAAGCACAGGATGTCAGCAAAGAATCCTACAGCTCATTTTTTTAAAATTAAACTCAGACACTTAAATATCACTAATGCACTATTAGAAATAACCTGATTTCCCAGTATAAACTGTATTTTTAATCAAGTAAAATGCCTTGTGTTGTTTAAAAAAAGTCCTAAATATGAGAAAAAAATTATATTCTCAGGGAAAATGGAAACTTATTAACACATCTGTAATTGCCAAGGGGCCTATTCATAAAAATGTATACACTTCAGGACGCCCATGTCATCACTACCAAGCAAGTACTTTGCTCTTCCGAAAGACACCTGCATCAATATACAACATAAGTGGCTGTATTAATGTACTCATCTCTGAATATTGGAGAGGGCTTCTTTCTGGTTATGTAAATACTTCCTTAAGTGGGAATACAATAGCAAATTAACAAACTATATCCTCTAAGGATCAAACTAAGAAATACAGTAGTGCCTTTAAAGATATTTTCTTTGTTTCCTGTTTTGCAGACCACCCTCATGCAAGGAGTCAAAGGAGAAATGTGTTGGAACTCAATTACCTGTGGTAGTGAACCAACTATAGATGTTTAAAAATACCTGCCTCTCACAGATAGCCAGTATGAACCCAGTGTTATTATGTGCATCTCTCACGCCCCATTAACATAACAAAATGCATCATGCACCTTTTCAAACTGCTGGAAGAAGACCAAAATAGTCAATAAAATACTAACTTTAACTCAATGGATAGTCAAGAATCAGAGAGGTAGCCGTGTTAGTCTGGAATAGCAGAGGTAACAAAGTCCTGTGGCACCTTAAAGACTAACTATAAAGTTTTGAAGCATAAGCTTTCGTGGGCTAATACCCACTGGACGAAGCTATATATAGCTATATATAAAAATGTTTATATATAGCTATATAGAGGGATTTTTTCCACATAATGTGTTTAGTTTTAAGAAAGAATTCTGGCAGATAAACCATAAAGCATAAGCTTTCGTGGGCTAATACCCACTGGACGAAGTGGGTATTAGCCCACGAAAGCTTATGCTTCAAAACTTTATAGTTAGTCTTTAAGGTGCCACAGGACTTTGTTACCTCAATGGATAGTGTGCTTCTTCACTGATCCCTAAAATACTGTATCCACCCTTCTTTGCTTCATCGCTGCTTAACAAGCAACTACATAACGGTCAAGCAAAACACATTTCCATCAGGTTTACCTGAGGTACTGGATTCAAGGTAGAAACGGAAAACCTCCAAGTTTCCATGGTTCTGCTCTGATAAGCACCCAAAAATGAGGATGCTTATTCAAGTAGACTGAGTCTTCAAAAGTGAGTTGGAAACCTTGGAAGTCACTCTTGTGAGTTTATTGGTTATTCCCATTTCTACTTAGCCTAGAACTACCATGATAACCAAATGTAGAGACATACAAAAATGAAACAATTTTCAAATAATATAGATAAACATTTTCAAACCATAGTATTAGCTTGGCTTGTGTTGGATGAAGGTTTCAGTCAACAATTCAATATACGACTTTAGGAAGTAGTGTGAACTCCTTTTTGGTTGGTGTATAAATTCTTGTGCTTGTTGACCTGGGACTAAGATGACTGGCTACTTTTCAAGAAATAAAGACAACGGTGTGAAAAATGAAGGGCAAATCTTAATTGACAATATACAACAAGAGTTTAAAACATTTGTTGCCCCCATGGAAGTAAATGGGATTTTTACACAGTGAGAGTTATTCCCCTTATTTTATATTTGTTTTGATTGCCACTCAAGAATTTGATTTTTATAACACATTTTTAACACTGAATTTCTATCGAGACCCCTTTTTAGTCACAATGGCATCTTATAGGTTGAGTTTTTCATTTGTAATGAAACTGTATCTTGTTAAACCTTAGATCTGCTATCCCTCTTGCTTTAGAAGTTGCTTTAATGAAAACTACTCTCTTTGTGTATCCTTGAACCTATTCTTTATTAGTAGATGTGACTTGAAGCAGGACATTGTTACTATAACCAAGTTTATAAACTATCCTCAGATGCTCATTCTGTTCTTCCCTGTTAGAATGTGCATTCAAGATGGTTTCTCTTCTATTTTGGCTTGCTATTACTGTTTCCTGGATAATGAAAAATTCCAGTATGGCAGCTTAAAAACTCCTTCTGTCTGGCTACAAATCTCTTTGCTGAACCATATTTATACCATATTTACAGTAGGTTTTTTTGTAATTCAACAGATGTTTGGACAGCTACTGTCACCTTCAGGACAGAATTTTGTGGTGGTGAACTATTCAACAATTGTTCTACAAATATTTTTTCTCACTCTTTTATAGTCCAAGGAAGGGTCACGTCATGTCTTCCCTTTACTCCTAGCCATGGAAACAACTCACAATTTGGTCCTAGATTTTTTTATTATTCAGCTGTTGTTGCAAAAAATCATTTACTGTGTATTGGAATGAATAATAAAATAAGTAGTAGCCATGGCATCATAACAGTTGCAGCTAAGTTTCCATAATAAGCCTATTTGTGGCATTCTATTAAAATCCACAAATACTGGGCAAGGTAGATCAGTTTAAGTTGAACTACCACATTTGAAGTCAGTTGGAAAAGGAGTTCCTGAATGACCCTAAAAATAAAGGTGTTTATCAGAGTTCAAAGGGTCTACTAACTTTCTCTGCTAAGGTATCTGGCCTAAAATTTTTAGGGGCTTAAGAAAATTAATTAAAAACAAATGATAAAAATTGACGTGTCTTAATAAATTATTGTCTAAGCTAGTCTAAGCAGACCTTTCAAAACTATACATCCAAACGAATAAATTATACTTCATTTCCTCATCCTGATTAGACCCTTCTTTCATGACTTTATCTCAAACACACAAAATAAAACTCTTTTCACCATCAAAAGGAAAAAAGGAAACAAAGTCAAAATTTGAGTGTAAGTGCTGTAAACACAGGAAGATATGGTTCCTGACCCAAGAAGCCATGAGACACAAATGAGATACATATAATACAGTTTGGACACATATGATATTTAAAGATTCATGTGTGTATGGCAGTATGGGCCCTTGAAAGAACATAGCCCTACCTCCTCTCCTCTCAAAAAATATGCCTTGAGATAATCAGCAGTTCCATCTCACCCATTTACCAGGACTGGGTTTATTATAACGCATGAACCCTCACATATTATGCTCCTGCTCCTGAATGGCATATTTACAAAAGGACCCTCCATGCTGGTGCTGAGCATTTCTGAAAATCTGGTTCTAAGACCTCGACACATTTTCAAGGCTAAGTCAGTTTGACTCATGAATGCTACTGAATCTCACAGGTGAAGATATTGTGCTGTGCAGTACTTGCTTTGTTCTTGGTGCATTGTATATAATCTGCAGCTATTCAAGAGTGACCATCTTCCTGCTTTACCGATAACTGAAACTTTTCACAAACAATATCAATAACATGAGCTCAGGTTGTTCTCCATTTTACAGTTCAGCTGTAGCAGGAGGCACAAACTATTTTGATAAAGTAGCAAATATTCCAGTGCCAGAATTTAGGACTCTAGCAGAGAATGAAGAGGCAGACAATGCTATCTATTTATAGTACATTTGCCTGAATCCCCTCTTTTGTACACAACAGCCATGGTCTTTCATGCAGAACCACTGTAGATGGACAGCTGTGTGTCTAAACATCTGTGATGAACAGAACTCAGATGGGAGCTTAAAAAAAGAGAAAACGGCATCAACATATTCATAAGTTGGTTTGGGAACAATGAAAGCACATATTGTAGGTCTCAGGGAAAAAGGCAGAATCAGCTTGTAAAAAAATAATTCTCTATGAAATTCTTTTTGCAGATGTCAGCATAAGCTTGCTGCCTGACTTAGTGCAGCAATATACTCAGAAAGGAGACAAAAGAGGTAGCCTTGACCAACCAAGAATCAGTGGTCTGAGAAGCACAATGTATTCCTGAGACTCAAAGTCTAAGCTTAGCTTGACCCACAAGGATAATACCTGGTCTGGGGATAAAAAAAGTAAAGCAAAGCAATTGTATTAAAAAAACGTGTAATAAAATAAGATTGGAATAAAGTCAAATCTACTGCAAATAATAATCTCATCTTTTTGAACTTTCATCTTGTCCATCTATATCTCAGTCTCAGCTTGACTTCCACTAGTGAGACAGACATTCCGATAGATTAGATAGATAACAAAAAACAAACCTTCCAGGCACTGGCTAGCACTATAGAGAACTCATACACCAATTTTCTACTACCTAAATGACAAATTCTAACATCTTTACTTATGTTGAATGCTACTTTATGCCTCAAGTAGCCCTACTGAAATCAGGGAAGGGCGAGAGAAACAGCTCTAAGGGATTCCTATACTGTGTCCTGTAGAGTATGCTAATCAAGAAAAGAAAGCAGTTTGCATCTTTCTCTGGATGATATGATTAATTTAAATTATTTTAAATGACTTCTAGAGCTATCTATAAACCTTTACATTTTACTGTAATACCTGAATCAGAAAGACATGCTCTCTATCCTGCTATCATCAGTGCATTGTCTCCTAAAATGATGTCTGGTGTCCATTTTTTAAAAATGGTGATCCGTTCTTTCATATTTCTCTTTCTCTATTGATGAGCAATTTCCTGGAGCACCCAGTGGAGCCCTCTATAGACACTGAGGACCCTATTATGCTATCATTTTTGTGCACGTATAATTTTAATTGTCTTCAATGGGAGTGGCATGTGTATAGCTGATGGGATAAATTGGGCTCTAGCATACTAATATGTTTTCATGGAGAGTTTGTGGAATCAAATTGCGTGTGTGAGCACACAATATACATTAGACAAAGAAACAAAGCGGATAATTGGCTACCTTCCTTTATTGGATCAAAACATGAATTCAGTACATACGTTCTAGTGCCAAAAAGGAAATTAAAAAGATGCAAACTGAAGGACAATCAAAAACTTGAAAGGTAGTATATTATAATTAATGTGCTATTCCATTATTTTATTTCACAATAAACTACAAACATTTTCTATACAATACACACACATACTCTCTTACTGAAACAGAGAAACTAATTCATAGTTGATACTGTTATTTTACAATTCTACCTCTTTCTGTTTGTGAATTATTTGTGAACAGTCATTTTCTCAAATGTACTTGTTATCCAGAATTAATGCCTGAATAATTTATGTGAAAAATATTTGGACTATAGCTAGTTTGTGAGTAGCCCATTGTATTCAAAATATTGATATACGTCACATGGTATGTTTAGAGTCCCTGAATAATAACCTGGACTCTTAGAAACAGATGCATCATGCAAACACACAATGTTACACATTCACCACTCCCTTCCTACCAATAGTCTGCAATATTAATTTGGGACCAGACTGAATTCTTTCCCTATTCAATACCTGCTTAGCCCACCTTGGATTTGGGGCCTGGTATGGAGCACAATCCCGGCATCTTGCCTCCACCTCCTCTCCCCCACAGCTGGCCAGGTGCAAAGCTGACTGATAGAAGCACTCTTTCAATGGTAACAGGCATTTACTTTCCCCCTAGAGCACAAAGGGGAAGAACTGTTACTTTGAGTCATGTTTCCATCCTGGGCAGAACTTGTGTGCACCACCTGACTGAAGACTAAACTCAATCTAGTCCTTAAAATCTGGTGTTTCCTGTATATTTCTTAGCTGGGTGGTTCAGTAAAAAATGGGCGGAGAAAGGGTATGAAAACTGTCAAAGCAAATTAACCTAAGAATCCCAACAAATGTTCTTTGTAACTCCCCCTCCCTCAAGCTCTAATGATCTTTTTTTTTTTCATTTTGTTCACAAATAAAAGCAATTTGAATGCACAGTATGGACAGTTGCCTCATTCAACTCATAGACTTGATTCTCCAAGGACATAATGCACATCATCTTACTGACAACATACCTGAAAACTAAAGAGAGAGGAGAAAGAGGACAGAGGATAAAAATGAGACAAATTAATGAGAAAGGATTTGGCCTTTCTGACAGCACATATGGAAAAACTCAACAACTGTTTTATTTTCTTTTGGTTTGGTTAGGTTTTTGGTTTTTTGATGGATATGCAATATCCCCTCCATCTATAATTGGCTGAGCAAAGCACAATTTGGAATTATGCAGAACTCTATTTCTTTACACTGCACTACTCAAATATGAATGAAGTTCCAATTAAAAATGGTTTTCAGGTTTTGAAGTTTGGATTTAGACTTCAACTTCCTCAAAGCATAGAATGTTTGGATGTGGGATCGGGTTGGATTTGGGTTCTTCTTTAGTAAAAACAAGTGACCATCAAATAATCAAAAATAAAGTGACAAGAACATTTTTTGTGGTAACATTTTTGAGGGCAGTAAAATAGGCAAAAAGACAACAGTACACTTTTTTGTTGAAATTCACTATTGTCAGCTTCTGATTCCACAGGCATATGTGCATATTTTTTGGAGCAGAGGATTTTTTTCCCTGTAACTTAGTGTTCTGAGTGAGTTTCTTATAAGATATTGAGCAAGTTCTGTTAACATGCACTGCGAACAAAGAAACAGCTTTGATGTCTACATTCATTCAACATTCCTCTTCACTCCAAACATTGTCCATCACACGGAACACTCATTCCACCAGACTGCTTGTTCCTGGTAAACACACAGCAAGATTTTTTAAAAATTGATATACATCTTGAACAGTCTTTTTGTAGTTAGTTAAATCTATTTAAAAATCACACACATTTTGACACTTCAGGTGTCATGAAAGACATGGGGCAGCAAATCATATGAAAAACAAGGTCACACGACCCCTTTAGTTATAATGGATTTCTAGTGAACAAAGGCTAAAAAGTAATATGGAAAATGTATATTATTAAAGCAATCTATAATTTTTATATATGACAAAGTACTCTGAAAAAATAATGAATAAGAGTTTCATTATTCATTATCTAGGGCTTGATTCAATAAACAAAGCTTTTGGCATACAGATAGGATGCAAATATATGTTCAGAGGAGACTCCAAATTCACATATCAACTCTTGCTGCATAGGCACTCACTATAACTTAAATTAAATTCAATAGGAAAAAAATGATTATTTCAAAAAATCAACTTTTCTGAGGCAAAATAATATTTTTACAACAAACAGCCCCATAAATATTCATTAACCGTAAACCTACTTCTTTAAAAAATCTGACTAAATAATCTGATTAAACATTTTGTTCAGTTCTCACATTCACTTTCCCCAGTCATTGATTACAGGATGCAACAGCTGAGTGAGGATATTCACCTCATTTTTTCCACAATATAAAACGTATAAGAAAAGGTATTTCATCTTTTCAATTTAAGATGTTACTGCTATATTTACTATACAAAAAATCAGCACATACTAGGAATATACTTTTTGTTAAACAATAAATAGATACAGCATGTTATACTTTCATTTTATGGAATTTTTTTTCCCTCCACATATGTTCAGTCCAGTTTCCATATAACTACTTGGAGAAACAAGCAGGATATATACCATGAATTATCCTACATCTTTTCTAGCTCTCTGAGTCTTAATTTGAATTTGCATAACTGATTAACTCTTAGCAACAATGTTTGTTGGATTTCAGTCCACTTTGTGCTAAAATTCATTATTATTTTTTCAAAAATGTATAGTAAATTGTTTGGCTAATCAAGTCATGCAGTTATAAAATAAGATGAAAGAGCAAGAAAAAGGAAAATGCAGATTTCTACTGGATACATTACGGAATTCTGCCGCATATCTTGCTCTAACGTTTTACCAACCATAAGAAATAAAAATGTCAATAGTGGTTTCCTGTGGACAACTAATTCATTCACATGTGTTTAGTCATATGTTCAGACAAAGTTTATCTATCCTAAAGCAAGAGAAGACTGTTCATAATGGCCTAGCATCAATGCCTTTCTTTCACTTACTCTTGTTTTCATATATTTTAAAAGATAGGATATAACTCCTATTGAATTCAACAGGAGTCCTGCTGGAGTAAGCACGTCAGGGTTGGGCCCAAATAGCGACAGACAGCTTAACTTCTTATACTCACTTACCAAAACACATCAGTCTTCCAGAGAAGTTGAAACATGCAATTTACCAAAGACATCTCTGCAGTAATCTTAGACTTTCTAAATATCACTCAGATTGCAGCCCGACTTGCTAACTCTTCATTTCCAGATTTCTTATATGTATGTGGTTGTTTCCAGAAAGAAGCACAACCTTTCATTAAACTGTTCTCTACAGCAAGATCTGAATTAGAATCAGGGTTTATCCAGTTCTGCCATTCACTCATGTGTGGCTATGTGTCTTTTCACCTTCTATCATGTGCCTTTAATGCTTGTAAGATGCTATGAAATCTTTGCATGAAAAGCACTTTAAGTACCATTTATTATTTCTTCATGTAAACTTTGTTATAGAGCATGGTTTTGCCAATGCATAATAAAGTGGGAATATATAATGTGTGTTTTCTTGAACCTTATATGGAAAAGCTATTCCTCATCACACATCACTACTGTGCTTAATAAAAAGTTTATATTTCATTTATTGAGTGATAGATAACCTGGTGAAAACTTTACATAAATAATGCATTAAATAATCATAACATCTAAATTCTTCTTAGATGAGACTTCTAATTTTATGTCTTTCTAGTTTAAATCACATTCTGTCTCATATTCAATCTCTAAATTCATGCCAGTGTAGAACTTCCTAGAGGTTGTATAGTTTTTCAATGGCAGAAAAATATTCCTATTGAAATTAGTTACTAGTTTCCATAAACTGTAGCTGATGATAGTTTATAATTTCTTACAAATGCACCTGCTTTATACAGAAAGTAAATAATAGTTTTTCCTTAAAGTATCTAATACATAATTTATATTTTCCCTATTATAAAATTACACTTCATGTTTCTAGTACAGATGTTACTGTTATTATGTTGTTGTTTTTTATTTTTGTAATGCCCACAATGTGCTAGGCATTGTCTACACAGAAACATAGGAAAATACAGATCCACACCCTAAAAATCTCACACTCTTAAGAATTTGCTTATTAGACATACGTCAGGGACTCGAACCTCGACCGGCACTGTTCGTTGTCTGACCGCAAAGAGACAGGCAACACCAGCAAGGTCCAATCACAAGCTCTTTATTGAAGAGTGCACACGACAATAGAGAGCTTCCCGTCTCTGAAGAGAACCAGCCCCCCTTTCTAACACTTGATAGGTTTTTTATAAACAGTTCAGTCGCGTCACAGGTTAGTCTGAGCAACCCAAGCCCTCCCCTCCTTTTGTTAGTTCTATACATACTTAACCAGCACTTCATTACAAACTTAAACAATACTTAGTTTATGACGGTCTAACATACCTAAGTGGGTGTCTTATCAGCTAGGTCAAAGAGTACCAGACATAGAAGAGAGAAATTAATAAATGGTAAAAAAGAAAAGAGAGTTAAAACATTCTGGCTTTAGATGGCTGGTACAAGAATGCTGATATTACACTACTCCCAAGGTCTTCGAAAATTCACTCAGTATACTGTTCTGTTCATGGACTACCCAGAGTCCTTAGAACATTTGACTACAATCTAGTTGACATAACTCATCTAAGTGCCCCATATATATTGGGCCTAACACATGTATAACTAAGATATGTATCTCTAAGATATGGCCTTTCCCATCCATCCACAGAGCTAAGGTTCTTGCCCAGGTTCTCATCACCTCACATCTCAATTACTGCAACATCCTTTTTTCTGGCCTTCACTTTATTATTGATAACATTACTGAGGTACTGTTGAGTTAAGGCTAGGTTTTGTATTATGAAACTTAAATCTTTAGTGGAATCAAAATAACTGTAGGTGCTATTGAATACAAATTAGTCACTGTCAGACAGATCACAATACAAAGGTATGCCTGTATATATATACTAGCGAAAATACCCGGCGTTGCTCGGGTCAGTCGGAGGTGGGGAGGGGGCAGACAGCTGAGCGAGTGCGGGATCCATTGGATGGGGGCAGAGAGCAAACCTGACACTCCCACCTCACCCCCCCCGACCAAACCCGACACCCCCAACTCACTTACCCCTCGACCAACCCCGACTCACATTTTCACCCCCCCCACCCAAACCCAACACCCCCATATCTCCCCCTACCAACCCCAACACCCCCTGACCAACACCCACACCTCACCCCCCCGTAGACCAAACCTGACACACCCACCTCACTTTCCCCCCCCCAACCAAACCCGACACCCCTACCTACCACCACAAACAAACCCGACACCCACACCTCACTTACCCCTCGACCAACCCGACCCCCCTCCTCACCCCCCCCACCCAAACCCAACACCCCCACATCTCCCCCTACCAACCCCAACACCCTCTGACCAACACCCACACCTCACCCCCCCCCGTAGACCAAACCTGACACACCCACCTCACTTTCCCCCCCCAACCAAACCCGACACCCCTACCTACCACCACAAACAAACCCGACACCCACACCTCACTTACCCCTCGACCAACCCCGACCCCCTTCCTCACCCCCCCAACCAAACCCAACACCCCCTGACCAACCCCAACCCCAACACCTCACCCCTCACCCACCCAGACACCTTCCCACCCCCCCCCAGACCAAACCCAACACCCCCAGCTCACTTACCCCCAGACCAAACCCGACACCCCCACCTCACCATCCCGACCAAACCCGACACCCCCACCTCACCCCCCGACCAAACCCGACATCCCCACCTCACTTACCCTCCGACCAAACCCACTCGGGTCCGTCGGAGGTGGGCAGGGGGCAGAGAGCTGAGGGATTCCGGGGTTCCATTGGAGGGGGGATGGGGCACAGAGCTGAGGGATTCCGGGGTTCCGTTGGAGAGGGGAGGGGGCACAGAGCTGAGGGATTCCGGGGTTCCGTTGGAGGGGGGAGGGGCAGAGAGCTGAGCGAGTGCGGTGTCTGTTGGAGGGGGTATTATGACATCAGAACTATGTCACAGAGAACAGCAGCTGCCCAGCTGATGTGATTGGCCTTTAAAGAATTTCACCCCTGGGGGGCGTCAGAGGTGGGATTTGAAAAATTTTCGATTCTTACGGTCATTAGGACCCCAAGACCTCTAACTGTACCAAATTTCAAGTCTCTAGCTCAAACGGTGTGGAAGGAGTAAGCTTACGTACATACATACATACATACATACACCATTTGACTTTTATATATATAGATTTAGAAGCAGAGAACTAAATTATCTCACTAATTTACAGTCTTAACAGATAAAAAGAAAAAATAGATTGTACGTGGATAATGATGAGCAAAACACATCCTGTTTCCTCAAGATCAAACTTTTTACTACTGTGAATGTGCACAAGCATTTTCTGATACTCTATGCTAAGACATCAAGGCTACATCAATATTATTCACTATTTGCAGCACCACACAGTGCACATGTAGCTACACACCAGTGAAAAGCACTTTGTGTCCACACTGCAGCGTGTAGCTATGCATGTCCGTGAAAAGCCCTGGTAAAGGGGAGGCAGTGGGAAAAGTCTTCAATAGATCCTCCCTGCCAAAGCCTTTCCCCTCTGCCAGAATCTTTTGCTGCTGTGGGAAAGGGCTCCAAGAGCAAGGAACTGGCAGCCTTTCCTCACTGCCAGAGACCTTCCTTGAGTGGTACTGGTACCTATCCAGGCTCTGTGGGACACGTACCTATCTTTCTTATTCACATGGCATCACTACATCAAACAGTCTTAACAGCTTTAGGACAATAAATGTATTTGGAAACAGCATGCAGCATAGTATTAGTTGATTTAATCATACTAGCAAACACTGAAGCATTGTAGTGGGGCAGCTGAATGGGTTGAAAGGGCTAGAGCAGGCCAGAGAGGCTGCACAGGCCAGCAGCCAATCAGCAAAGGCCTGTGGAGAGCCAATCAAGGTTGATTGGGGAAGCAGTCACAGCTGGGACCACACCCCAATCTGGCCACAGCTGGCCCTATAAGAGGGTTGTGGGCTAGAAGCTGGAGGATTCTCTCTCTAGCAGTGGAGAGAGGACCTGGATGCCTGGGAGTAGGGTACCTGAAGGAGAGCAGTGCTGGGGAAGGGCAAAGGGATCTGGGGAGCTCCAGCCTGGTAACCCCCCAGGCTGCAGGCCTTGTTGAAGGCCTTCAAAGCTACCGGGGCTGCAAAGGGGCAGCTGGAGGAAAGGCAAAGGCAGCAGATCTTACCCCTTGCCAATTATGAGTGGCCATTACAGACTGCAGTCTGCCCCAGTGAGTGGGGGCTAGATGATGACTGGCAGTAGCCACTGAGGCAAAGTGGGCTTAGAGGGTTGGGAGTTCCCCCGGCAGGGGAGACCCAGAGTGTAGGGATACTGCAGGGGGCAGCACCCCAAGGAAAAGGGGCACCAGGATCCAGGAGGGACATGGGGCCCAAGGTAGGCGAGACGCCAGCCAGCAGAGGGCGCTCCGAAGCTGCAAAGGAGCTAATTCCTAGATGACCAGCAGGAGACGCCGCGCTGATGATTCTTCACTTTGCAAGAAGCATGAAGATGCTTTTTAAGTTGGAGGGCATGATTTCACTTTCAGTTCACTAGTTTAATTCAAGAGTTACACGATTACAGCATGTAAAAGCCATGTGAGATCGGAATCAGGTCCAAAGTATGCAGAACTATTTCATCATCCACTGAAACAGTTCTAGTTCAACTAATTAGAAATTATAATGGCTTAATGCTTTTAGTCTACTGAAGGGAGTGATGTGGCCTCTGGAATCTCCCAATCATCCATTTTAATTTCTCCCCCCTCCACCATAATCTTTGGTATAAGGGCCTTCCCTTTAGCCAAAATAAGATAGGCATATTTCCTTCACAAGTCATCTGAGGAGATCTCCCATGTACTCTTTCCTTACCTAGGGTGGAGTAAGCTGTCCACACAACATTTCAAGACGTGTTGGGGGAGTAGCATTCCCATTCCAGGAGCTTGGTCTGAGCTGTCCAATACCAAGATTAGGACCCTAACCTTGGTCTCTCATCTAATAGTATGACATCATGGCACTAGACTGACGGAATGACTATTATACTACCTTTTCATCTTCTAGAATTTGTGCTTGGTGGACTGTAAAAGGAAAAGTAGCTGATAAAGGATTAACTCTTCACATCCTTTAGGAGTATGATACGAGAAGTAAAGCTAAACTCTTTTGCCGACTGAGGTGGTATTCTTCATCTGCCAACAGGCAAGAAAATATCTATCAACATAGAATGAATCATTTAAAAATCATAAAAAAAAAACCCCAATGGTATATTTATATAGTTTCTAAATAAGTTCAATCCTGATCACTCTTTGTGGGCTGATGATGTATTGTGCTTATGCATATGGTGAAATGAAAGTAAAATGCCACCTATTTCTTAGATAAAAATGAAGATCAGATGAGCATTAATTTTGTATTAGAGCTGTACGAACTCTCCCAGTTCTGTTTCTGGCAATATTTTGAATCTTTCCCTCCAGTCTTGTTCACATTCTAATTTCATGTTCAGTTTGCATTAAAGCAACATAAATGACCATGCTTGCATTCACAGGAGAACAGACTCCTTCCTTCCCATTTACAGACTGAGATCCTGCAAACTACATAACAATCAGGGACTAAAGTGAGGCTGTTTGTTGGGACTTGTGAGCTGGTACCTATAAATTATTATGGTTGTTTATTATAATTGCTATTAGTATTACTATTAAATATAGTTACTGTCCTCTTGTGCACCAGAATTCAAACCTTTATCTGACAAAAATGAAGGCCCAGATCCTGATCTGTACTCCATTCATTTTACATAATTTCTGGTAAAAGGGATCTTGAACCAAAAGGTACAGGCTGCCTTCCCAGTGATAGGGTTCACTTCTCACTTGCATCATACTGCATTGTGGCATCCTCACTGACATAGTAGCACCTAAGTAAAGGTTTACAAAGTCTTTTTCTCATTTTGGTTCCTTTGCCATGTTGAGATTTCTATTCCCAGACAGCACCATTCCCAATTAGTTATCAGAGAAGCTTACACACATCAGACAGGAGAAAAAGATTTTTGCAAATTAATTCACCAAGCATTACTCCTCTTCCCAATTGTTTGGTTTAGTCATAGCCTGAATTGCTCAGATTTTATCTAGGTCTGGATGCACCCTTTCAGTGGGGAAGAGATGTCCAATACTACATGGGGAACAATTGATGGTCAGTTTATCTCTTTTTGCTCTGCTTTAGATTGTTCTTTCTTGCCCTCACTACCAGTGCAAACTTTTGATTATGGTATATTAGATGTGCATTCCTTCCTTCACTACCGCCATAAAAAAAAAAGTCATCTGCTTTGAGATCCACGCCCAGACAAACCTCTCAGGGCTTTAGGCAATCTCTGCTGCTACCTTCTGAAACGCCTTCTTTGCACTTCTGTATGGCATCATGAGCCACTGATATCACCCAAAAAGGATCCAGGAAGTTGTCAAGTAACTGCTTTCTGTGTCCAGTTTCACTTGCCAGAAGCCATCTTCGGGGCCTGTGACTGAAGAGATGTCTGTATTTGCTTGATTTGGCAATATTTCAGTGATTGTTGGCAGGGAACAGTATAAGCATTTTAGTGTGTTATTGAATTCTTCAGGTTTGATGCAGGTCCTCAGCTCGTCTGGCTTTCCAACTCCTGTTCAGACTGCTGATCCAGTCAATTGGCCTTGTAACTTTTTTCGAACAAACCTACTCTGGTTCAAACAGAAATTAATTAAGGGAAATCCTATGGCCTGTGTCACAAGGGAGGTCAGATTACATGATCACAATTGTTCTTTCTGTCCTTAAAAGCTATGGCCTGGATTCACAAAAAAATTGGAGCACCAAACTGCCACTTTAGACACCTAAATCCCAATAGGCACCCCAGTAGAATCCACAAAACCCCTATTCAAATACCCCTGAACCCTCTAGGCATCTAAAGTCATTCATAGCCTAAATGTTTGCAGTAATTAAATAATTTACTGGAGCCAGGGGAACGGATCCTGGGTCTTCCCACCTTCCAGGTGAGTGCTCTAAAACAAGCCTACAGCATCATTTCTCATCTTCTCTCTCATTCTCACTCATGCACTCCCCCCCTCCCCCCCGATGATTCTTTCATTATTTATCCATGGTGGAACAGCTTCAACAGGACAAACTGAGGGAACCTCACTTGAGAATATGCCATAGTCCAATGATTAAGGCCCTCGAATGAACCAGGGATCTCCTATATCCAGAGGTGAAAGGGCACTCGTGCCCAACAACTAAGTCCCTTTGATCTTATAATAATCCGAGGCTCTATCTTAGATTGTTGATTTTTATTGACTCGCTCTGAGCTGTGTTGGCTTCCTCCATGATCACTATAAATAGACCTATGTCTCAGCTAAGAAGCACAATTTCTGCACCACTTCTGTTACTTGAAAATTTAGGCCATATACTCCTTATTTTCAGCTATCCAATTCAGCCTAAGGGCTTTGAGGAAGAATAGCTTTAATGTGTTTTCACTGCCAAAAGAGTGCCATCTTGTTTTATTTTGCAATGATCTGTACAGTTTACCACATTGCATGATGAATCACAGTCCATTTGGCAGAGTCTTTCCTGAACTAGTTGCTTGCCATTTCTCATGGTCACCTTTATGAATCACACCAGTTTCCTATAGGTTCAACTGCACTTACATGAGGTATATTAATGAGTAGGGATTCAAGTAAAGTGATTTTTTTGCTGTCTTCAAAGACCATATAGCAAGTGTAATCTGGGATCTCTAGGCACCCTAACACCAGCAGTTGTATATCATCATATAGGCCAAAATTCACATGCGACTGAGCTGTCTCATCTTGTGACATATTGATGAGTGTATTCTCTCTGTCCTTAGCCTATTGCATGAAACAAATAGCATTCATATATAAACTTTACCAATGGTATGCCTAACATTGTCTTGTTCTGCATCAGATGATCTGAGAGCCTGACAAGTGTAAACAATAATTCATTATATATGATATATATTACCTTAGGATCTCTTTTTTCCATTCAGTTGCCTCTTTGAGACTTCCCATTATGACAAAATAATTAATAAGAAAAAATAATAAATCCTCCTCCTCAGCAACCAAATCTCCCTTGCATTCAGTGATGGATAAGAGTGGAAAGTCACTAACAGCCACTTCTCCTTTCTTTCTGATCAAAATTTCTTACTGCAAACCCAGACTCTCAACATCTCCATTAGATTTTCAGGGTTGAGAATGACGAATTTATATGTATGTATGCGATAACATGGCTTAAAAATGTGCAAATCCACACAACACTTCTTATAACACATTTCAGCAGCGGTTTGCAAATACTAACAACTTTACCAAGCACCTTGTGCCATGCTAACAAACAATATCACCTGGAATGCTCTTTGGTTATCGTTACACAGTCTTAATACGATATTGCGATAAAAGCTTTTAAGCATGTAATTAATATGAATCTGGAAAAATAAGGTGACAAAATCTAATGTCTATTTGCACATACAGATAGAATTTTTTTTCAAAATTTCTGGAGATTGAAAATTATTTGCATTATTTGCAGAGATCGAAATGCCACTTCTGCCAGATGCACATTTGTAACCTTAAGGGAAAGGTGAGGCATGGATGTTTGTCTCCTAAAGGCAATATACTCTAGTACAAAGGTTCTTAAACTTTGGTCCATGGACCACCAGTGGTCTGCGAGTTTCATTCAGGTGGTCCACGGGATAGTTCCCTCTAAAGTGCGTGCCTGGACAGCTGCACATGAGAGAATGAAGGGCCACCCCCTAACTAGTGGAGCCACGCAGGCTCTAATTAGGTGCTTGGACCCTGGAGAAGATGCACAAGTACCGTGGCCTTGGGGGGAATAGGAGGTAAGTGGGAGAGGGTTGTGGGGTGAGAAGAGGGGTGGGAGGAATTTGGGATGTGCAGGGCTGTGGCGGCCGGAGAAAGAGATGACTTTCCCCAGCTCTAGGGCTGTGGCTGCTGGGAAGTGACTTGCCTCCTTCCTAGCCCCAATTCATGGGCTCGCATGGTAGGGGAGAGAGGGCACGTCCATCACATTAGAAAGGTAAGACTACTGATATTAAAATATGAGTAGTGTGCTTTTATTTGTAGAAAAAAACCCTTAATTATTATTAAGGTTTTTTTATCTATATCACTTTTATCCAAAGTGCTTTACCGTAGTTAGTTAATGGGACAAACAACATTTGGAAAGATCATTAAGTGATTGCCAAGACTCTCAGCAATTTTCAAGTGGTCTGCGAAAAAAAAGTTTGAGAACCACTGCTCTAGTAGATTAAGCAGAGGCCCTGAAGCCAGAACCCCTGTGTCACAGGGTCCATGCCGGTCCTGTGTTCTCTCTTGCCCGAATAAAGGTCTTGACACCCTTTCTTGGTGCAGCACTCAAGTGTCCTTTATTTTACAGTGTTTATATTTGTGGCTTTGGTGCTATATACAGTGCTTCCCTCAATTCCCCAACAGTTATCCCACTGTCTTAGCTGCTGGATCTCCAGTCCCCTGAGGCCCCCCTCTAGCAGTGAGGAGACAGTGTGACTGCCTCCTGTTCCCTTCCTGGCCTCCTCCTGACTGTGAGTCTGGAGTTCTTATAGCCCTCACAGCTCCTAGCCGCAGCTGTAGCTCTTTATCCCTACCTAGCTCTGCGAGCTAGCACTAATTAGGGCTTCCACCTGGGTCCCCTGCCGGCTACGGCCGGCCCCTGCGCCTCCTGCCAGCAAGCAGGGTTTATTTGACAGAGGCAGGGCATTCTAGAGGTTTTCACTCCCGCCCTGCAACACACTGCCACATCTGTCACTGGAAAACCTTAATACTTTGCAACTACCAATTATGCTTTCACAATTATTTTGTGACTAAATGTTTCTTATGTGGCATAAGAATTTGATGGAGTGTTTTAGTAGAGTCTTTAGTAGAAGATGGTCCATGATCATCTACTTTAGAGGTGCTAAGTATTAGAGAGGTAGCCTCTGTGTTAGTCTGTATCCACAGAAACAATGAGGAGTCCAGTAGCACCTTAAAGACTAATGGATTTATTTGGGGAGAAGCTTGCCCACTAAAGCTTATGCCCAAATAAATCTGTTAGTCTTTAAGGTGTCACTGGACTCCTCATTGTTATTGTAGAGGTGGACCACATGGAGGTTAACACAGAATTTCTCTAGTTTAGATGAAGCCTAAACCAGCATCAGAATCACCACTGTTGGCTGGAGGACCGTGATGGACTGTAATGTGGCATGGAAAGCATGACCTCGCAGATCTCTTCCATGTCTAACTTGGAATCATAGAATCATAGGACTGGAAGGGATCTCAAGAGGTCACCTAGTCCAGTCCCCCTGCACTCATGGCAGGAATAAGTATTATCTATTCTAAACCATCCCCAACAGGTGTTTGTCCAACCTGCTCTTAAAAATCTCCAGTGATGAAGATTCCACAACCTCCCAAGGCTATTTATTCCGGTGCTTAACAACCCTTAATTTGTGTGACAATAGGATGTAGTCAACACTATAATAAACTGAGCTGAGTTTTAGAATGTTTGGGCTCAATCCTCATTGTGCCAGAGAGAAGAACTAGGAGCCTTTTTGGCCTGTAAGACAAGGTTGATCTAGCTTGTACACACTCAGATACATATTCTAGAGGGCTGAGGAATTTCTCTGACTTTGTCAAAACCAGTCATAAACAATAAGTGAGATATACGGAGGTAAGAAGAAGAAACACAGCCTGCAAGCCTGTGGACCTCAGCAGGACTCATGCCCTAACACAGACTACAGCATGACACCTATGAACATGTACAGAAACTGATTAATGGGCTGTCACTTTATTTGTTGACTGGTGAATTATTTATACTTATAAACTGTTTAATAATTTACAGCTGATATCTTAACAAATTACAGCTGAAAGTGACAAGGGGAAGGTGGCATAAAAGTCTAACTTGAGATCAATTCCCCCTTTTTCAGGGCACTTTGGAACAGAATTTCTGCTGACTGTTCTCAGGGGGAAAAAAAGAGAAAGTATGTTGATTTGGTATTACGTGTTAGACAGAAAGAACTGCATATTTCAGTAATTAAAGGGAAAAGTTGCTTTAAACCAAAAAGAACATAAAATTACTCTGAAGATATCTACATTTCCATATGAAATGAAAATCATTGTCTTTTTAAAAAAAGACTAAATAAAAGCTAATTACAGTGTTTGTTTTTAAAATTTTGTCTCAAAGCATTTTATCCATCTTTTCTTGCCACAAAGGATTTGGATATGTATTGATTTTGACCTGAATGACACATTTTTTCAAAAGAGCAGAGTCATCTTAATATGAAGAGGTTATTTTGTATCATGGCAGGACAGAAACAAAATTGCCATTTATTGGCTCTTTGTGAGTTAAACTTAGAGAGAAATATAAATTCGGATTCTTAATGGAATCCAGATCCTAACCAAGAAATTTTTTAGCAGAGTTGAACTAACTGAAAACAAGATTCCCATAAAATTTTCTGTGCAGCTAAAGAGCGTTTCATTCAAAATGACCCCATCCTTTCCAAATATTTATATAAAGAAAGACTAGCTTAATTTAAAATCCAAAATAGTAAATTCCATTCTTTACCCAGGAAACTCCTGTTTATTAATCTCCACCATTTCCCTTAAAAACCACAAGAATGCTGTATCTGGTAGTATCACATTATAGTGAAACAAGAATGCTACACACACACACACACACACACACACACACACACACAGTTCCAGATATTTTTCCAGAACAGCAATATACATCTTCCAAAGCAGCATCTGCACTGATAAGGACATTTCAGCTGGAAACTTAATTTTACTTTGCTACACTCAGGAATTCAGTGGGAAAAATAAAAAAGAAAGAAAGGCATCTGGTGGGCTAGCCACTGTTCAGTTCTCCTTGCATGCCTGTAGCACCACATGTCCACATACAATATTGCATTCATGAGTGCATGGTGATAACATTTGGATTAGACTTTCCTTTAAGCAACTATTTTGTGCTCTTCACCCAGAGCTGCACAGGCATACTGCCCAAATAGTACTCAGTCTACCTTCCAAGTCATTATTTAGATAGCCTGGCCTACCTTGTGGACCCAGGGACTAGAACCAAAGTCTGCAGAGCCTAATCTGCAGAATTGTCCCAGGAAATTGTCTGAGTAACCATACGGACTTTGACCAGCTGCATTGCCAGACTTTGCCTTATCTCCTGATCTCTGGTCTCTGACTCCAACTTAACGCTGACTCTCTATTCTAACCTGATTCTGCCTCTGATCTCCAGTCTCTGACCCCGGCCTGACTCTTGTTTCAGGACCTCGCTTTGTGATTCCTCCAACTCCAGCCTGATGACTCCAGTCCCTGGTGAGCAGACCTCAGCTGTGACTGCTAGGCCAGGCTGCCTAAACCCTGGTTTCTTTTACGAGGATAACACTGCATATGCTGTGGAACTCTGTGGCATGGGATTTCCCATGACTGACTCTTTTCTGATTCAGTCACAGCATGTCTCAAGGGGGATCTTTATGTGAACAGGCTGCCAGCTGAGCTGGGATCAACCCGGAAATCTGGGAGAACTGATAAGATCCAGGGCCAACAGAATCCCATCAGAAATTTTTATTGTGTCCCCAGATAGAGCCATTGCTAATACCACTACCTCATTTTTGGACTTGCTTCTACAGCAAAGGTGTTTATAGGGTCTTTAGCAATGACAGCAACTGCCCTCAGGGAAAACAAGATCTAGGCTATCCATACCTGGAGGACTGGATAGCAAAAGGGTCATTGCAGTTCCCCATGCAGTTCTATAATTCTCTTCCATCTGGGCCTAATGAAAAACAAGGAAAAGAGCTCTCTGGCCCCCTGTAAAAGCACCCTGGGAGGCCCCAAACTCAGCACAAGGAAAGGCTCACCTAAATCGAGAGCACAGATGTATTTTCCAAGGTCACAGCTATTCAGCTCCTCTCTCATCCCACAGGATATCCTCCATCTCCTGACACCTGATGTTATCAGTGTTCACACTGGTTACATAGGTGAGATGCCATTCCAGATGACTTATTCACTCCTTCATCCCTTTGTAGGATCAATGATTCCAGCATCTCTCATATTAGTCCATCCCTTCAAAGCCCTGGAATCATTACAGAAGTAAGACAACACCAACAACTGAACTATTGGCGTCCCCCTAGCTGATCCACACTGGGTATCTATTGCTGCAGGTGCTCTGGGCTACAGACAAAGGATTACATACTATAAGTGGAGTTTAGTGACAACAACAAATAAAGAGTAAAGCCATTTTCTAGAATGTTCAGCATTATATACCAGTATCTGGGAAACATAGATGCTTGTGTGATGGTTTTCAGATTGTATTTCACATATAAATTATAATACAGGTGTGTTCCTTGTTTATTTTCTGTGAGAGAAACATGACTTCTCTTGTTAGAATTGAAACAGAAATAAAATGTCTGCCCATTGTGCCTAAATTGGTCGCTTAAGCAAAAACAACATCATATTATATTTCTTTTTAAAACAGTAATTCATTATATTGCTTTTATATCACATTATCCTCCTGCTTCTCATTTCTTTGCGACCAGTGAAGTTTTTGATGTTGTACTGAAATGAAAGTTAAAACTATGCTCATTGTTGCTTACTAATATGCCATGACAGTTAGAGTCATGGCTAATATACAAGCTGCTCAGGTATACATTCTCCATGTAACACCCACAGTTGGATCCACTTAGAAACGCTCATTTCTCCTGATGGAATATAGAAGTGCACAAAGAGAAAATTTAGTATTATGGAGAACCCAAGTCATCTCACCATAAGTAAAGTGGTCACTAGTACTTCCTTAGAAGCCTCTTTTAGGAACTTTACCAGCATGTAACCAATTTTCCTGAAATTTCCCAGTTATGCTTATTTTCTGAAGGATGATTATTTACATATTATTTATTTATTTGAATTATGAGAAATTAGGCCAACTTTGTAGCCACGTTAAACCTAGAGATCATTCACATTAGTAAATAGGCAACTGAAAATTTTGGAACCCTATTTTGAAAACAGGGTGGCGAAAGCAAGTCTGCTACTTGGAGTTGCCAAGGGAGGACTGCAGGGGCCCATACCCTTGCTGGGCAATTACAATGGAGATTTTTGTTAGGCCATCTGATTGCTTGCTGCATCAGATCTTCATGTCACCTTACACTCCCGAGCATGGTCTCTCTGCACTCCCTTCAACCCCAGCAGTGACCAGTTTTGATTACACAGAAATGAAGAGCCACATTTCATCCAACATTGTAGCCAAAACAGCTCACATAGCCTCTCCCACACAGGGGTGCAGAAACAGTTTGTATAGCGGGGTGCTGAGAGCCATTGAACCAAAGAATTGCTAGAGGAATACCTCACCCTCCCTGATTAGAGATAACAAGCTGGTTCAGCCTGATTGGACTAACCTTGTTATCTCTAACCTGGTTCTTGCTTTCTTATTTATACCTGCTCCTGGATACTTCCACTGCACGCATCCGACAAAGTGGGTATTAGCCCACGAAAGCTTATGCTTCAATACTTTAGTTAGTCTTTAAGGTGCCACAGGACTCTTTGTCACTTCTGCTATTCCAGACTAACACAGCTACCTCTCTGATTGTTGAACCAAAGTGTAAACCCTGTATAGGATGGAAACCACTTCAAGTCAGGGGATGCTGCAGCACCTCCAGCACCCCTAGTTCCAGCACCTGTTGAACAGGAAGAGGGATCTAACTGGAGTCTGAATCACTACACATGAAAAGGCTCCCTGAGCAGATGAGCAAACTCCCACTGTTAACATCTTGGGTCTCTTATGTAGGAAATGGTTGAATCATTTAAGAGAAGTCCTGCCTATTACTGTTATAATCCATAGGCATACATAACTCTGGACCTATATCCATGCCTGTATTCTATTTGTCAGAAACATCCTCTCCTCTTTTCCCAACCACTGTAGAGTTCAGCTGCATTTCCAATAGTGACTACAGCCCTCACCACCTCATATTCTATACCAACCACTATCCACATTTTATCAGTAGCTGCAGAAAATATTCCAGTCTCTCTAATGGTTAACATATCTGACTAACCTAATTGCCTTCTATGATGATATAACTGGCTTTGTGGATGAGGGGAAAGCAGTGGAAGTGTTATTCCTTGACTTTAGTAAAGCTTTTGACACAGTCTCCCAAAGTATTCTTGCCAGCATGTTAAAGAAGTATGGGATGGATGACTGGACTATAAAGTGGATAGAAATCTGACTAGATCATCAGGCTCAAAGGGTAGTGATCAATGGCTCCATGTCTAGTTGGCAGCTGGTATCAAGTGGAGTGTCCCAAAGATCGGTCTGGGGCCGGTTTTGTTCAATATCTTCATTAATGATCTGGAGGATGGTGTGGACTTCATCCTCAGCAAGAAATCTGATGAGGTTCAACAAGGACAAGTTCAGAGTCCTGACCTTAGGACAGAAGAATCCCAGGCACTGCTACAGACTAGGGACTGAGTGGCTAGGAAGCAGTTCAAAAGACTTAGGGGTTACAGTGGACGAGAAGCTGGATATGAGTCAACAGTGTGCCCTTGTTGCTGAGAAGCCTAATAGCATTTTGGGCTGTGCAAATAGGAGCATTGCCAGCAGATCAAGGGACATGATCATTCCCCTCTATTTGTCATTGGTGAGGTCTCATCTGGAGTACTGTGTCCAGTTTTGGGCCCCACACTACAAGACAGAAGTGAAAAAATTGGAAAAAGTCCAGCAGAGGACAACAAAAATTATTAAGGGGCTGGAGCACATGATTTATGAGGAGAGGCTGAAAGAACTGGGATTATTTAGTATGCAGAAGAGAAGAATGAGTGAGGATTGGATAACTGCTTTCAACTACCTGAAAGGGAGTTCCCAAGAGGATGGATCTAGGCTGTTCTGGGTGTACCAGATGACAGAACAAGGAGTAATGGTCTCAAATTGCAGTGAGGGAGGTTTAGGTTGGATGTTAGGAAAAACTTTTTCATGAGGAGGGTGGTGAAGCACTGGAATGGGTTACCTAGGGAGGTGGTGGAATCTCCTTCTTAGAGGTTTCTAAGGTCAGGCTTGACAAAGCCCTGGCTGGGATGATTTAGTTGGTGTTGGTCCTGCTTTGGGCACAGGGTTGGACCAGATGACTTCCTGAGGTCCCTTCCAATACTCATATTCTATGAGGCAAAACTCTCATTGACTTAATGAGGTTGAGATTCCACTTATAATGTCTAGATGGTGCATCTGTTTTCCAGTATCTGCTTCAGAAGGCAGTGGGCCTTTTTAAGTGATTTAGTAGCAAACACGTTGCTGCCTTGTTTCCTAGAAATGAAACAAAAATATGGTGCACTTCTATTATCATTGGCAGCCACGTCTCTCCTTTATCCACTGAGATGCAATTCTCCATCCTTTATTTTTGTTTCAGCAACTTTTTTTTACATAGAACAACAAACATTTTATTAAAAATCAGAATGGCACTATCATTTATATCACATGCTGTACTATCGCCAAAAAGTATGGGCACCTTCCATAAATTGTTTCAAACTTTCCTGTCTCGCCCTCACTAGTGGTTAGTGTGACTGCACAAAAAGTCAGCCTTCCAAGTCCTGTATCCTACCATATGTAAGTAGTCTTTTTTTCCCCTAAACACATTTTTTTTTCCATTTAGAAGATTTTGTTTCCTGAGCCAGTTTTTCCAGAGAGCAGCAGGCATCATAAAAAATTGGACTGGACAAAGCAATTAAGACTATATTGTCAGTAACAATGTTCCCTGGCAGAGGGAAGGAGTAGATGACCTAATAGGTCTTACCCAACTGTAATCTCTATGGGCCTCTGATTTTCCAGTTCCTTTTATAATGGTTGACTTTCTGTGATATATAGAATTAAAATGGAGACAGCACAAGTAGTCATCTACATCATATTGGTCTAGGTGGTAGGAGAGTAACATGCCCTTTAACTTTAGCTCTTAACAGCTTGTGTTTAATGTGACTCTGTGTGACAGACGCCATGGAAATGTGTCCTCAGGATAGCTTGATACTTGCTATTTTGGTAATGATGCTCCTCATCCTATTTAGATGTTGATATGACCGTCTCTAAATCAGTTTTCTTTTGGCAAGTGAAGTGAAGAGAGTCAGGGTCTGGTATTCCCTTTGCTTCACTGGGTGAGGAGAGGCAAGTCCGGGTTAGAATAGAGGCAGCTGGCTCAAGTCTACCCCTTGCTGGATGTTGAACATAGTAATCAAACCATAGCCCAGCCAGACCATTGGTAATGGCAAGAAAGAACATTTGAAGTTGAGGATGAATAAAGGTAGGAAAATGGATAATGGATCACTCATCCTGGAAAATCCAAATGAAATATATATTATGGGTGAGTATTTGTTTATTTTTCAGGGGGGATCGAAACCTTAAGCCTTCACTCTGTTTTTATTCTGTCCCTACCCATGTAAAATTGCCAAATAATTCAGGAGAGCTGAGTAAGAATTGAGTAAAATCTGAGATCTCAGTTACCCCCATCATTACAATTACCACCAGGAGGGGGCTTAGTGACAGGAAAACTTATTGAGTTTTCCCTCATAGTTTCCCTATAAATATTTTTCTTTGTGAAGGGGCAGGATTTAGCTCCCACCTCCTCTATGAAAGAAACAAGCAGTCCAGTCTTCAAAACCTATAGAACTCAGGGATCCACCAAAGGGGCAGGACTTTGTGTCGCCAAACTAGATGTAATGCCCCCTGCTACTCTTCCCAATTCCATGACAGTTCAACTCCAAGGTGCAAGGCTGCCTGGGATTTTCCCGATCAGTGGCTCGTTCCACTTAAAAAGGGGACTTTCCATCCACTTGTATAGCTTGAGATGGGCAGTGAGAATCTTGCTTTCCATGTGGCAATAGCATGATCCCCATGCTCAAAGGGTGGGACTGATCGAGCCCTGAGTAAGCTCTTTAGGATTTGGCCCCGATTCGTAATCAGAAAATTAAGCCATGTATTGATGAATGTATTTCAGATCCATCACACTCCTACTAAAACAGAATATGAATCCAGTGGAAATTATGTAATAACCGTGATGGCACAGTTCTCTTTTCTCAACTGTCTTCTTTGAAGAGACAGACACCATGTAGTAGAGGGAGCTACTACTGTAATTAGCTTTTAAAAATGCTATAATAAACCATTTCAGAATAAAATTAAATACATAATCTGGTCTACTGGTCTGGTCTACTGATCTAATCTGGTCTACTGGTCTAAAACATACAGCTGTTCTAGAGAGGTCCAAGCCCATCCTGTGAACTATTCGGTTTCCTTTAGTTGGCTTTAGTTGTTTTTTGCCAATCTGCGTAGGACTTTTGGGGGAAATGTGTGGTGTGTTTTCTTAGTTCACATTATCTGAGCATTAAATCTAAATAAAGTTTTCCTCCATCTCCCATTTTTTATAATACTAAGTGGACAATTTAGTTCTGCTATACGGAATCAGTTGAATAAACATCCAAAAGAGGGGATGAGGCAGACTATTTAAAAGTCTGCTAGATTATTTCAAGATCATTTCAACTGCAAACTGGGTAAAATAAAATGATTTTCAAGGGTAAAGACCTTCTAAATAGAAACATAAATAACAGATATCTCACCGCAGCACTAACTATGCACAAATAAGGCTGAAAATCACAGTAGGATGATCAAAACATGATATTACTTTAAAAATTCCAAAAGATTTCAGCATGATTAATGGCATTATAAAGGAATAGCAAAGGAGGTAGGAAAGGTTATTAGAAAGTCTTGTTCAAATTTCAGCCTTTTCCATCCTGAAAACATTTTGGAACTAGTATGTAACAGAATATGCAGCAATGTCTTGAGAAGAAAGAACCAAGTTAGAGTGAAGTCTGAACAGAAAACACCATTTACACTGCCGCGGACCTGCACTTTCTCATTGCTCCCTAACCTTCCCTGGGAAATCATATGAGAAGATAGAGACCATATTTACACCCTATAGAGGTAACAAAGAGTCCTGTGGCACCTTAAAAACTAACTATAAAGTTTTGAAGCATAAGCTTTCGTGGGCTAATACCCACTTCGTCGGAGGATTTATGTAATTAAAGGCCAGCATCTGAAATTGAAATAATGGCCTGTCCCATGGCTCTCAGTCATACTTGCAAGTTCTACCCAGCAGACCAAAACTTGAGAGCATTTTCAGGTCTCTAAGTCCCTGTGGCTGGCCGTTAAAATAACCTAATTGTGTTCAGAGTCCCTGATTGCTTCCTTCCAGCCATCTGTGGAGTGGATTGACATCAACCTCTGAGGAGACCATTCTCTCACCCTCCTGCCAGCAGGAGAATAAGTGCTGCATTTGAGGCCATTGCAGGGACACACAGTTAAGGGGGGCAAAGCAATGTTACCAAGAAGGTATGAGAAGTGCTTATGTAAAAACATAGGCTGACTTTTCATCGTGGTAAATTAAGCAATAAAGAATATATGCTTGGTTTGCAAGTGGGCAGATTGCCACAAAGGAAAACAAGGAAACAACCCCCTACTTTATTTATTATTTAAATAAATAGTTTTGCACTGGCTGCATTTTCTTCTCAGCTTTCTGACAACAATGAGTCCATTTCCCCATCATTCCTTAATATCTATATTGTTTAGGACTTAATATAGTGTATGATTAGTTGGCATTGGTACTGTTCAATCTGTGCTAATCTGTAAGCATTTATATTGTGTGAGTAGTTCCCTAATTGGTTTTCATCCAAGTAATCCCACAGAGAATAAGGATACATGCTGAAAAGGCTGAGGTGAGAGAGTGGTTAAAAGGAGAGCACAAACTCTTTCCCTGTCCTTATTAGGAATGCTCTGCACATCTGCATTTTCTAAAAACATTTCTAAACTCCCTCTGTGAATGAGTAGAAGTCTACCCGACAGCCGGGGGGGGAGGGGAAGAAGATGGGGGGGGGAGGCAGGGGAATTAAAGAATAATTTTTGGCAGCCCCACCCATTTCTGCATTCCTCTCTTGATGCTTCACTTATTATAAATCTAGGATTGTGAAGAAGTATATTTAAAATAAAGAAAACTATTTAATAGAGAAGAGAATCTGATTGAGATTAAAGGAGTTGAATTCAGACCAAAGAGTTCTTCTCAAGTACTAACTCTAGTATAATTGAAATAAAAAGCAAATTTGGGTGATTTTTCTTGGACCAACTGCTGTTGAGAGAGACAAGCTTTTGATCTTACTGAGAGCTCTTCTTCAGGACTGGGAAATATAGTCAGAGTGTCACAACTAAATACAAGGTGGAACAGATTGTTTAGCATAAGTAGCTAGTACATATATCAAAGGACCATTCAAGGTGAAATGGCCCTTTAAAACCTCTTTAGTCTTATGATGAGAAGAGTGATAAAAAACTGGGCTGAGGGGGTACTAAGTGGGTTATAGATTATTGTAATAAGCCATAAATAGTGTGTCTATTCAGTCCATGATTTTTAGTATATAGTGAAGTTATGAATTTAAGATCCCAGGATCATCTTTTGAAGGTATTGTGTAGCTTTTCTTTGAAGATGAGGACTGAGAGGTCACACACAGAATGGTTGTTTTGTAAAAAATGTTCACCCACGGGTGATGGGGTGTTTTTGTCTTTTATCATTTTTCTCTGTGAGTTCATTTAAGAGTGTAGCAATTGTTTGGTTTCACCCACCTAGTTATTATTGGGCATTTAGTGCACTGGTTGAGGTACACTGCATGTCATAATATGCATGTGTGGGATCCATGGAACCTGACAGGTGTGTTGCGGGGGGTGCTGATCATCGTAGCCATGGAGATAATCTCTTGTTCTGGCAGGATTGAATTGATGTGTCCTGGTCTGTTGGGAGCTTGCTTCTGATTATGAGTTTGGAGAGGTGTGTGTGGTGGGGGAGGGGTCTTTAAAATCCTGAAGAGGGGTATTGTGGGGTATGCACACCCTGTCCCCCTTTGGAGAAGATGGGAGGAGGGTGACAGCCCTGTGGTCAAAGTCCACCAGACTGTCCTTGAACTCAAGGCAGGATGGCCTAATGGCCAGAGTCAATATAACTATCCTTGGGTTGAGGACTGTGCAGCCTAATGACTAGAGTCAAGAGGCTGCCCTTGGTTCAGGGCTGTGTGGCCTGATGGCCAGAGTTGGGGGGTGGGGGATGTTGACGGCCGGGGGGAGCAGGCCCTGTCAGTGGCAAGTATGTTTGACACCAAGTCAGTGGGGGATCCTCCAGCAGCACATTGACCTTTCCGGGGGGTTGTGGCTAGCCCCACTCCCTAGGTCACTTCCTTACCTGTCTCCTAAAGCAGCAATCCATATGTCATTGGACTCTCCAGTCTCCTTGGCGCAGGTAGCTCTCTGGAACTCTGATTCCAGTCAGACGGCTGTAGGCAACTGGGCTTGGAATCAAGGACTGTCTTGTTCTTGGGGCCTCTGGCTCAGATGGTGAGAGGCTGCAGTGGCTACTGGGCTGGAGCCTCCATCACTGAGCTGGACTGCCCCCTTTTATACTGAAGCAGCAGTTGGAGCATATCCAGCACAGCCTGTGGGGGGCAGGACTTCCTCTGTCCATAGTGTTGCTTAGTGTAGGGTATGCACACTCCATCACAGGGGGATCCCTGAAAAAATCTTTCATGATGAGCCCCCAGCAGGTCTGGGGTGTAATTGTTTGGTGATACCCTATATAAGTTCCAGCATGGAGTGGTAGTTGATACCTAGAGGTGTGCAGTCAGATGGGGTTTTAGTTCTGAAATCCTTTCAGGATATTTCATTGGCCCATTCCATCATGTGATCTACTTCTCTGGTGGAGTGTTGTTTGGTGAAGGCAGTTGTTAAAGGGTCTGTTAAAGTGTATATCCCAGACTTCTTCCTTGGAACATATGCTGTTGTATCTGAGAGCTTTGTTATAGATAACAGATTTCTTGGTGTGTTTGGGTTGTTAGTGGATCTACAAAGGTAGATGTGGTGAGCTGGAAGTTTTTTGTATATAGATGCCTGTAGGGTTCCATTGTTGAAGCTGATCCTATTGTGGGAGTATTCAAGAGAGTTTAATGGATTTGTGGTAGATGTTGAAGTTGTGGTTGAAACCTGTGAAGGAGTTTAGGTCATACGTCCAGAGGATGACAATATCATAACTTATGCTAAGCAGTCTGTTTCACCTTGTATTTAGCTGTGACATTCTAAATATGTTTCCAAAGATCTGGAGAAGAGCTCTGTGTCAGAATGAAAACTTGTCTCTCTCAACAAAAGTAGTCAGTCCAGGAAGAGAGATTGTCTCTCTAATATCCTGGACCAACACGGCTACAACAAGAAAAGTTCAAAGTTGGCTGCTTACCTCCATATTTAGGCACCTTACCTAAAAGTAGTCTGAATTTTATGGGTGCTGCTGAGCACCCAAAACTCCCATCAAATACGAGCTGCAAGATGCTCAGTATTTTTGAAAATGTGGATTATGGAGGTTGAATTTAAAGAGAAATTTACTCAATATCTTAATTGCTTACCATAATGTCAGACATTTATTTGCATATGCACATATTTGTGTGCACAGGATGAATTAATGTACAATTTAAAAGTGTTCTGTTGGTTTCTTAAAAAAAATATTTTACATGATCTTAGTCCCATAATTACTGAAAAATGTTGAGGGGAAATTTGATTTTTCCCCCCTAAATACATAACTACAAACCTTACTTCTCTGCAGAAAATACTGCATTTCAGTTTGCAAACACACATATGCAGTAACTGTCTTTTAGATCTGTGTATACTAGATTTTTCATTTGCGATCCTGAGGTTATGATGTAGCCTTGCTTAGATGTATTTTCCTCTCTTTGAAAGCTTAAGTCAACACACTGAAAATTGCAGATATAAAACACATATTATACACATCCCCACCTGCATGCTGAGAAAGTTAGAATATTTATTTTAGAAACACAAGGTTTGTTTACAAAATTCACAACTTTTAATGACAGCATTCTGTATGAGTCTTTTTTAAAGCAAAGCCCACGGCTATTCCATTCTTACTAGTGGGGAAATATAACTGTAATCCATGAGGCTGCACAAACCTCTTTCTACAATTTACCAAATCAGTATAGTATTTTTAGAGAATTTTCTGGATTCAGAACTAGTTACCATACGGCCGAGGATCTGACTTATTCAACACCATTTAGAAATCCTTACAGACAGTTTCTCTTTGTCCTGGGCTTCCACTTTGATTAGCCGTTTTAAAATCCACACAGCCAAAGATTCTCTGGACCTGCTAAAATGATGGAAGAACCTAAGCCTAATGACGTTTACTCAGATAAACACCACCAAGATAACTTTTCTCTCCTGCATTAATTACCTTCTGATTTCCACCCATTAAATCCTTTAAAAAACTGCAAGGTGATATAGTAAAATGTGGATATATGACAGATACAAAGTTCAAGTTGATCCCCATTATCAGAAAATAAATAAATAAAGCCATTGGTGCCCTGGCACTTCCAAATGTACACTATACTATTTGGCAGCACATTTGGTCCATTAGCTGACTGGTGCAGCAATAGTCCGAGCAACAAAGATGCCCTGTGGAACAATCACAAAACTTGGATATCCTATTTGAATAGATCCCTTTTCTTCCATAGTCTTACTTTATCGACTCTAAAATAATTAATCCATTTGCTCAACAAACAATTATATAGGCAAGAGTTGCCAAAATTCCTTATTACCTTCCATTCCCATCTCCCTCTTGAAAAAAATCCATCCCCCCACCTCCACTTCAGAACTTGTCTGACTTTGTACTGCAACTGGGCTCTTCATGGTTTTACTAGACATGCCCAGTTTCCTGATAAGAATGGAAAACTGTATTCCTTTGATCAGTTAAGGCCTTATTTTAATTCCACTGACATACCATACAAATTCATATTTCTACAGGACAGTAATACTTCAATGATCAGATTCTTATCAAACTTGGAAGAGATAATATTTAATATGTTTCTAATACAGGGAGATTATCTTAAATCTATGGAATACTTTTAAAAGATCAGGATCCTCCACACAGATATCTGGGAATGGATATTAAAATCCCTGTTGATATTCACATTACATTTGGGAGAAAGATTCATATAGTTTATTTGGAAGTTTGATTACCCAACATCTGCAACTGCACATACGACAATGTAGAGATTATACAGAACACACAGAACTGATCGTGAAAAGCATGAGGACTTCATTTATGTTCAAGATGCTTTCAAACATATGTAGTGTCACTGAAGACTTAAACATTTCAGAAAATGGTCAAAATGCATGTTAGTATGATTTTGAGGCTTCCCATATAACTATATTCATAGCCTTGCTAAGTGTTGGTAGCAATACAAATTTATTCTTTCCTCTATTTTCTTTTGATGGCTGGCAGATTTTCTATTGCTGCCCAGTGGAATAATCCACATGCTCTTTTTGTGTTTATTAAAGTATGGAACATCTTTACTACAGAGAAACTTACTCCTCTATTTTTTAAAAAAATGCATATTATCTTGCTACCTGGACATAGTTTATTACCTTGACCGAGTCTGCTATATGCCACAAAATCAGAAACTTGTCCTTTGACTCTGATTAAAAATTGATGGGAGTTTATTACTTTTGTTTTCATTTGTATGTGATTGCACGCCATTTTCCTTTGTATTTTGGTATTTGTGTATTGATTTAATATTTTTGCTAAATGATTACATATTTAATAATTGGTTCTGTTTGCTGCCCCCTACGTTATGGAAAGTTATTTATTTAATACAGGTTGTTTCCTTTTTATGCCAAATAAATGAATGCACAGTGTGTATTTAGAAGTGCTAAATGATGAAAACTGCATTTTCAATATCCAAAAAGTATCCACACAACACTGCATTTACAATCATCCATGGTAACCTTTATTACATATCTAATTATTTTTAATATCCAACTTTTTGTTGTTTTATCTTAATGTTTGTACATCAAACTACTTCAGTTAGGCTGAAATAGAGTTGGTGTATAAAAATAATTTGTTTCTTTCAAAACATGCATAGGCTCAAGGGCTGTTTAACTTCACTTAGTCACTTAGTTTATTTTGCATTAGAGGAACTTCTCATTTAATTTACCAGTCTATAATAGGTAACTTTTTCAATAGGGAGCTAAAGGTCACTATTATACGTAAGGAAAATTAAGCCGATGTTCTTGGTTGCCTTACAGTTCTCCTAGTTCAACTACTCCAATAAATGAACATGTACAACAAGCCAAAGGGCTTTTTATTACAAATTTAATTCATTTCTCTAGACAACTGTGAAATTTGCCATTGACATTAGTCATTACCCCAAGGCGAACTAAAAGATGATCTCAGTTAATAAATGATCCTTAACAAGGAACGCTCCTATCTACTGTGATATTGGCACAGGCACATTTTATTAATGCAGGACTAGCTTCCTGCCAGAACACTAGCGTTCACGACTATTTGGTGTGCTTGTTTCCTCTTCCTGCTCCTGATATTAATAATTATGCATCGGGATAATTAGCAACACAAAGAGACAGTACTATGAGCTTGCAGCTAGATTTTCAGCACGTTAACCTTCTGGGAAATAAAGAACAGAAGCAAAGAGTCTAGCCAAATAACCAATGCAGGTTGATTTCACAGTGTGTAAAAGGCTAATTATCTGTGAAAAGTCTGACCTCAAGTAACAAAATTACACAAATGTGCAGGCATTTTATTTTAAATAAAACTCAGACCCACTAGTTCTTAATGTGAAGAACCAGGTTAATGGTCTCACAGAACTGTTGGTATATACATATGTTTGTATATATATACAAAAGTCAAACAGGGAAATTAATGGTTTCCTACAATAAATGTTAACTAGTTATCCAAACACCTGCATAGGTATGGTAAAATAAACTTTTGTTTCCACAGCCATTACCATGTAAAAAAATATATCCCGTATGTGACAGAAGTAGGTTAAGTGCATTTTGTTTACTGGAGACAGTCTACAGTAAAAAGAAAAAAATATATTACTACTTCTTTACAGATACCATGTGTAATTCATTCCAATATAAGAATATTTATCCACTAGCAGTAATAACAAACCACAATTTTTGTCATAAAAAAAATAAATTGTATTTGCAAAAAGCAAACACATTACGGAGTGTGTAAAAATGCAGTATTCCCATTTTCTAGTCAGAGTTCCAATTTATTGAAGTAACAGAGCAGAAAATGCACTGACAGCTGTTACATTTTATTGCGAATTAGTATATACGTTTTATATCCAGTGAGCAAATGCATGATACATTGTATTCCAGTAATTGCCACTGGCTTTCCAAATGGAAACTGAATGATCTTAGTGCAATTACACTCAGGAGAGTAAATGTAACAAGCTACAGTTCTACATTATAGCTCTTTAACAATACCAAGAATTTTGCTCTTTAAAATAATATAAAAAGGTCATACTATCTATTTATCTATATATCTCCACAGAAATAGCGAATATATACATATATCTATATTTACAGCCTGTAAGAAGAATGTTGTTGCTATGCTGGTTTAAATTAAGTTATGTATGTCACAGCCTACAAGATTTAGAAACTTCCTAGGAAAGATGTTTAAGTTTTCAATCACTCAACTTATTTCCTCAGCATCAGTACTTTTCTCTTCTCTATGTAGGTGGGGGGAGGTGGGGAGAATAGTTGAATACCATCAAAACATCTCATTTCATATCTGAACCACAATGATGGCTATTCCTTCACCGCATACTTTCATTTGATATTCTCTTTTCATAGAAAATAAAACATTTGTTTCTTAAAGGTTTAATTCATTTCCTTCAGAGATAATCTTTCTAATGTTTGCCACTGTAGGGTTTCTCTTCAGAGACTCTCACCTGTGGTATTAATAATCCTAAGAGAGCCTGTATGCTGAGAAATAAATATTTGAAATGCATTAAGAATTTTTTTTACACTAACCTTCATAACATATTTTAAACCATTTCGTTGGACAACCAGTCTTGTGACAGCTCCTGCACCTTCAAGCTCTACGGTGAAGCATTCAGTAAAGTCGGCAGTCTCCTCCCCTCTAGTGGTTACCAGCTCTCTTTGCAGCAAACACAGAAAGAGAAAGACCTATAGAGGACCACCTCAGGGCCATTTGTGTAATTTTTCTAAGCTTACGGGAGGAGAAAAAATAGACTGGGCTGGCTATCACTGAAGCAAATAAAATTTATCAGTCATTTAAAATAATATGTTAGTGGTGACTAAAACTTAATCAACACCAACCTGCTGACATAGATTTGCAATTTGAGCACGTTATTAGTGATCGAATTAACAACATGTCACAACTTGTATTTGATTTATTAGAAGAAACTGACTAATGCAACAGGATTACAAACAACAAGCAAGAAGGCATGACGACCGTAATATGATACAACTCTTGAAAAAGTAGTATTTGAAACGACGCGTCTCTGCGATTTCATCTTACTGAGAGGCTTAAAGATTCTTGCTGCAATTATTTACAAAATAAAAAGATCCATTATTCAGCAGAGGTTGAGAGTATTATAAAATGGCTAGCAAATATTCCTAGTGGCATGCCTCATCCACTACTGCATATCTATTACAAGACAAAGAAATAAAACAAGCAGTTGTCCATGTTCCTTAACTGCCCCCTTGTTATACAAAAATGTTCTAAAGGGTTCTTTCTGTTTGGAGTAATGGCCTTTTGGCAGACTGCTTCCCAATACAGCAAAGCCACTTTTTCAGACGTGGAAGAATCACTTGCGCATGCAACTATGGTACCTATGGGTAAATTCATCCCATACAAAGTTATAGTACAAGGCCTATGCACCACTCAAGTCCCATTTAAGCCCCATAAATTTGACTTAAATGTCTCACGGGCCTTGTGCTGGCCCTCTTTTCACGGGTGAATGTCACCCTGCATGCACAAATATGGCCATGAATGGTACACATTTGTGCATGCAACCAATCACTTCATTTTTTTTTTTACCATATAACCCCAATTAGGGTCTGTTCCAAAGCTCACCGAAGTCAATGGAAAGACTATTATTGACTTCAACAGCTCTAGGATCAGGCCAATATACAGTAACTGATAGGTTTTTAACTTGTTTTTTGACATCAGACAAAATCTATATATACAAAAGTCAAATGGTGTATGCGTGTATGTATGCGTGTGCGCGTGTATGTACGTGCACTTACTCCTTCCACACCGTTTGAGCTAGAGACTTGAAATTTGGTACAGTTATAGGTCTTAGGTCCTAATCAGCGTAAGAGTCGAAAATTTTTCAAATCTCACCTCTGACGCCCCCCAGGGGTGAAATTATTTAAAGGCCAATCACATCAGCTGGGCAGCTGCTGTTCTCTGTGACATAGTTATGATGTCATAACACCCCCCTCCAACGGACCCTGGACTCGCTCAGCTCTCTGCCCCCTCCCCCCTCCAACGGACCCCGCACTCGCTCAGCTCTCTGCCCCCTCCCCCCTCCAATGGACTCCGCACTCGCTCAACTCTCTGCCCCCTCCCCACCTCCGACGGACCCGAGTTGGGTTTGGTCGGAGGGTATGTGAGGTAGGGGTGTCGGGTTTGGTCGGGGGAGGGGGGTGGTGGGAAGGTGTCGGGGTGGGTGAGAGGTGAGGTGTGGGTGTTGGGGTTGGTCAGGGGGTGTTGGGTTTGGTGGGGGGGTAAGGTGGGGGTGTTGGGTTTGTTTGGGGGGTGAGGAGGGGGGTCGGGGTTGGTAGAGGGGTAAGTGAGGTGTGGGTGTCGGGTTTGTTTGTGGTGGTAGGTAGGGGTGTCAGGTTTGGTTGGGGGGGAAAGTGAGGTGGGTGTGTCAGGTTTGGTCTACGGGGGGTGAGGTGTGGGTGTTGGTCAGGGGGTGTTGGTAGGGGGGTGATGTGGGGGTGTTGGGTTTGGGTGGGGGGGTGAAAATGTGAGTCGGGGTTGGTCGAGGGGTAAGTGCAGTGGGGGTGTCAGGTTTGGTCGGGGGGGTGAGGTGGGGGTGTCAGGTGTGCTCTCTGCCCCCTCTCCCCTCCAACGGACCCCGCACTCGCTCAGCTCTCTTCCCCCTCCCCACCTCCGACTGACCCAAGCAACGCCGGGTATTTTTGCTAGTAAATTATATTAGTGGGAACACCAGAAACAGAGATGAGCATGAGCTGCACAATTCAGATCTAGATTAATGTCAATATTCAGAAAAATTGGATCAGGATTTTGGATCGGGCCCATCTCTAATTTTGAGTGATTTGTTACAGCTCTACCCAAAATCCTGAGAGTATTTTTCATTGCCTCCCACCCCCTCCATTTAACATACATACACACAACCAAGGAAATTCACAATTAAATCATTAATTCTTGGACCCAATAGAATACAGAAAGAGGCTTGTTAATGCTGCACTAATTGGTGTACTTGGCTTGGCAGTCTCAGCAGGGAGGCCAAGGAGAGAAGGAACATGGAAACTCAACTAGCCTCTCACCCACAGAGCGGTCTGTCACTCCAGGTTGTGAGAGAGGCATATTTGGACATGAAGAAGTGAAGAGAAAGCCATATACCACATGTGCTGTTTTGGTTCACAGGCAGAAGTCTTCAGCTTACACCACTCCGCTTCCACAAGCAGCAAATTCATGTCAATAAGTGGTGTGTTGGTAGTGCCACATTTGCCTACCTATGAGCACACATTTGGATTTCCTTTTATTAGTAGCGATGTTTTATAATTAAGGTGCTACCTTAACAGAGAGAATACAAGCTCCTTCACCACCAATTCAATCTCCATAGAAATTCATGAAAAAAAAAACCTAATCAAGATGAGTTCTGCAGATGAGACAATACAACTGCAATGTTTATACTCTGTGGAACACAGAGACTGCTCCCCCTCTACATCCCTGAGGTGCAAAGCATACCAAATGGGGCAGGCAAAAGGTGTGTCCATGGGCCTGTCTCCCCTATTCATACTGGTTCTCGGAGAAGGACCAGGTTCTGCACCCCATATCAATGTGGATGTTCCTAGTGTTCCTTTTGGCACGTACTGAGTCACCAGAAAGTAGGGGTAAAGATGTGCTTGAGCCTTGATTGTTTACAGACATTTCTATAGTGTGCAGCATTTCAGTACCAGAGTGCCACACTCGAGTATAGATACATCATTACTTTGAGAAGGGCACGTTTTCTTTTTTCTTCCACCCCCTGAATCAGATGAGCAATATATTTGTTTCACGTAGACTGGATACTCTGGATGCTGATCAGATTTCTGTAGAACTCTGTATAAAGAAAGATTTGATAAGAAGGATACACTGAAAATGTGCTGGATTAGAACTGAGGGACGGCAATTAAGGAGCAAAATATTAATAGTGATTGTAATTAATATTGGAACAGATCATCAAGGGAAGTGGTGGATTCTCTGTCACTGGGAGTCGTTAAATCAAGATCGGTTCTCTCACTAAAAGACATGCTCTAGCTCAACCACAAGTTACTGGCTCCATTTATGAATGACTGGGTGGAATTCTATGGCCTATGTTATGCAGGAGGTGATACCAAATAGTCACAATATTCCCTTCTGGCCTTAAATCTATTAATCGGGTTAGAATGCATAGTAAACAAATCAGGCTTGAACAAAATTACCCAATTCAATTGAGAAGTTTTGTGGTTGATACAATATGAATGGAGAGCCATGTGGAACTCCTGGACCTTCAAATCTAATGCAGTATGGTTCTACTGTGAAAAGGGACCATTTAAAAATGGCACTTCCATATTCAGAAGATCTGTCTCCTTGCCAGATTCTCCATCCCTTCTCTGCTCAGTGCAGAAATAGTTTATGTTGGCAAAGGTAGGCCTGGAATCATCTTGGACCTGGTTCAGTCTCAGTGCAACTTAGAATAGCCTCAGTGCTACTCTAAATTGCACGGGCTTTTAATCATCCCTCTTGGATATTATACCAATGAAAGAATGGCCAAATTACAGCACATTTCAGGTACACCGTTCCTCTCCCATTATGTGCCAGCATGTTGCCTACACAAGGAATAAAGTGATAGTCAGAGCAGAAAATAGAATCTACCTCCCGCTCTGTATTCCGAGTCATGTCTGCTCACCAAGTCCATAATAATGTGTTACTGCTTTTACTCCTGTAAAGCACCATAGAACTAACACAGCTAGGAGAGAGTGAGTTTGTACATCAACAGACTTTACTAATTTCAAATAAGTTCTGGATGGGGGTAGATTCTCCACCGATTAACATTTTTAAATCATTTTTTTTCTAAAAGATGTGCTGTAGGAATTATTGTGGGGACATTCCATGGCCTGTGGCCTGGGAATCTATGAATAAAGGAGTGTATGAATCTATTCCTGTGCAAACTCTTTGGAGGTAATGGAGATTCACAGGCATTGAAGGCACTATTCGGCCTGCAGTGCAGAACCTTACACCTTACTGGTGATGATAATGAGATGGAATGAACCAAACTTAACTTTTATTCTCTAGGTAGAGTTTGAATGAGGAACTTAGAAATCATTGGTACACAGAACCCCACAATTTTATTTTAGAGTAATTTTTCAGAGTACAACCACAGTTTAGGACAATAGAAATGACAAGATATAACAGAACAAATATTATGCAATGGAATTTATGTAGTCACTATACCTCAAAATTTTATGATGAGATCAGAAGTTCCTGGGGAAAAAAACAGTGAAGAATGTAAACTGAAAACAATAGGAAACCTGAATTGAAAGGACTTTTTTAAAAAACTTGTCAAACACGAACCATTTTCCTGAAAAATCTTTCCCTCAGAAATTAATTTAATTCTCCTGCACACAAATAAAAAATCTACAATGTTGTGCTCCATTAAACTTTTAAAATAATCTTTTAAAAATATGCATTCCAAGATTTAGAGACTGCAAAGATTTTAATGTGTGAATACATTTCCTCACATAAGTAGTCCCATTGAGACTACTCAGGCCAGGTCTGCACTACAAAACCCTGAGCAATGTAGTATGAGAAAGGTATTATCCCAACCTAACCCCTGTGTAGACAGTGCTATGTTGATGGGAGAGCTTCAGATCCACAAGTGTCAGCGATATGGAACCATTTAAGAGTCTACAACAGCTATACATAATATAAAATAGATACTAAAGGAGGCACAGAAGTAGCAACCTAGTAAAGAACTGGTCAACATTTTTTGGCTCTGGGAAATTTTCAGAAGATATCTTCACTTAGCAAAAATAGCAGCGGTGTAATATTTGGTATTATTTTACAAATTTTATAGTATTTTTGCAATACAGTACTTCCCAATTCATTTGTAGCTCATTCATCTCAGAAAGTCAGAAGATTGCACTGACAGACAAAATATTCTCCTTTTAATTTATCTACCTGCAAAATGGGCATAAAGCTAGCACAATTCTGATAGCTAAGGCTCTAATCCTGCATCTTTATTTGTCAGCATAGAGCCCAATCAGAATTAATGGTGCTCTATGTGGACTCAGAAGGTCAGTCTGTATGTATGGTTTCCCAGGATTAGGACACAAATTTAGTTATGTCTAAATTTCATAGGCAAATATGTAGCAGATGGTCAACAATTTCCCTTTGTTTCATTTTTTTTGCACATGTATAATTATTTTTGCATGTGTGGTATGTATCTTTTAAAGAATTCTGTTTAAATAGCTTTAGGTGTTCATTTCTTGTCTTCAGAACCTTTGGAAATAATCCTGAAATATAAACAGTACAAAGTGATTCTTACACCTAGTCTAAAATGACCATCGTGCAATGGGTAAGACAATGACACCTCCAAATCACCGCTGCATCTGATTACCATACTCCTGGGCAAAAATCTAATCCCACCGAAGCCAACAGAAAATATCCCATTGACCTTATAGAGCCCAGGAATTGTAGCAATCTGTGGCTGCTGGATACTTGCTAAAATTAGAAACATCATATAAACTATACCAATACAAATTCAGGCTGCTATCTCATCAGTGTTTGTTATCCAACTTCTGATAATGGCCAACTCTTCCACATTACACCTATCTTGGAATCCAACCCTGTATGATGCTGAATATTTCATGGTAAGACATTAAGCCCCCTCAACTCTCAGTGAAGTCCACGGGAATTGAGGCTGCTCACAATCTTATGAGATTAGCTCTAAATTGTACTGTGGAGGAAATCATGCTCACTGCAAGAAATGAAAGCCCTTGAAACCATAAGATTTGATTAATCTTATCCTACCCTGTATGGTATAGACATTAATGATCATTGAATTTTCCAGCCATTTATAAAAATATCACCAATATTTAATCTGACTAAATGGCCAGGCCAAAATGAACAGTACAGGTGGACTGAAAACTATGTGAAGCAGTATTTATTTTAATCAGTTTTGAATGTAGTGGCCACTTATTGCATGAGTTATTAAATTATATATATATATTGGTAAACACAGCACAGCATTGCTTTAAGAATTTAATGAGACAAAAAGGATCAGTCCCCTTCATTTCCTTCCAAAGTGGGGTTTGCAAAGAAGAAACTGAATATAGGAAGCATGAACACATAATAGTAAGTAGGACAACAATAGTAGCAGGAAAGAGCAGTTCTGTTTCTCAGCCGTTCAGTGTACCATATTGCAAAAAATTGACTTTACTCAGCTACTGCTGTGACCTGAAGAGAGACATTTCTCAAGGATCTGCATTTCTACCACTCTGCACAAGGACACGAATGAGATCCAAATTATGTCTGAGGGGGAAAGTGAAACATGTTTAATATAGTGTTTGCAGATGAATAAGGGGGTGAGGCCAAGAAAATGATTATAACATAGTGCTACAGAAGCATCATAAATATTTTGTTCCTAAGCTGAACTATCATACATAAAAGGACACATTTGCTTCAGCGTTGCTGGAACAGAGAAGAATCCACAGGTCCTTACGTGAACTGGCCAAGCTCCCTAAATTCAAGGCAGATGGGGAGAAAAAGCACATTACGATGATTAATATAGTGCCATAATTTTATATGCTACATCGACTAGATGGTCAGTGCCAAACAGATAACAGGCCCTTGCCCTGACAATCAAAAGGCCTGCACAACTGACTACAAACAGCACAAGACAAGACAGAACATGGAGTTCAGCGTGGGCGTTAGAGTTAGAATGCTGTAAATTAGAAAGACACACATTTGTAATTGGCATTGCTGACAAAGAAGTGGCACTAAAGTTACAGATGGAGTCAGAGCTGATGCTGGAACAAGCAGCCTAAATAGCTTGTCACTCTGAGCTCATTAAGAAGTAAAATGCAGATCAGGGAACAGCTAAGCAGCTGGGTCAGGTTGTTCATTGGCTAATTTAGTCTAAACAAGAAAGAGGGAAGAAATAAAACATGTTCCAGAAGAGTAAAAGGAAGCAAGGCACTAGCTGAAGTGTAGGGGTGCCATCCACTTGCTGCAGTCAGAAGCACAGCTTGGAAGAAAACTGCCAGGCACACAGTAAAAAAGTGCAGGAAATAACAATAAATTGAGTTTTGACAGTCTCAATCTTCTTGAGCCCAAGAGCCAAATCTTGTGTACATACCAGAGGTAGACACACAAATCTCCCAAAGCTGAAGATCAGCACGGCTATCTGCACATGCACTGGAGTACATGCATGCCTAAACTGAGCATGTGCTAATGGGGTGCACTGAATTTTGAAAGTTTGGCACAAATTGTCATCATTCTCGGGAACTGAAATCTGAATCATCACCGCCACTGTCAGAATAGCTCAAGAGGAAACAATGTAGAGTTCGCAGAATTATAAGCTACTCATCCATGTTGTGGAAACATAACTCCAATACAATTTTACTGTCAAGATCCTCCCTTTGATCCACAGCTCCCCAGGCTCAACTAGGTTTGAATCTCAAGTGCAGCACTGTGGGAATGATATGATCCACCCCAGTCCTACCTTAAGCCTATCTCACCCAGTGAGGGCTCCACTCAATCCCCATCCCCTTCACATGCAGGTATCTAGATCCCACACATGGGCTTTAGGGTGGGCCCATGCAGGCAGGTGTGCACCGTGAGCATCTAATTCTCCTTTCTCACTCAGGGGTGAAAATCTAGTTTTTACTGAACGTTGATTCAGGCAAACTTCATGGAAGGGAGTAGGACATTGCCTAAATGAGGACTATTTAAAAAAAAAAAAAAGCCAGACCAGCTGGAACATCATGATTTGTACCTAGAAGAGGCTGTGGATCAATTTTAAGATTTTTTTTGTCAACCAAACAGGTCTCACTTGTTCATACATCATTTTAAAAACATTTTTTGTTGAATTTTAATAAGGAGCATTATTTTTAGGTGGAATTTACATGAGAAGGGGACATGGATAATTACGACATGGCTTGATTCTGTGGAACAATATCTGTGCAGAAAGTCAGCTGAGGGGAGTACCAGAACCTCTTTCATGTCACGGCCTCTTGCAGAACTCCTTGGGATCCTCAGAGATCATGTGACATCTATCAAAATTGGGGACAAGTGCTGCAACTCCATGAGAAATCTCCATGGGCTCCTGACAGGATGTCATGAAGAGACTGGTATAGAGACTTATTGCTATTTTGTTGTATTATTGTAGCATCTAGGAGTCCCAGTCCTGGACTATTTCTTGGTAAACACTGTCTTCAGTAATATACAAACACAGAACAAAGAGACAATCCCCATAAGACCACAGTTTACAATCCAATATAAGATGAGAGACAATGGACAGTGTGGCAGGGTGCTGGCCAGGAGTGCCTGAGCCAGCCCTGTGGGCCCTTTAAGAGGAAGGAAAGCCTCTGCAAACCTCCCTGCAAGAGCAAGCCTAATCAGCCACCTGGGCTGCAAAGGGATCAGCCTGATGGGTTGCACCTGGAAGCCTCCTCAGGGGGATAAAAGCCTGCCAGGCAGGCAGCCCAATGTGGTGGTGTGGAGGAGACAGAGACAGAGACAGAGACAGAGACAGAGACGGGAAATAGAGCCGAGGCTAGAGGCCTGGCAAAGCTGAACTGTATAGAGTTGTATATTGGTGGTGGGGCTTGCACTGTGAATAAAGAGCACTGTTGGGAGCCACAGAAGAGTCTCCTGCCTGTTTGTGACGTGTGGAGAGAAGGTGATCTGCTACAACAGATACAGATAGACCAATGGGGGAGTACAAGTAAACAATGGGACAGTATTGTTCAGTATGATAGGCTGTGATATCAGCACACTAGAAATCTGGCTGTTTCTACCCCAACTCCTACTCCAAAGTCCTCTTCCACGGGTTTTAATGCCCCATCCTGTATTCGGAATATTCCCAGTTTCCCTGTATTTTTCTCCACATTTCCCACTTGATTTTATATATTTACATTGAATAAATGTGTCAATGCTTCTAGAAAGGCAAAATGATATTTAGATTTGACAGAAAGGGAGTTAAAAGTTGAGAGCTTTCTCCTGTGTGTCAACTGTTATAATGTTCTATTATCCCTGCAGGGATGTAGAGAAATTCTTGTAAATATTACTTATTTAACAGAATATTCTTAAGCAACCTATCAAACTACTTAGTGAAATCACAGGAACAAATCATGAGAGACTTGTGAATTAAAATGATTAAAGCTGGTTTAATTTCACTAAATCAGGACATTTCCCCAACACCATAATAAGGATTTGGGTTATATATTCCTGAAATAACCCCCGGATCAATTTCCTGACATCATGACACAATTCTTTCAATGTAGGATATAGCCAGCAGATATGAATGTAACTCTTTATACCATGACATTCCTTCTATTATTCTGTTATGAATTTTATGCTTGTTTCTTTTTAAAACCTTTTGCATTAAAATATCTAATCAATGTTTTCCATGCAAATACTTTCCATAAGGAGGAAGTTGTATTAGATTACTTCCCTTTTTGTACAAGAAAACACACTCTACTATTAGAAATTCTGTTTAATAAAAATTTAGTGACTAAAGTGAACAAGACCAGGGTAAAATTCTAAATCCTAAATCCTGGAACGCCCAGGAAAATGATTGGATCATCTTGGCATTTTGATTTTTAGAGGTACGATATCACTTGGTTTGTGATAATTCAAAACTTGTACCTGGGTTACATAGCTCCATCCAACATGGAATAAAGAGGTCAATGTTAAATCAATAAAATTACATGAGGAGTAAGACACTGTGTGGCATGAGGAAGGATATCAGAAAATGGGCCAACATAAGTCAGCAATGGCACACAGACTGTAAACAATTTTCAGTTCAAAAAATAAACACTTCAAAGGAAGGAGGCCTTGTGGTTAAACCACAACACTGCAAATCAGTAGTTCTGGATTTTAGTCCCAACTTGGCCACAGATTTGCCGTGGAATCCTAGCTACACATTGTCTTCAAGAGGCTCAGCATTTTAACCTTGGTAAGCCAGAGAGGCCACCATTTTCACAAGTGCTGGGTGCATCCATTTTTGGGTGCCCAGTGCAAAAGTGTCTTAGGATGGGGACCCAAAAACAAGGCACCCAAATTAGTTGGACTTTTGGAAAATCAGGCCCCCTTCTCTCTAATCCTCACTTCCTATATGTTGAATGTGGATTATAATACTTACCCATCTCACAGAAGAAGTGGAAAATCATTAATATTTGTAAGGTACTTTGAAACTACTGGATAGAAAGTATGCTGCAAATGAGAACTTTTGTCAGCATTATAAATTAATACAACACCTGTATTTGTTTCAAGAAAAGTCTCTTTTTGTACTATTTGTTCATATTGGCAACTTGTCTGTTTATGTGCATCAAAAGTTAGAATAAAAAAAGAGATGTTATTTACTTAATACAATGCTCTAATTGCTCCTGTAGGAAAATCACTACATTGACTTAATGGATGATACAGTAATATATTAAAGTTAAGAGAAATACTTTCTCTACATTTAATATTGAAAATATTTGAAGCACTTAAATGAGAGAGTGGAAGTTCATTAGCTTTATTGAATAAAACCATCCTGTGAGTAGCACTTACAGAGCTTTACACCTTTTATATGCCAAGTCAGTTTAATGCAATACATTTGTCAGAGGAAATTCAGCCACAAATCTCTAAGAAGTTGTGGAAATCTTCTAGAAATTGTGCCTCAGGCTCCAGTTTAGAAAAAGAAAATTAAGCATGTGCCTGATCCCATTGAAGTCTTTCATAGACCTGCTCACATGCTTGAAGTTAGCCCTAGTCCACACTTGAAGGTTATATTGATATAACTGTGTCACTTGGGGGTGCCGCTTTTTAGTTAAAGCAGTCCGACTCCCTGCTACTTTAGACAAAGTTATACTAGTACATAAACCTGATTTATACCCGTGGAATTATTTCCCCTTCCTATTTGGCAATAGCCATACCATTGGTTAAAGGGATAAAACTTTCTAGTGCTGACACGACCTAAGTCACTTGTTAAAATACCATGCTGAATTGGGGCTCTAGTCTTCAGGTTTTTTCTAATACCTCTGAACACAGCTCCTGAAATATGGGAGGTCTGCAAAACCTTTTGGCATTCTCTCCACTTTATTTTAGGAATTGCCATCCAAATAGCCTACACAGGAATTCATTGTGCCAGGGACTGTTCAAACACGTACGAAAAAGATGATCCGTGTCCCAAGGAGCTTACAATCAGATGAAACCTAGAAACTGGTAAATTGTTTCAGACAATTTCAACAGTTCTCTACAGTTCAGCAATCTCAGTGCTCAAGATGAGATGCAATTAACTCCCTTCCTCAAAAGATTGACTAGAGCACATCACATATTGTTTTTCATTATACCATGTTATTTGTTTGTTTCACCTTTGCCGTGTCCCATTAGCCACCATTGGCGGTGTAAACCCATGCAACATGTGGGATTGCCACAACTTTTACAAACCAGCTAGCTAGGCCTCACATTCTTGGTTTGAAATATCTCGAGTTTAGTAAGGCTTTTGATACTGCTTCACACAACTTTCTCCTAAACAAACAAGGGAAATACAACATAGATGGAGCTACTATAAAGTGGGTGCATAACTGGTTGGATAACCATTCCCTGAAAGTAGTTATCAGTGGGTCACAGTCAAACTAGAAGGGCATATCAAGCAGGGTCCTGAAGGGATCAGTTCTGGGTCAGGCTCTGTTCAATATCTTAATCAATGATTAGATAATGGCATAGAGTGTACACTTATAAAGTTTGTGGATGATACCAAGCCGGGAGGGATTGAGGCAACTCTCTAAATCAGAAAAGATTCAAGAATAGCAGCCGTGTTAGTCTGTATCTGCAAAGAAAGCGAGGAATAACCTTAGAGACTAATTAGTTTATTTCAACATAAGCTTTCGTGGGCTATAGCTCACTTCATCGAATGCATAGAATGTAACAGAAGTAAGATGCATTTATACACACAGAAAGAAAGAAAAAAAATTGTACATTAGCATACCAATTCTAAGAGGGCTGTTAAATGTAGATGGGCCATTATCATCAGGAGAAAAATAAATACCTTTTGAAATGGATTTCTGTGTCAGGTAAATTAACTCAGGAAATGCAATCAATTAGTGTAATGAGAGAACCATTCGCAAGTCCTATTTAGCCCCTGGTTGATTGCATCCCATTTGAAAATTAATTCCAGTTCCTCAGTTTCTCGTTGGAGTCTGTTTTGGAAGTTTTTCTGTTTCAAAACTGACACCATCGAGTCTTTAATGGAATGGCCAGGAAGATTGAAGTGTTCTCCTACTGGTTTTGGAATGTTATGATTCCTGATGTCAGATTTGTGTCCATTTATTCTTTTGCGTAGAGACTGGCCGGTTTGGCCAATGTACATAGCAGAGGGGCATTGCTGGCACATGATGGCATATATCATATTGGTCAATGTGCAGGTGAATGAGCCTCTGATGGTGTGGCCGATGTGATTAGGTCCTATGATGGTGTCAGTTGAATGGATATGAGGACAGAGTTGGCATCGGGCTTTGTTACAAGGATAGGTACCTGGGTTAGTGTTTTTGGTGTGTGGTGTGCGGTTGCTGGTGAGCATTTGTTTCAGGTTGGGAAGGACAGACCAGTCCTCACTTACAGACAGCCCCCCAACCTGAAACAAATGCTCACCAGCAACCCGATGCCAACTCTGTCCTCATATCCATCCTTTGGAAAAACTTCCAAAACAGACTCCAACGAGAAACTGAGGAACTGGAATTAATTTTCAAATTGGATACAATTAACCAGGACTTAAATAGGACTTGCAAATGATTCTCTCATTACAGTAATTGATTGCATTTCCTGAGTTAATTTACCGGATACAGAAATCCATTTCAAAAGGTATTTTTTTCTCCTGCTGATAATGGACCATCAAAATTTAACAGCCCTCTTAGAATTGGTATGCTAATGTGCAATTTTTTTTTCTTTCTGTGTGTATAAATACATCTTACTTCTGTTCCATTCTATGTATCCGATGAAGTGGGCTATAGCCCACGAAAGCTTATGCTGAAATAAACTAGTTAGTCTCTAAGGTGCTACAAGTATTCCTCATTTTCTAAATCAGAAAAGCTTCACTATGGTAAAATGCTATCTGACAAAATACTTGGATTTAGGTCCCTTTCCCTAGGGAGTTCATTGTTACTGAAACAACTTTAAGGCCAAGTCTAACATGTGGTCCATTGTACTAATTCTGTCTCTGGGGATACAATTCCCAACAGATTGTCTTCATAGAAGCATGAGTCAAGACCTCAAGATTTGAACCACAAGAGATGAAGCTTTTGGAAACATTTCCTCTGACAGGAACCTTGCTGTATACAAGAATATGAGAGGGCCCAAATTCAATACAAGGTTTTGAAACAATATTATTCTCCCCTACCCCAAATCTGCTTGTTCTTTTTCTAAAATGAAGACAGACTATTCAATGATGAGCTCTAATAAACAAAGCCTTACTGGTTCTGCAGCTTGCAACAAATATTCCTATATGCTGAGGGTACTGTACTTAGGATCTTTGGCACCGAAGCCTAGAGTTTCAAAGCATCCAAAATGTTAGAGGAAGAACCAGTCTATCCAGAGTTGACTGGACTTGACTTAGGCTTAGACTTCCTGGTTAAAGAGTAAGGTCAGGGAGTAAAGTCTGGCCATGGGACAAGAATTATGTGACATGTCATTGGATCTGAGCACCATTTAATCTTAAATCCTTCCTGCCTAAAATATTGTCATTCACAACTGTTGACATTTGTATTTCACCTGCGTGGCTTCATTAACCAATGAAGCTATAGTGAGAGGCATTAAATATTTTTTCCCCTATGGTTTCTAAAAACTTGCATGACCATAGTAGCTAAAGCAACAGTAACCCAACTCCATTGCTGTGGTACTTAGGAGTCATATGCTGACATGAATTATGATCAATAAGGTACCTATATACATTTTGGCTCAATAAAACATAAATTAAAAAAATATTTGATTAACTCTTCTAATATTACACCTTCTCTGCCTGTACAGAGAGGTAAGGCCTATTCCACAACCAAATTTACCCCAGCAACCACAAGAGGATGCAATGACTTCTCACATATTTTACTAGAAATTCTAGTAGACTCTATTACAGACTTTCAGCTGGTCTCTCTTGACTTCTAATGGTTTGAACTGGAGTACTAGTAGACCTAGAAAGCTATACATCACAACTTACTATTCTATTTGAAAAACCTAGTGAGCCAACTGGAAATATATGAAATTTTTCAACAGGAATTTCCATTATGGCATCAAGTTTGTTGTTGTTTTTATTTTTATTTTTTGTGTATGAAAGCAAAACGAATTTACACAGAGACCAATTTTAAAAAATATTTTTGTATTATATAAGCTACTTTACATCTGTGGAAGTGAGGGGCATTCCTGGATGGTTTCATAACTTCCAAAATTAGTCCCAGATATCACAGCCAGATTATGAAGCCAGAATTTGCCATGGAAAGCAGCTCAAGTAAGCACCAGGAGAGTGTTCACACCTATTAATGTCCTAAGTAAGAACATATGCAAATCTGCTTTTAGTTTATTACTTTCTCATTTTGTTACTCACAAAATACAAATTGGCTTGAACCTTTGCTTATTACCTGAACCAAACCTGAATATTTTAAAGATTTTAACCAGCTCAGTTAAGAAGTGATTTACACATAACTTGCTGTCTCTGTTGCCTTCCACATCAGATGACCTCTAAATGCAAACAAACATCAATAACCCCATGCCATCCTAAATTGCTACAGTTACAGAAGAGTTGGAGGGCACACAATACCATCTGTACCATAAGATCAGCACAATGTTCAGGGATTTGCTGAGATCCTAGATCACATGAGGTATCAGAGCAAACATACATTTAAGGTGAGATTCCAATCACTAAAACTAGGATGAGTTACAGAACAAAAATACTGTTGCCTAGGAAGCAGAAGGACAATTACCTCCCAATATTTCTGCAACTAGAGTAATGCTTCAGAGCTGTGGTGGAGCAAGCTGCTACCAGGCAATATGAAAATCCAAGCCGTAGGGCTAACAATGGGTTAAAATAAAAGGTATTCTAAATTTCTTCATTAAACCTTAAAAAAACCACACACACAGGGAGAAAGATAAAGAAGAATTCAACTGCAAGGTACACACTTCTCAGATGGCTCTTCCTATCTTCAACTCTATTGTTACAAAAGTAAAGATGTAGGCACTTTTACCTCAAGGGAGTATTTTTTCCCCTAGTTGAACTTTTCCATATATTCCCAAACCCAAGCATTGAAAAATCATGAGACTGGTTTAAAAATTTATAAAAAAACACTATGTTTTTGTGTTATTTTATTTACCTTCTGGTTTCTGAGACTCTCAGGTTCACTTGGGTCATGTATTCAAGCTTTTCTCTGTAACCATGAAGACTAGAAAACTTACTTTTTATTTTAAATGAGAGCTGGTAGTCTGATGCTTCCAAGTGACTCCAGGAGCGAGGGCTTTAAGAAGACCACAAAAATCATGATACTCTGAAATAAAATTATGAAAGTTGGCAATACTGATTTTTGTCTTGAACCTGTATTTACTGAAGGACTCCATTTTAGATCAGTGTTAGCAAGATTTGTGAGTGTTGGTATTTATACCCTCACACAGCACCATCTGGTGCTAGGAACACAGTCCTACAGCTTCCCAGCCAGGAGTGGAAAATAAAGTTGATCAAAAAGTATAACTTTTAGAATGTTGTGAATATTGAATAGACATTTCAAAATTTGGAAACATATTGACTCCTCAATCAATTGGTTGAGAGATAGCAAAGAGCTTTGGTGACAAGTTTTGCAAAACATATTTACCAACATTTTTAATTTTTTCACAGTTGCAGTCAGAAATTGCCAATGTGTAGTTTGTTGTTGCTGTTTGAGTGTTCTATTTCCTTGATTGCCCATTTGTTTCTTCATAAATACTTCATGACCTTAGTCTTGGTTTCCTCCCAGCCAGAGGAAACTAAGATGGCAAATTATTTTCAGTCATCAAAACAAAATAAACACACACAGGAAATTATGGGAGGAAGATAGAGTGGGAAGATATTTGGCAGAAGCAAAAGTTAGGTGAAACTAGATTTGGGGTTCTAGAAGATTAATCCAGGCTAGTATTCAAGGCTAGCTATACCTTAATTCCAGCAAGAATGGAGGCAGGCACTCATATTCAGTAAAACAGGGTTTTAGGAAGAGGTGGCTCTATGTAAAGAAATTACCTGACTGAGTCTTTGTTACTGGAAGTTTATGTCAAATTAATTTACTTTCTATGGAGTTATATATTATAACTCTACTTTTAACACATGCAATCTACCCTTCCCTGCTTCCCATGACTCATTTTATGATCCTACCTCTTAAGAATATTCTCTAATCATATGCAGTTTAAGTACCCAGTATCCTGGGTGTTGGATTTCAGTATTCTAAGTACTTCTCATATGTTAATTTACTTGTAAATCTGATAATTTACTACAATTATGGCATACAATATTTGTGTAACTGCCATTACCCATTTTTATAAAACAAATATTTCATACACAGTATGTCCATCTTTATGCAACCATGAAATGAGTGATCTTATTTATAACATATACATGTAAACCCCATTTCTGTTGTGGTCATCTATAGAGGGCTCTGGAACCTTACTCTGAATTTTCTGGGATCTGTGAATTTAAAATCAAGTCTGAGTAATTATTACTATAGTAATTTTGTTTCTATTTTGAGCCTTAATTAAAAATGTCTTTCCCTCCAGTATTTCAAGAAAATCCCCCATACATCTGGAATCTAATTCTCCACTGCCTGATAGTACTTTACATTGATTCAGTGTAAATGACTATCCAACTCAAGTGGAAAAAGTGGAGAATCAGAACCTTGATTTGTGTTCCATTTTAAATATGCAGGTTACTGTTTTATGGGCAGGAAAAAAAATCTAAGACTAGCATTTTTGTGTTACAGCCACAAAAAAGCAGCCACGTTTTCATGGTGCTCTGGACGCAAACAATCTATATACTGTGCTATAAGAAAGTTGGTCTAGCCATCATTTTAAAAGGCTGCTACCAGGCATATTCCATTGTCATTTCATTTTTATTTTTATTTTTCATAGCAAGCAGTACACAGGGTTGTGGATGCTAGGAGGTAGAGTTTGTGCACCAAATGAGACTAACTTTATAAGAAAAACCAGTGTTACAAGTAGAAGATCTGAGTGAATAAACACTGGTTCATAGAGAGATGTAGTTATTGCTATAAAAAGGGATATTAATATTCTTTTGTATAAAAATGCATATTTGCTATGCCAATATTTGTGACTCTTATTCATGAACTTTGATCCCTTTCTGGAACATTCATATAAGCAGAATCTTGCCCTGAAGAATGTCTTCTGAAAGAGAAAGTGTCAGGAATTTTAGTATATGCAGTGTAGTTGTAGCCACGTTGGTCCCAGTATATTGCAGAGCCAGGGTGGATTTGGTAACACCTTTTATTGGACCAGCTTCTGATGGTGAGATAGACATTCTGGGAGCTCAGTGTGACATGAAAGCTAGTTTCTACTTACAAGTGCAAATTTGTATTTACCTAGTGTTTGCACTGAAAGTTAGCATATGTCTACCTTGAAAGTTCTATGTGGAGTGGAAGTTCAAAGGCAAAGAGGTTTAGGCAGAGGAACAAATTAAATAAATAAATTCCCAGGCAGTAGTTGTAATGAGAGGCAAGAAGAGATGTAGGTGAGATGCAATTATTATACAGAAAAAAACACAACCATAAATACATTAAAAATTGTGAGGTAACTATGGTAATAAGGGCAGATAAATACCATACCAAACAAGCAGGTTAGGGCCTTCCATCTGTGTAGGCCAGAAAGTGAGGAAGTGAAATGATTGGCCTGGAATCAATGTCCTTTGTTGAAGGTAGTATCAGTGGGTGTATGTGGTGTTGCATTGTAATGGGTAATTGCACATTACACACAGAGAGTTGCTTGGGCCCTCCCAACAATGACTTCATGTGACTGAGAGGCAAGCAGCAGTTTTCCAACCACCCAGGCCAGAACCCTACCACCCTCTCTCTTGTTGAATAAACAAGAGAGATGGCACCTGCAGTGCCTCCCTTGCAAAGAGGACTGGGCAGTCCATGCAAATACAAATACTTTGTGGGAATGAGACGAGACTATTGGATGTGAACTCTGCCAAAAAGACAGCAAATCTGGTGGAAGGAAAACAAAGATTTTTAAAGATCTTTGGTTTAAATAGTGGGTATAGTGACATATAAATATAATGCTCTTTCTTGAGGAATATATTAAAGGAAAAAAGGTTTAAAATGTGCTTGAATTCCTGAGGCCTGATTATCTTTTTTTTTCTCCCCATATTAATCCTACACCATTTCCCTGAAAGAATCAAAGCACTGCTCAGTTGATCAGGCCCTTTGTCTCTTGATAAAGATCAACCAATCAGGTAACAGGAAAAAATACCATACGGCCAGTCACACACAGTGAATATTGAATCACAAAAATGAAATACACCAACAAATAGCTTCTGTAAACAGAAGACTGTACATTCTTTGGAGAGATATGTGATAGCGTCAGAGTCTAGCTTGGTGAGGTCCTGATCCCTCATTTGGGCCTTGGAACACTATTGCAAAAATATTTAATACTAATCACATATGTTCACAGCAAACATTTGTAAAACACTTTGTAAAAATTGGTCTGTTTGCAGTCATTTCCACATCAGGAAAAAGCGCTGATTTTTCCACTGTGAATTTGTGAATTGTTCGTTCAATTTAACTGGTGATGATAAAGACATAGAGAGTAAGAGGAAAGGTCTCTTGTGGTAAAAGCACAGGACCAGACATCATGGAACTGAGGGTATATTCCCATTGTCACACATTTTCTAAGTATTTGTGCAGGAGTCGCTTAATCTCACTGGACTCAGTTTCCTTAGCTATGACATGCTGATAATATTTAGGCAACTCACAGGCACGTTGTGCTAAATTAACATTTCAGAATGCCTCCTCTGGATCAGGATCTGGAACTCAGCTCCCTCTCTTCCCAGTTGAGTGCCCTTACCACTTGTTTATTTGGGGTGGGTTGCTCTCAGTCTACCCTGTTGAAGCGATTCCAATTTGTATAAGGACTTAAGTGTTCTTTGACAGAAAGTGAGCATGACTCTATAACTGATGATTAAGGCAGTCACCCGGGAAGTAGGAGATGTGGATACATCCTTTCTGGGTGAGTGTCTTAATCGCCAGGCATTAGAGCCATTCTCATTCTTTGGCCCAATGAATGCTTAAATATTTATACAAAGTTGAACAGCTTCAACAGGTGAGACGGAGAGCTGAATAACTGATAGCCCGGTGGTGACTGCACACACCTGGTGAGGGGTAAGGGAGATCTGAGCACCATGAGGATGGTTGACAATGCTACAGTGCCACTCCCCTACACAGAGGGAAATATCAGCCATTTCAACTGGCTTTAAATGGTCAAGTATCTGGCCAATTAATAAGTATGCATGTACAATACACAATTATTTTCTATAGTGTATTAAATGTACATGGAGCAGTTGGTAAAATGTTTGTCACAAAGTCCCTGACAGAACTCTGGCCAAAGAGCTCACATTCTAATAGAACAAATTCCTGTAATAAAATACTGGGGAGAAGGGTAGAAAGAAAATGAGGATTAAGGACTACTCCCCAACTTAGTTTGATTATAACACTGCTACTCAACAGAATCATATAGCATGCTCTACTGACCTTAGCATTTTTACTAGTTCTCTTTTTATTCTTGTTCACCCAGTAAACATCAACAGTTCATCATACCGCCCACACAGACTTTGTTAATGTGTAAAGCTTAAGCCAAAACTAATTGAAAGCAGCTAATGCATAAGTACATTCTGGCAAAAATACATCCCAATCGCAAAGTCTAATGTGAGTAGAACATAAGAATATAATCAAATGGTTTAATCAAATGGAGGCTTTTTCATTGGTGAGAATTTTTTCCCCAACAACAACAACAACAAACAACAAAAAATCCTTCCTCCTACTCCACAACCTGACACTGGGACTTTGCATATTAAAGTACTGGGGATGGATCTAAAGTTATTGTAAAAACAGTTTTAATGTCCCTTCCAGTACCACTGATATCCCTCCATCACTCTTGATACTGTAGCTTTGTATTACTCCCATTGCTTCTTTATATAACGATGCTTGTATTAAGTGCATTTCCTATATTGTCATTTCATTTTCCTATCCCTAATGCAATCACACACAAACTAAAGCCAACTAAAAGTTCACCAAACCCCCTGTGAACCGAAGCTGCCAAGTTTTGCACAGCTCTACTTAAGACTCACATATGTGATCACTCACTTTGAACAAGCTACAATCACAGCAACCAAGGAATTTGCACCAGTTGAGAACAAAGCTTGCTTCTTTCACTTGCGCCAAAGCTATTGGCAAGGAATACAAAGTGTTGGATTGGCAACTCAGCATGGATTTAATCCAGAATTCAATTTGAAGCTCCATTACCTACAAGTCTTAGCCTTCCTACCACTTGAGGAAATGCCTACTGCTTTTGATAATAGAAAGGACCATATCCCAGTGGAAACACATAAAGTTGTGTGGTGGTTCAAGTAGAGCCATGTTAATGGTGAAATCTGACACACATTCAGTCAAGAAACAACAAATTGATATCCCCCACTTTTCTCTCTAAACTGCTGATCAATAAACTCCAAGGGTAATTCCCATGTTCAGAAGTCTGACAACATTGCTCAGATAAAGAGCTCAGTCAGGACTCAGACTAAAATTTGATTTTGGATTGTTTTTTTCACTTTTAAATGGGAGACAAATGAGTCAGAATTGGGTACAGAAGCTGTGCTAACAGGGTTAACCCCACACTCAATAAGATGTTCATCTCCAGTGTTAAAAGCTTTGGCTCCAGGAAACGTTGGTAGATCAGCAAAGCTCTACTCTTCCACCAGACATTTTATTATCTCTTGCATACATAATTATATTTGTAGCTTACTATTGTTAATTTCATATTCTAATTTCATTGCTCTGGTGGTACAATTTTGTTACCTTTGTTAACAATATTTGTCAAATCATGTCCTCTGCTGTCACATACAGCGGAGATTAAACCTTCTAAGCAGCAATGCTGGATTATACCAGGCCATGGCTAACTGAAACAAATTAGCAGCTTGCCTAAAAGACTGGAGGATGAGAAAAGAGGAACATCTGAATCCACTCACCCAAGCACCTGGAGATAGTTATCCCCACTCCCCAAGATGGTGAACCTGCTTGAGAATTGAAGAAGAAATAGTAGGAGGGCAGAAGTTGTTGGACTTTTGGCATGCTACTCTGGCTACCTCTACAGAACCACATGTACTGCCAATTATCTCCAACTCCCTTTGATCTGTTGCTAGGCAGTGAATGTTTGTTCTGTCCCTCAGGGTGGGAGGCATTGAAACCATTATGGTCTTTTTCTGAAATTAATATGTAGAGTACCATCAATACACATTACACCTTATTAATTTTCACTCCAGTAACCTGTAATATAATACAATGTAAAAGCACCTGTTTTTTGGTGTTAGGATGTGGTTCTACTGGGCTCATGAGCCTATGTGCTAATCTCATCATTAATATTTTAGTGGGCCAGCTATCACAAACTTGTTTGGATTTTCTCCTTCCAGGCCACTGATTGGAACTTTCTCTTAATACTCATGTTTGACAATGGAGTGGAATTTTCCCATAATCCTCTCCTGCCCCCCCAATTCCAGCTTATTCTCCTTTTAAATTTCTTTGTAAAGCCACCACCACAACTTTCTTATTTTGCTGTCTCCCTGAAACCATCAGCTGTGTAATGTCCCATGTGGTCGTCACATACACCTGCTAGCCAAGTATGATTATCAAACTATCTTAATATTCCCTTGACAAAAAATATTTGACAATATCCTGATTATTTAGTCCCCTCCTTGCTGAAAGAAGAAGGGGGAAGGTCTTTCTCACCTCCATCAGGAACTAGAACACTCCTTTAACACCACAAAAAAGCACCTAGATGTTTTCAAGTCACCTGTTGAATCTTCACCTTTGATTTGCTACCACTCTGTTTTAATTTAGTATAACTTGTATGCTCTTGAGGCTACCAAGGGATCTATTCTATGCTACTATGCTGGATCCTAACCATTAATATTAATATTAATAATAAGAGATTATTATCTGTCTGTCCTAACTGGGATTTTTTATGTTCTGCAGATATGAATGGAGCCAATATTGATGACAATGTGGGTTCCCTCTTTGTTCTGGAGAGTGACTAAGTACCTGTAGCATGTTCAAGTGAGCGATATGACTTTAACATGTAGATACCATGCTGATATCTTTCTGTCAATATATGCATGTATGTTGCAAAGTCAAACACTCAGAAGTTAGAAAATGCCAGAATTAAAGTTGTTGGTGCAGCCTTAATTCAGTGTCCTTGTGCCTATCCATTTTTAAACAGTCTTTAATTGTATGACTTTGCAACCTGAATAGTATTTATTTAACAATTTCCTCAGTTTCAACTGAAAAAATTGAAATTTCATCCTGAGGCATCATATCAGCTCCAATGCAGTTTCTCATGAGGGTTGAAACCACCAAACAGACCTCTGCCACTTGAGCAAAAACAGGTACTGATATCAGTAGTTAATTGCCATCGTCTACATGGGCCAGCACTAAAAGAGAGATGAGACACTTTGCCAATGGATTTTTCAGATATTTGCTGACATCAGAAGAATAGTAAGACTCAGAAAGCCTTGGTTCATTCCAAGAGGGGAGTGAGCTCTAGTAGTGAAAAGCACATAATTTTCTTTCTGGTTCCCCAATTCTCAATCCTTCTGCCCTGTCCCCTCTAACCTATCCCTGTTCCACTCCAGTTTGTTCCATATCCCTTGTGCCTTGTCCCAGTCCCATTACCCTCATCTAGCTGATTCCAGTCCCCAATCCTCAGACTTCTCATCCCAGTCCTAGTGTGCTTACCAGCCAGTCTTAGTCTCCATTACATCTGATCCCCCCCCCCCACAAGTCCCAGTCTCTTTGTGCAGCTATTGCTAGTTCTTCCCAGATCCCAGTTCCCATTTCCTCTCCCTTCCAACCAGCCTTCTCAGCTCAGTCTCCCCTCTGTGTACAAATCAGGCAACTTCCTTCTGTGTGTTGTCTGGGCCCTACCAGGGACATCATTGAAAACACAGGAGAGGTAACCTCCCTGTTTTCAGTTGTGATGGCAATCCAGGCCCTGGCCATGGTAGCCTGGAGTTGCAATTGCAGGAAAAGTGCTGCTCAGCCCTGGGAAGCCCTGCATTGAAGAATGCTCACTCTAAGAAGTCTGTACTGAGCATGTGCAAACTGTGATTTTTCAGAGGCTTATATTTTGGCCAAATTTGGATGGATTTTCACAGGGCAAGCAAAAGACATACCTCTGACATAAAATGTACCCTTCAGCCAAATGTCAAGTCCCAGCTCCAAGTAATGGGGGTGTTAGAGATACTTAAAGAAAATGCTGCCTGAATTTATTAATGTGGGGAAAACAGTGTATTTTTTCCATAGCCTCATTCTTGGAAATGACTGAACAACTTTGACTTTTTTGTTTCAAAAATATTCAGCCTGGGGTAGATATCCAGCAGGTAAAATTTCAGGCCAAATGGCTGAAGTTTGGCAAAGAAATAAGGAACTGAAAACAGGGTCTTACAATGTGAAATATTGAGCAACCTTAATCATAGGCAGTGCTATATAAGTAGAACCAATCCCATCAGGACATGGGCCATTTAATGTTCAGAAGCATGTAACTGATATTGCAGGCACTGCCTCTGTGATATATTGGTATATGACAATATGTAATTATGAAAACAATGCCTGGAAATACTGGCAAAGTGACTGCATAAGTCTTAAGGGCAACTGATAGCTGCCCTGCCTAGGAAAAGTGTTGACATCTTGATGAGGACCATCAAGGATGTAATCTGCGTCAATCAAATCAAATTTGAATGACTGTCAAATCCTGTCCCTTTCCCCAGTGGAACAATGGCCTCTCTATGTAGATTACAACAAGGGAGGACAAGCATGAATGGTGGGTCTGGAGCTTGTCAGTCTGAGCACATGGCACTAAGAATGGTCTTAAGTTGTAGAGGGGGAGGTCTAGGTTGGATATTAGAAAACACTATTTCACTAGGAGGGTGGTGAAGCACTGGAATTGATTACCTAGAGAGGTGGTGGAATCTCCTTCCTTAGAGGTTTTTAAGGTCAGGTTTAAAAAAGCCCTGGCTGGGGTGATTTAGTTGGGGTTGGTCCTGCTTTGAGCAGGGGGTTGGACTAGATGACCTCCTGAGGTCCCTTCCAACTCTGGTATTCTATGATTCTATGATTCTTGTAGTGTGGGGCCCAAAACTTGACACAGTACTCCAGATGAGGCCTCACCAATGCCAAATAGAGGGGAATGATCACGTCCCTAGATCTGCTGCAAATGTCCCTACTTATACAATCCAAAATGGTGTTAGCCTTCTTGGCAACAATGGAACACTGTTGACTCATATCCAGCTTCTTGTCCACTGTAATCCCTAGGTCCTTTTCTATAAAACTGCTGCTTAGCGATTCAGTCCCTAGTCTATACCAGTGCACGGGATTCTTCCGTCCTAAGTGCAGGACTCTGCACTTGTCGTTGTTGAACCTCATCAGATTTCTTTTGGCCCAATCCTCTAATTTGTCTAGATCCCTCTGTATCCTATCCCTACCCTCCAGCATATCTTCCACTCCTCCCAGTTTAGTGTCATCACCACACATAAGAAAGACTTACAGAAGACAAAGGACATGAACTGCAAATACTGAAAAATCATGGACTTACAAAAGGGGTGAGCTCAGAATAAGGCTGGGTGCATTTCAGGCCTTTTCAAAGATCAGTAACTCTCAAGTGCTAAGAGTAAAGACACGGTGGTTAAGAATCTCCTTTCCTAAGCCTGTGTTCCTTGCCTTTTTGCCATGTTGTCACTGAACAGGTTAAACTGGAAACCTACAGTGCACACCGCTCATGTAGAACTCAGAGAAGCATGTGTAGGCAGCTGAGGAGGTGGTCTTAGGAGATCTCAGGCACTGGTTTCAGGGTCTAGGTACTAGGTACTGGGAATGAGCCCTAAAGAGCTTGAACTGAAAGCATTGATTAGACTCTACACCAGACTTTTTGCCTTGGAAGCAACCTTAGACCTAGTGCTTCATTTCACTTGCAACATACTGGCCACCATACAATAGAGTACTGGGCCAGTTTGTAACAGTCAGAAAACAGTTTGAAAAACATATTTTTTACTTTACTGTTTACTTTACTCCATGGCTCTTTATTTATTTATTTATTGATGGGGTGTAAGTGCACATTGCAGTTCTAACAGTGTGTGTATCAGTGAGAAGAGTACCATTCCAGGGGTGACTGCCAGCAGAGAAAGCAGAAATAATATTGGATGTACCGCACTGATTAGACATGGTACTGTACATAGTGGTGTTTGTAAACACCCACATGTGAGTCATCTAAGCATTTTTTCTCCAAATTACTTTAGATGTTATGGATTATTATCTTTCCTGGAATTCTGGTCTTCATTCCTATCATCCATTTATCTTCCACATTTCTATTGTCTGTCAACTTGCTTCACGTGATAGCATCAACTTGGACACTACCTATGTGCCATACAAGAGAGATATTGCACAACTAACTTGCTGATATTGCTGATATTGCACAACAGAGATATTGCTGGTTGCTATGGTTACAGAAAACCTGCAGTGTTCTGCATCTCGAGGGCTGTAAATGAAGTTGCTTTTGCGGCATTTGGGTAACTGTTGCCTCTTCCCTAAATGAAAAACAGAACACCTTCATGGAAAACAAAATCACTAGTTGCTTCTCACATTGCAAATCTGGATGAATTTGATGGGATCAAATTCTAATGCTAATTCTAAATCTAATTATCTAATGCTACATACATCATTGATTTCTTGGTGCCTTGATGGGGTGCAGGTTACATTTTTCTATTTTGGGATAATAGTTGGAACATACTTTTCCTTGGATTCTTTCACCCTAGAGAGGTTGATTTGGCTCAGATGTGTGCTTGAATGTGTCAGGAAAATAATGTACTTCACATGCTCATAAATATTTCATTTTAAAACCCATATAACTTTATTTCTAAGCTAATTTTGCAGAAATATAGCAAAAGTATATATTCCTCATTGGGTATTATATGTGTACCTCATGCTCATCATTTTCTTCGATTGAGTTTAAAATAATTCTGAGTGAAGTAAAAAGTGAAACACAGTATCAGAATAGCATTGGCCCACCCTTGGATAATACAAAAATCACTGAACATATTTTCTTTCTCAAATTCTCCACAACAATTCACCTTTAGAATAAGAATAAAAGTGAAAAACTGGCTCCAACGAGATCTCTTTTCTGGAAAGTTAAAGATGCCTGAAGCCAGAAGTTTAGAATAAAAACTTAGCTCACATCTTTAACTATAGTGTTGATACTGAGGGCATGTAATATATATCCATATGAAAAGAGTATATGCATAATATAAGTTAAATATAATATATATGCAAACATAGGTGTGAAGTGATCTATCTTAGTCCCACTGTTACAGCACAGATTTCATCACAAAAAAAGTTGCTTTGTTGAATCATCCTTGGAAAACTAAAACATGTTTTGCATTCATTCAGTTACCAGTTAAGTTTATATTTTAACTACATGTATAGCACCGAAAGATAGGTTCTGGGCCCACATCTTACACATATGAATAAATAATGTTAAAGCTAATAAGATCTCTGAGAGAAAATGATGATTGTCTTTAATCACTAACCTTAAGCAGCAGCAAACCATATTATCAAACACCTTCATTTCTTATAAAACTATCTATCACACACAATATAGACCTGATGAAAAGGAAGGTGGAAGTAATCAGGACAGAATGCCAATTACCTCATTACTTGTCATAGCACATTGTAACTGGAAATTGCTTCTTTCAGGTTCTGTTTGCTCAGGCAATTACAATAAACTCTCTGCTTGACATGTTGTTTGCACAGATGTAGTGCATTAATAAACATGAGGGCTAATCTGAATTATTGAACCAGCCGCAATAATTCCAACAAAGGATTTATAATAAGTCCAAGAAAGCTGAGGTATCACTGGAATTCCCTGTAAGCAACACTGACACACTTTATCACATGTAAAATCCTCAAATTTAATGTACAGTACTGGAATACGTCCCATAGGTATTTTATATTTTCTAGTTCTCTAAGCCCTCAGCAACTTCTATTATGAAAGAAACTGAATAATGTTTAGGGAAATGGCAATATCACGGACTTACAGGCAAATTACTTTATTTGATGTATGTTTAACACACCTTTCAAACCCTTATTACTCAGATTTGTTTCTTCCCCTTAATTTTATCTAAAAAAAATGCTCTGCATCAAAACATGAATAGTTCCACATTAAATGCTCAATGTGTCAAAACAAAGGGACTCTTAATGCAATCTCCTATCAAATGAGTGAGGGCTATATATTCATTCTTTTAAACTTTGACCTGAGAAAATTATGTTGATACACACTGTAGATAGAATGGAAAGTAGAGTACAGTAAGGAAACCTCGCCATGGAATGGTTGTTTCATTGCTATCAGTGGAGCTGAAACTCAGGTTGATAAAACACTGTGAATAGTGGTAACAGTATATTGGGTAATTTTCAAATGTGGGCCACCTACTTACTGTTTAACCAAAGCAATTGAGTTCACAGTGTATCCTATTCCCCTTCCCACAGGCATAAAGTGCTATGGCTGCAGCATTGGTTATATGGTTCCATGGTTAAGTGAGGTGCAAGAGTTGGGAATCATATGAAAGGATCACATACCCCTTACCTGCTACAGGGCAAATCACCATGTGGCCTCTGTGAATACATACCATCATGCAGAGTCGATTTGGGGGTGGGAGTGGTGAGGAGTTGGAAAAAGGCAGCTATTCCCCATTAAGAGAAATTGTATTGGTGGCCTCATAAAGGGAGATCCTTTCATTTCTTACCCCTGGGGACCTTCTCAGTGCAAAACTCAGTTATTTAAGCTGTTTGTTGAGAACAGGGTTCAGCCTAAGTACCTGACTAATTTTATTTTAGAAACAATTAGTCAAATGATCCCCTCTGTCTTTGTGTGAGAAAAGGACCTGATGGATCCCTAGTTGGGACATAAGATTGTGTAACTGTATGTGAAGAAAGGAGCAAGCGGAGGGTACAGGGGGAAACACAGGGTTATGCATACTCACTAGGGATGTTGATTAATTGCAGTTAATTCACGCATTTTACTAAAAAAAATGAATTGTGATTAAACAAATTAATCACAATTAATTGCAGTTTTAATCACATTGTTAAACAATAGAATACCTACTAAAATGTATTAAATACTTTGGATGTTTTTCTACATTTTCAAATATATGGATTTCAATTATAGTACAGAATACAATGTGTGCAGTGCTCACTTGATATTATTATTTTATTACAAATATTTGCATTGTAAAAATGATAAACAAAAAAAATACTATTTTGCAATTCACCTCATACAAGTGCTATAGTGCAATCTCTTTATCGTGAAAGTGAAACTTACAAATGTAGATTTTTTGTTACATAACTGAACTCAAAAATAAAACAATGTAAATCTTTAAAGCCTACAAGTCCACTCTGTCCTATTTCTTGTTCAGTCAATTTCTCAGACAAACAAATTTGTTTACATTTGCAGGAGATAATGCTGCCCACTTCCGGTTTACAATGTGACCTGAAAGTGAGAATAGGCATTCACATGGCACTGTTGTAGTCAACGTCCCAAGATATTTACATGCCAGATGTGCTAAAGATTCATATGTCCCTTTATGCTTCACTCACCATTCCAGAAGACGTGTCCATGTTGATGACAAGTTCTGCTCGATAATGATCCAAAGCAGTACAGAGCAACACATGTTCATTTTCATCATCTGATTCAGATGCCACCAGCACAAGGCTGATTGTTTTTTTTTCATGGTTCAGGCTTTGCATCAGAGTGTTGCTCTTTTAAGATTTCTGAAAGCATGCTCCATACCTCTTCCCTCCCAGATTTTGGAATGCACTTTAGAGTCTTAAACCTTGAGTCAAGAGCTGTATCTATTTTTAGAAATCTCACACTGGTACCCTCTTTGTGTTTTGTCAAATCTGTAGTGAAAGTGTTCTTTAAACAAACAACATGTGATGGGTCATCATCTGAGACTGCTATAACATGGAATATATGGCAGAATGTGGGTAAAACAGGGGACATACAATTCTCCCCCAAGGAGTTCAGTCACAAATGTAATTAACATTATTTTTTTAACAAGTGTCAGCAACATAGAATCATGTGCTCTGGATTGGTGGCAAAAGCATTTGAATGTTTAGCACATCTGGCATGTATGTAGTACTGGCATCAAAGTACTATATGAACGCCTTGTTCAGGTAACACTGTGAACAAGAAGCGGGCAGCATTATCTCCTGCAAATGTAAACAAACTTGTTTGTCTGAGAAATTGGCTGAACAAGAAGTAGGACTGAGTGTACTTAGAGGCTCTAACGTTTTACATTGTGTTGTTTTTGAATGTAGTTATTTTTTGTACATATTTCTACATGTGTAAGTTCAATTTTCCTGACAGAGATTGCACTATAGTACTTGTATTAGGTGAACAGAACAATACGATTTCTTTTGGGTTTTTTTACAGTGCAGATATCACTTTGTAATCTGTGTTGTAATTGAAATAAATACATTTGAAAATGTAAAAAACATTCAAAAATATTTAAATGAATGGTATTCTATTATTGTTTAACAGTGTGATCAATCACAATTCATTTTTTTAATCGCTAGACAGCCCTACTACTTACCATAGATCAGATTCTTTCCAGATTGAACAGCAGGTGCTGGTGAAGGTTAAGGAGACAGTTATTGATCCCCGAGTCTCATGCTGCCCCATCCTGATCCTGGATATAAATCAGCAGCTTTAGATCAACTGTCTGATAAGTGGTTTCAGGAGCTGAGCATAGATGGCACAAAGTAGATGGCACCGAGACAGAGAATTTGGCCTGCATGAAGCATCCATGGAAGATAATCTTGATGGAATCATTATTCATTTGTATGTGCAGCCCTCGTGTTCAGAACTCCCTCTAAGAGGGGAATCTAAGGTAAAACATAGCTGGATTTTCCATGGAGCTGGGTGGTATGGGGAGGGATGTTCAAAGGGAACAGGTGACAAAATCCCACAGGTTAGTAATAAAAACTGGGGACCTTGACAGAGAGCTGGAGGTAGTGGGGAAATGGAAAATTACAGTAGGGTGACAATAGCAACAACAAGAGGAAAAACAGTGTGGGGAGCTGCTCAGCAACTTAGATGTCTACAGGCAAATGCAAAGAGCATGAAGAATAAAGAGGAAGTCTTAGTGCTAAATTATGACTTATTTGGCATCACAGAGAGTTGGTGGGATAAATCTCATATCAGGATTATTGGTATAGAGGCTTATAACTTGTTAAGGAAGGGCAGGCAGGAAAAAAAAGGAAGGAGGTGTTGCATTGTACATCAAGTATGTATACACTTGTTCAGAGGTCCTGACGGAGGTCAGAGACAGAGCAGTTGAAGATAAAAGGTAAAAAAACAGAGCAACATTATAGTAGGAGTCTACTATAAACTGCCAAATCCAGAAGAGGAAGTGGATGAGGCACTTATAGGATAAACACCACAAGACTTGGTAGTGATGGAGTATTTTAACTACCCAGACATCTTCTGGAAAAACAACTCATTATAATCCAAAATGTCCACTAAGTTCTTCCTTCTTCTCTCTCCCCAACCCCACCCTCTGCTTCTTCTTCCCCAGAATTTGGAGGAAGTAAACAGGGGGGCATCCATTTTAGACTTCATTCTGACCACCAGGGAGAAATCGTTTGTGCATCTGAAGGCGAAAGGCAATTGGGGTGAAAGTGTTCACAAAATGACAGCTTTCATAATCCTAAAGAAAGGAAGGAGTGAGCAGCAGAATAAGGACAGTGGACTTTAAAAACACAGACTTTAACAAACTCAGAAAACGTGTAGGGTAGAGTCTCATGAGAAAAATATCTAAGGGGAAAGGGGTTTCAGGAGAACTGGCAGTTTCTCAAAGAGACATTATTAAAGGCACAAGAGAAAACTATCCCAACATGAAGAAAAGATAGGCAGAATAGTAAGAGGTCAACATGGCTGCATTAGTAGATCTTCAATGACCTAAACAATCAAAAATAAATCCTGCAAAAAAGTGGAAACAGAGAAAAAAGGCTAAAGATGATTACAAAAGAATAGCACAAGCATGTAGGGACAAAATTAGAAAAGCTCAGATGCAAAATGAGTTACATCAGGGATTGGCAACTTTGGCACACGGCCCATCAGGGAAAGCTGCTGGTGGTCTGGAAGAAGTTTGTTTTCCTGCGGTGTCTGTAGGTTCAGCTGATTGTAGATCCCACTAGCTGTAGTTCCAGGCCAATGGGGGCTGCAGGAAGTGACATAGATTGAGGGATTTGCTGGCTGCTGCTTCCTATAGCCCCCATTGGCCTAAAACAGTGAACCGCAGCCAGTGGGAGCTGCGATCGGCTGAACCTGTGGACACTGCAGGTAAATAAACCATCCCGGCCTGCCAGTGACTTTCCCTGATGGGCTGTGTGCCAAAGGTTGCCGATCCCTGAGTTACACCTAACAAGTGATGTAAAGGTCAATAAGAAGAGCTTCTTTAAATATATCATGAGCAAGAGAAAGATGAAGGAAAGGGTAGGTCCACTACTTAGTGGGGAACCAGAGCCAATAACAGAGAGTATCAAGAAGGCTGAAGTGTTTAATGCTTATTTTGTTTCAGTCTTCAAAGTTAATTTTGACCAGGCTCTTAACACAGTTAATACTACCAACAAGAAGGAAGGATCACAAGCCAGAATAGAGCAGGTTAAAGAATATTTAGATAATTTAGATATTTTCAAGTCAGCAGGGCCTGACAACATTCACCCTAGGGTACTTAAGAAACTAGCTGAAGCAATCTCAGAAACTTTTGTGATTGTCTTTGAGAACTGGTGGAGTATGGGTGAGATCCCAAATAACTGGAGAAGGGAAAACATAACACCTATCTATAAAAAGGGGAACAAAGAGGACTGGGCGAATTATAGCACACTCAGAGTAACCTTCATACCTAGAAAGATACTGGAACAAATTATTGAACAATCAATTTGTAAGCACCTAGATGATGGTGGGGTAATAAATAATAGCAACCATAGATTCAAACTTGGGAAATGTGGTTTAGATTAAATTACTATTAGGTGGGTGCATAACTGGTTGAAAAAATGTAGTCCAAGAATCGTTTTCAATGATTCTCTGTCTAACTTGGAGGATATATCTAGTAGGGTTCCACAGCGATATGTCCTGCATCTGATACTATTCAATATTTTCATTAATTTGATGGAGAATATGCTTATGACACCAGGCTGTGAGGGGTTGCAAACGGTTTGGAGGACAGGATTAGAATTCAAAACAACTTTGACAAATTAGAGAATTGGTCTGAAATCAACAAGATAAAATTCAGTAAAGACAAGTGCAAAGTAGTTCATTTAGGAAGAAAAAAATCAACAAACAAACCCAAATTGGGGAATAGCTGGCTAAATAATAGCACTGTTAAACAGAATCTGGAGATTATAATGGATCACAAACTGAATATGAGACAACAACGTGATGTAATTGTGAAAGAGGCTAACATCATTCTGGGATATATTAACAGGCATGTTGTATACAAGAGATATTAGAGATACAAGAGATAATAGTTCCATTCTACTCAGCACTAGCGAGTCCTCAGCTGTAGTACAATGTTCAATTTTGGGTGTTCTGCTTTAAGAAAAATGTAGAAAAATTGGACAGCGTTCATAGAAGAACAAAATGATAAAATGTTTAGAGAACCTGACTTATAAAAAAGGCTAAAAAACCTGCCATGTTAAGTTTTGAGAAAGGAAGGCTGTAGGGGGACCCCCATAAAAGTCTTCAGATGCGTTAAGAGCTTTTTAAAAAGGATGGTGATCAATTATCCACTGAAAGTAGGGCAAGAAGTTGTTGACTTAATCTGCAGCAAGGGAGATTTAGAGATGAGGAAATTCTTTCTTACTACAAGGATAATTAATCACTTGAACAGGTTTCCAAGAGAGGTTGTGGAATCCACATCAGTGGAGGTTTTTAAGAAGGCTGACAAACCACAGTCAGAGATGGTTTAGGTACAGTTGGTCCTGTCTCAGCTTTGGGGATAGACTCTTGATCTCTTGATATCCCTTCCTGCCCCTCTTTCTATGATTCTATTATATTTTCTGGCAGCAGAGGATTGGAGAGATTCAAGGATCTTGACTTCCATTTCAGGTTCTGGAAGGGAATGTGTTCCAGTAGGCACCGATTTTTCTGCTGATTCCCTCCCAGACTTGAGCCCTTCTGTGTTCTCCCTTTCCAAAATGTGCTCCCAACTCACATTCCTAATCCCAGACTTTCCTGCCCCTCCACTCCTAGTCCTAGTCTTTTTTCAATTCATTTTCAGTTCCCTCTCTTCCAGCTGCTTGTTCAATATATATCTCTTCCCCATGCCCAGCAGCCAGTTGTCCACTTCCATTATCTATGTTCCCAACCACATTGGCTCCCAGTTTTCCTTCCAGAACTTCTCATTCATTCTTCTTATGCCCAGCTATTTTTCCAAGCCTCTTTGTCCAGCCAAACTGGCCTCGCTTCAGATCTATCTCTTTTCCCCACTGACTTCCCCAGAACCACTGGTTCCAAGTCTCCACCTTCCCAACTTCCTATTCCAGTTTCCATCACCCTCTCCCAGGCTCCTGATGACAGTCTATTCTCCGACCTTCTATAAAGCCAACTCATGCCATTTTTGCATTCAAATAAGGAAGCTTCCTTTTTTGTGTGCCTCGGGCCAGCAGGGGGCTACTGAGAGCAGAAGAAAGACAGTGTCCCTGCTCTCACTTCAGTGCCCGAACCCAGATCTAGAATGCCCTGCAGTATTCCAGAGCTGCAACTGCAAGGAAAGTCTAGATCAGCTCCAGAATGGAGCATACTCAGGTGGATGGAATCTTTGGAGAGTTTGGCTGTGAGAATCGAAGAAGCCACTACTGTGATTTTCCAAAGGCTTGTAACTTGGCCACATGTGGGCAGATTTTAATAGGGATGGGAAAAGGCATATCCCTGACACAAAGACCACACCCCTGCCAAATTTCAAGTCCCTTCTCCAAAGCACAAGGTTGCTGACGGTGTTAATAAAAAAAAAGGTGCCACCAATTTTTAACATAAACAAAAAGTATTTTTTCCCTTGTCTCTCGGAAATGGCTATACCATTTAGGCTGAAATTTTCTCCAAAATGTTCTGCCTGAGGCAGAAACCTGTCATGGAAAACTTCAGCATAAATAGTTAAAGTTGGGCTAAGTTATAAGTAACTAAAAACAGGATCTTATAACACTAAGTGTCAGGAAACATTAATAATTGTCAGTGCTCACAGTCTTGCCTATAATTTAATGTATATATTACTAGCGAAAATACCTGGCGTTGCTCGGGTCCGTCGGAGGTGGGGAGGGGGCAGAGAGCAAACCTGACACCCCAACCTCACCCCCCCGACCAAACCCGACACCCCCACCTCACTTACCCCTCGACCAACCCCGACTCACATTTTCACCACCCCACTCAAACCCAACACCCCCACGTCACCCCCTACCAACACCAACACCTCCTGACCAACACTCACACCTCACCCCCCGTAGACCAAACCTGACACACCCACCTCACTTCCCCCCCCAACCAAACCCGACACCCCTACCTACCACCACAAACAAACCCGACACCCACACCTCACTTACCCCTTGACCAACCCCGACCCCCCTCTTCACCCCCCAAACAAACCCAACACCCCCACCTTACCCCCCCACCAAACCCAACACCCCCTGACCAACCCCAACACCCACACCTCACCCCTCACCCACCCCGACACCTTCCCACCCCCCAGACCAAACCCAACACCCTCGGCTCACTTACCCCCCCGACCAAACCCGACACCCCCACCTCACCCCCCGACTAAACCCGACACCCCTACCTCACTTACCCTCCGACCAAACCCAACTCGGGTCCGTCGGAGGTGGGGAGGGGGCAGCGAGCTGAGCTTGTGCAGGGTCCGTTGGAGGGGGGAGGGGGCAGAGAGCTGAGCGAGTGCAGGGTCCGTTGGAGGGGGTATTATGACATCATAACTATGTCACAGAGAACAGCAGCTGCCCAACTGATGTGATTGGCCTTTAAATAATTTCACCCCTGGGGGGCGTCAGAGGTGAGATTTCAAAAAATTTCGACTCTTGCCCTGATTAGGACCCCAAGACCTATAACTGTACCAAATTTCAAGTCTCTAGCTCAAACGGTGTGGAAGAAGTAAGTGCACGTACATACACGCATACACGCATACACCATTTGACTTTTATATATATAGATAAGCCTGGTTTGCACAAGTTCTGAGCATATGCCGTTCATTTGGAATTGCGAGTGCTCAACATTATATAAATCAATGCCCTATATACATATTTTATATTCAATAAACTTAGTAGCTATGCCCCTCACCATATACAATATAAATTGGCTAATTCCTTGAAGGCCTCATATTAGAAGAGAGGAGGCCTTTGAAGGAAAGGGCAATGGCCTCACAGAACTGTTTTGTGAAGGCATTAATGGAAAGCAGTATGGAAGAAGGAGTGCAGATGGTTGTGGGTAAACTAGACAGGTGGGTGGTCATGGTTAGCATCACTGGTTGAGTGGAGTGGGTGGGGCAGCTAAATAAGAAAGATGCTAGCAGAGCGGGATAGGGTCTTGAGGGTAAGGCCAAGAAGAATTAACTCAATGCAGTGGAACAGAGGGAATCCTGAGGAGGGATTCTTAGAGGGGGTTGTATGAATGACTGCAAAGGAGGAAGATCTTAGTGGCTATATTTTGAATAGGCCAGAAGAAGGTGATACGGGTATCAGGAAGAACAGGGAGGAGCAAGCTACAGTAATCAAGACAGAGATTATAGTTTCATAATTTTTTAAGGCCAGAAGGGACCATTAGATCATCTACTCTGACCTTCTGTATAACACAGGTCATTAAATTTCACTCAGATACCCCTATACTGAATCCAGTATCTTGCGTTAGACTGAAGTGTTGTGTGCCACAGGCAGATAACAGGAAAGTACCAAGGTGCTGCTAATGCATGGGCAACTGCAATGACAGAGAATTGAGTAGGTGAGATATGTACAGATGATTCTAGCAAGTTATCCATGCCCCATGCTTCAGAGGATGTATTCTTTGTATGCACTGGTCCACCCCCTCGAAAGTCCCACCAGCTGTGGCTAATCCCTGATGAATCGGAGAAAGGAAAACAACAAAACCAAACACTCATTGTTACTGTCATTGTTGTAATACAGAGCTTCAAGTGTTATGAGCCTGTAGAGGGCAAAGAAGAGCTTCCTGTTCTCATCATATAGACCAGGGGTCTCCAAACTTTTCAGCCCGAGGGCCGCATTAACTATCAAATAGCAGTTCGGGGGCCGACAACACACTCGAGGTCCAAATAAAAAAGAATCAAAACATGGATGTTGTTTTTAATTATTTATTTAATATTATTTTATTCAGTTATTATTTAATAACACATGAACACTACACATGAACACCTGTTTACTACACATGAACACTACACATGAACACCTGTTCACTACACATGAACACTACACATGAACACTACACATCAACCCCCCAACTGACCCACCCAGCCAGGTCTCTCCCCCACAAACCTCCTTTCCTCCAACCCCCAACTGACCCACCCAGCCAGGTCTCTCCCCCCAAAACCTCCTTTCCTCCAACCCCCCCCCCCCAAAATGACCCACCCAGCCCGGTCTCTCACCCCAAAACCTCCTTTCCTCCAACCCCCCCCCCCAAATGACCCACCCAGCCAGGTCTCTCCCCCCCCCAAACCTCCTTTCCTCCAACCCACCGCCCAAATGACCCACCCAGCCCGGTCTCTCACCCCAAAACCTCCTTTCCTCCAACCCCCCCCCCCCAAATGACCCACCCAGCCAGGTCTCTCACCCCAAAACCTCCTTCCCTCCCACCCACCCCCAACTGACCCACCCAGCCCGGTCTCTCCCCCCCCCCAACTGACCCGCTCAACCCGGTCTCTCCCCACAGACCGGTTCGCTGCCTTGTTTCACCCCCTGCAACTGCGTGGCGGTGCGGCGCGTCCCGGCCCCAGCTGAGCCGTCCCGGCCCCGCGGCGGCAGCCGAGCACGCGGGGGGTCCCGGCCCCGCGGCGGCAGCCGAGCACGCGGCGGGTCCCGGCCCCGCGGCGGCAGCCGAGCACGCGGCGGGTCCCGGCCCCGCGGCGGCAGCCGAGCACGCGGCGGGTCCCGGCCCCGCGGCGGCAGCCGAGCACGCGGCGGGTCCCGGCCCCGCGGCGGCAGCCGAGCACGCGGCGCGTCCCGGCCCCGCGGCTGGTGGCCCGCGCGGGCTTCCAGGCCCCAGCGCGGAGCCGTCCCTGCGGAAAGCTCAAAAGAGCCAAACATTCTCTAAAGAGCCCAAAAGATCTCCACGGGCCGGATGAGAGGGCCTCGCGGGCCGCATCCGGCCCGCGGGCCGTAGTTTGGAGACCCCTGATATAGACCATAAAGGAAGGGAATGAACAGAGGGATTCATAGATTCACGGACTCCACGGCCAGAAGGAATGAGGCCTTGGACAAGAGTATTAGCAATAGATAGGAAGAAAAAGCCAGATATTAGAAACTTATTGGACAAAAAGCAGCAAGATATGGACAGATGTGGGTCCAGGGAGAGTGAATAGATGAAGATGGACCCCAGTTAAGACACCTAAATGACTGTTACTGTCATTGTTATTTTCAACAGAAAATGCAAGGAGTGAGAAGGCTTGGGAGGAAAGGTGAGGAGTTCCTCTCTGACCATGTTCATCTGAGTTTGAGTCATCCAGGAAGAGGGATCAGAGAGAGACAGCCGTTGTGGAATGGATGGAATTACAAATTTCCAGAATGAAGAGGTAGATTTATGAGTCATCAGTATAAAAATAAAGCCTTGTGAATCAATGAGCTCAGCAAACAAAAAATGGTGTAATCTTAAAATAACTTTCTAAGTGACTCAAATACTATAGTGTTTGGTGTGTTTTTGAAACCTAGGTAGAGAAATACAATATGAAAAACCAGAGAAAAAAAACACCTTTGACTCAGAACCTTTTGTGTCTAATAAAAGATAGCCCGCACATATTTCATTTTGTCAAAAAAATGCAATGCATTGTAATTGAAGGAACCAGGAATTTCTTATACAACATTAGATACACATGTAGCGGCAGTCACTAAAACACAGTATTTATCAACAATTACCACATTATAGTGTCTGAGAGATCACACTATTTTCTTATATTAAGAATAGGAATTAACTGCAGCATTCTGCAGTTCCTTTAATGTTGGTTTATGCTGACTTTGTCATAGTAACTGCTGTTTGGTATGTAAGATGGTGTAGTGCAGTGTAATATGGACTTTGCTTCTAAAATTGATCGTACATCGTTGTGATGGTACAGGTCCTAATATTGGGGGTTAAGCTTCATCAACAACTAAGCACTACATTCTACTACTTATCTATAGTTGTTCTATTTGAACCGCACTAAACATCATACATCAGTACTACGGAACACTCCAGGGCACTGATAAAAATACATCTTATTCCATTACAAACTACCTGGAAATTTTAGGTAGAAAGAATGTAACTAGCCAACTGAAATTTTAACCAACATCCTACTATTGAGAAAAGTGGTATGGAGCTTTTAGAGTTCAATCATTACTCCCGAGGGAATTCTGCACCAATAAACAAACAAATAAATAAATAAATCAACATTCTGTGTTAATATTTTAAACCTCTGCAAATTTTATTTGTCAATAAATAAATGTAAAGGCTGCAGCATAGCAGTGGGGAGCACAGGCCATTGGATGTATGGAGTTGGGAGGTTACCCCGAAGCCCCCACCCCTCCTTTGTGAACAAGGTGGAGAGGCTACCCCCTAGCCTGGCACAGAGCAAGGGCTGGGTCTGCCCAAGAAACACCCCAAGGCCCTGCCCCGCTGCACCAGGTGTGGGAAGGCCGACTCAGCCCGGCAGGATCCAAGTGTGCAGAGGCTCAGTGTGGGGGGATCCAGATATGGGGCCAGAGAGTTCTGTGTGGGGCAATCTGGGTGCAGGCAGCTCAGTGGGGGATCCAGGTGTGTGTGTGTAGGAAGGATCTGGATGCATAGGGGCTTGTTGCAGGGTGCCATGTGCAGAGGCAATGGGAATCTGCAGGAAGATCCAGGTGAGGGTGGTTGAGACTCAGCAGGCAGGCCTGGGTGTAGGGAACTTAGCAGAAGATCCAGGTCCTGGAGGAGTGAGGGTTGGTCGGGTTGGGGTCTGGATGCTGCTGTTTTGGGCTCAGTGGGATGGGAATCCAGGCGCAGGGGGCTTGTCTGGGTAGTCCAGTTGCAAGCAGCGTAGGGCTCGTCATAGTGGGGGTTTGATGGACCTGCTTAACAGGAAAACCCCAGCTGCTGCCAAGAGGCCACCACATACCGGGTTCCTGTTTGCCCCTGTGACAGGGCTAGCCAACCCCACACTAGCCCGGAAGGGGTTAAGCCAGTAGTCTGGTAGCGGAAGTCCTACCCCCGCCGTACTGGGCATGCCCGAAGTGCTCAGCCTGTATAAAAGGAAGGAGCCTAGCTCAGTCTGGGCTGGCAGCAGAGGGAGAAGGAAGTGCCTGGGAGGCTCCTGCAGCCGACTGGCCTCAGCCCCTGGAGTTGCTGGGAGCCGGAGCTTCCCCAAGCCTGCCTGAAGCTGAGCGACGGGAGCAACCAAAGGAGGTGACTGACCTGACAGCTCATGGAGGAGGTGAGCATGCCTGGGAGACCCCCAAGGAGAGGCTGGTAGGAAGTGACCCAGGGAGGGTGGAAGAGTGGCATCTCCCACCCGGGAAACCTCAATGTGTTTCGGTGGGACCCCCTGCTGAGTCAGTGGCCAGGCTACGCCACAGTTAAGGTCCTGGATTGGGGCCCGCTGGAGTTGGGTGGGCCAGGGCCCCCCTACCTAGGCTGCCACACTCCTAGGTGGGTGACCCGCCTTTATGGACTTTGGCTATTAGGCCGTATTACCCTGTGACTGGGGCAACCCCATGTACTCTGGCTGTTAGGTCGTATTGCCCTGCAACCCGGGGCGATTCCCTATGGACTCTGGCTGCTAGGCCGTATTGCCCTGTGATCCCAGGGCTGTTCTATGGATTCTGGCCACTAGGCCGTATTACCCTGTGTCCCCAGGGTGGTTGAACTCTGGTCGCTAGGCTGTATTGCCCTGTGGACCCAGGGCTCTTCTATGGACTCTGGTCGCTAGACCATGCTACCCTGTGACCCCAGGGTGGTTGTATGGACTCAGGCCACTAGGCCATACTGCCCTGAAGCAAGGGCAAGTCTACAGACTCTGGCCATTAGGCCACTGTTGTGAGGTACTTTGGATTTTGCGAGACAAGGCACACTGACGTGGTTGTAGAAAGTAGATGAGTTTATTGGAAGGCCTTGGTCCCTCGAATAGGCGCTGAGGGGCCCGATTCTAATCAGCGCTACCGCAGAAAGGGTGCCTAGCACTTCAGAGCCGTTGCTAGGAAGGAAGAGCCTACGAACAAATACAGGAGTGGGTTTAAATACACTCACACATTTGCATCTCATACATACTCATGTCTCATTTGCAAGCAACAAGCTGATTGGTTACACGCTGTTCTGCCTCAGTTTCCCCACTTAGTTTTCCACGCATTCGTTCTCACACAGACTGGGTAAACACTCACACAGCTGGGAACTGTTCCGTTCCCAAACACATAGATAGCTGATGATACCATCATTATGCACACTCCTGGGGTTGACTCAGAAGCGTAACTACACCTCCTAGTGGTTGCCCGTCACAATGTCTTCCAGTCACTACAGCCACGTTGTACAATGCTTGGGGTGTAAACTCCGACAGCCCCCTATTGCCCCATCTCTTTCTCCTTCCTTTCCCCACTGCCTCCTTCACAACTCTCAGTCCAAAATACCTCCCCCAAACCTTATCCCATCCCTCTTCCTTCCTACCCTCCATTCCACTTGCCCTCCCGCACTGAAGGCATTCACCATTGTACAGAAAACAGAATGAATCGGAGCACACATAGAAGGGGAGCACAACCAGCACTAGTACCAACGAGGTGGTGTCCAGATGCAGTCAGCTAGCCAGAGCAGCACCCTCCCTCTCCTGGGTAGCTCTTCACCTGCAAAAATTGCATGTGCCTCCTCATTCCTCACCTCTCATTGGGGGCAATACCCCTCCATCTCCTCCAAACTATGTCCATGGCCATCCCCAGCTCTGCCTCCCCTGCTTTGACAGCTGCTCCGGGTGTGGAAACCACATGCTCAAACTGCTGGAGAGGGGTATGTGACAGCTCTTGAAGCTTCCCTTTTCTTCTCTGTCATTTTCTGCAGGGAAACAAAGAAATCTGTGGGGGACATGAATTATGTGTGCTCGCAGTGGCACAGAATTCCCCCAGGAGTAAATCAAGAACTGTCTGAAGTCAGTGGGAGTATTGCCATTGACTTCAGTGGCTGCAGGATCAAACTCCTAAGGCTAAAGACAGTTTGATAGCCTACCCTGAATTTGGTGCATAGCTGAACTGCCCAAGGAGCATACCAGAGAACCAACTGCAACTCAGAGTCACAGTTTTCTCCTTGGTAGTTAGGAGTAGAGGTGTGAAAAAGTTTGCATGTTTAACTTCATTTCATAGAAAAATGCAGATTCTGATCATCCAAAACAATCTGCAAATGTGGGTAAATTGGGGTGAATTGTTTCAATAAATAAATAAATAAACAAACAACCTCAAACTGGTTTGTTTCAGCATTTCCAATAGAAAATGGGTTTGTTTTTTTTAATTTTCAGAAAAACGTTTCATGTCACAATTTCTCTCAATTTTATTTTTAAAAAAGTAAATCCTATTTTAAAACCCTGATTAAAAACCAAAACTTTTGCCAAAAAGTTAGAAAAAAACCCATTTTCTGTCAATATGAAACATTTTTTTAAATTTTTATTCATTTTAGTTACAGAATCAAAGTGTTGATTATTCACACAGCTCTAGTCAGGACTTCAGTTTTATTTCTCACCTGAAAAAAGGGTCTTTTCATGGAGAGACAGCACCATGGATCTCCAGTGTTGGATCCTTTTGATTCAGTGATGGGTCAGAGAGAAGGCTGGCACTTGCTGAATTGTTACATCTCTGCTCCCATTATGAATTTTTAGATGCATTTCTAGGATGATCACTTTGGAAAATCTGGCAACAACAAAGGCAAAAGGATATTGAGCTGTCCTGACAAGAACCAGGTTTTAGCTGTCTAGCATCAAGAATCTCAACCATGGTAGTTAGTGGTTCACAAATCTAAAAAGATCACAGTCATTGGGGAAAAAATATTTATGTGTTTAATAACATTTTATATTAATATGAAATATGTGAAGATCTACTTTTCACTGTTTATATTGTTTGCTCTTATTTTATTATTATTTTTGGCATTACCCTATCGCTTATGAGTCCTAGTCATGGCCCAAGTCCCCATTCTGCTAGGTGCTGTACAAAGAGAACTAGAAGATGGTCTGTAAACCCAAGGAGTTCATTCATAGAATCATAGAATATCAGGGTTGGAAGGGACCTCAGGAGGTCATCTGGTCCAGCCCCTGCTCAAAGCAGGACCAATCCCCAACTAAATCATCCCAGCCAGGGCTTTGTCAAGCCTGACCTTAAAAACCTCTAAGGAAGGAGATTTCACCACCTCCGTAGGTGATTCCACCACCTCCATTGGCTTAGAGCATCTTCAATAACACAGTGCAGCAGCATCGGTACAGCTGTGCCACTGCAGCATTTTGAATGTAGATTTGCCTAAGAGGAAGACCAGAAGTCCAGACTGGCAGACCAGAAGATTCAGCCTGACAAAGACAGAAAGAAAGAAAGCAAAAGCTGAAGCGGAATAGGTTAATATTTCTAATCAATTTCACTTTTTGTTTCTCATTGTGTTTCAGCATTGTGAATATACATGAATCTATGTTCCTGCATAAATGGAAGTGGAAATCCCTATTGAGAAGGGATTGCTTGAAATAGTAAAGTTGAAAAGGTGTGTAAATGTCCATTAGATCAGCTAAATAAGTATTTGCTTTGGGGGCACAAGTACCTTTGTCGTCTCAATAAATCCCCCCTTGCTCCTAAAAATGGCTCAGGGATTCTTGTTGTTCTAGATTCCTCCTTTCCTGCAATGAAAGACACTGCCATTAAAAGGTAAAGGGCCAGATTGTCAATATTTTGTACTGGTAAGAAGTTATTCACAGCCATAGTCTCTTTGAAGCCAATAGAAATACTCTTGTAACTGCTCACCCATGTGAGAAAGCTAGTCACAATCTAGTCTTTAGAGAACAAGGCTAAATATGTCTTTTTAATTATGGATAGATCCATGGGTAAGTTCCTTGTGGGCCTGATACTGAACATAAGAAAGGCTGTACTGGGTCAGACAAACGGTCCATCTAGCCCAGTATCCTGTCTACCGACAGTGGCCAATCCCAGGTGCCCCGGAGTGAGTGAACCTAACAGATAATGATTAAGTGATCTCTCTCCTGCCGTCCATCACCCCCCTCTGACAAACAGAGGCTAGGGACACCATTCCTTACCCATCCTGGCTAATAGCCATTAATGGACTTAACCTCCATGAATTTATCCACTTCTCTTTTAAACCCTGTTATAGTCCTAGCCTTCACAGCCTCCTCAGGCAAGGAGTTCCACAGGTTGACTGTACGCTATGTGAAGAAGAACTTCCTTTTATTTGTTTTAAACCTGCTGCACACTAATTTCATTGGGTGGCCCCTAGTTCTTATATTATGGGAACAGGTAAATAACTTTTTTTTTAATTCACTTTCTCCTTACCACTCATAATTTTATATACCTCTATCATATCCCCCTATATACTGTGCTCACTGAAATCAATGGCCAAGATCCCATTGATTTGTGTGGTTCAGAAGCAGGACGGAACTCTTCAGGCACATTTTATTAGACTCTCATTAGCACCATTAGGAGTTGTATGCTTATATATGAGAAGGTAGTCTGCATCCCTTGAAATTTATAAACATCAGAATACATTTGAGAACTATTTTATATTGTTTTCAAAAAGTAGTGTCTTCCTAAAACTATACAAACGGGCTAAGTTCTTACACTTAAAAGGTACTAAAATGTGGCAGAGTTGAACCACTAGCCACAGAATCAAATTTTACTGGAAGCTCCAGCAATGCTCCTTGATAATCATTCCATTCTTAGAACCAGCCAAAAGGAGACAACCAGAGAGTTAGAATTTTCTTCTTTTTATTTGATGTGAGATACCATAGGTCTTTCTTATAAGTTCCAGTGTGTCAAAAATGTTTTTTTTTCCTACACCAAAACACAAGAGGGATGGTTAATCTTTATACAATAAATAGAGGTATATCATATTTTAGAAAAATCTACTTTATCCTGGATAACTGTGAAAGCTTCTCCAATAAGGGAACAGTTACTCAAATATAATGCAATGAGACAGTAATCTCACCTTTTCCCTATTTTGTAGCTCTTAAAGTGTTGAGGTGCTAAAGATGTACTGTCTTTTATGGCATTCCTAAGAAGCAGATATGTGCGCACACTGTAACAGGAGAAGAAAGCAAAAATAGGACATAAACAAAACGAAAAAAAAAGATTTGGAGAAATCCTAAAATTAAGTGCCATCACTTCTGTTAGTTGAGAAGACAGTCAATTTCCTGTAATGCTGTATGTGATTCTGTGCATATTTCTTTGCCATTGTTTTGAGGTTCACTTAACCATAAAAAGGAAATGTGACAACAAAAAGTATAAGGTAGATCACTGAAGCATACATGCGTTGAAAATAAGCTTTCTTCAGGTTAGCCAAGATTAACTGATGAAAACTTTCTACAATCATATTATCCTTTTCCTTTTGAACCTTACTGTAGGACTGTTTTCAAATATTTCACATATCTTATTGGGTTATTCACACAGAGATGGACTTTTTATGGTTGAATCTATAAAAGTTACATTAGGAAGTATTATTATGCAGTTCTGTTACAGCAGATAAAAGGTGACAGTACATTTCACAAGTCCACTTGCCAGGTGTTTCTGTTTTCCTTTTATTTGTTAAAGCTTTGATTCGATTTTATTCAGTCTTGTCTCAGGATCATTACAGATTCCTGTGGATGACTAGCATCTCCTACATTGATCCAAGGTGATTAGCAAATTAAAATTGTGGAATCCTACTTTGCATAGTGACATATATTGGGAGGGATTAATAAATGCAACTAATTGTGCAGGCAGAATAGGAACTTCCAGGTGTTTGTCACACCATTTGGGCAGTTAACAGTTAAAGTAGATTATCTGAACTCTTTTGTGTCCCTCAGTGCAATGTTTCCATAAGACAGTCAATTTCAAAACCCGAGGAAAATTATGTCCCTATAGGGTTTCTTAAGACATTGAAGGCATTCACATAATATAAGCAAATATGAGCAAAAAATGACTATTACATTTCCACTTATTACTGTTAGCAATATTAATCATGACTTTACAGCCTCTGCATTCCATGTTCCATAAAATGAAATGTCGGTGGTATTATAAAAGGTCTAAGCCTATTTAAAAACATTAATACCATCAATAAATATCACTATTTGCTCATAAGGCTATACACTGTAAGTGCTAAGTTCAACTCATCACTTGATTATGGTAAGCTTCTTCAGTTTTACTTGGTAATTGAGGAACAAGAAGAACCTGTTTCACAGTTTGTTTTCTCAGCTTAATCTTCAGTTTAATACTCATTGCAGCATTAACCCTGATTAGTTTTATTGATGTTTAGAACATTTGGGCCCAAGTGACCCATTTGTGTGGAAGAAAACCATTTTTAAAACATCTGCGGTACTAGCCAAATGCCTTCAATACAATATAAAATACATATCCAATCCTATAGGATGTGATTCATAAATGTATCTGAAAGTGTTTCACAGCTTCATAATTAGCTATAAATAATCAAGTAGGCCGCTGTATGAAGCTATTTCAGTGCAGTCACTGATACTGCTGAATTCTGAAAAGAATCATTTCAAAGCCGTCAGTGTCTCAGGCAAACATGTGGCCTCCACCTTTTCAGAGCCAGACTTTTGTTACTGCACTTCACAGCTCTGTTGCTGACCACAAGGGAGAGGACATATAGAGATATGAACTTGAATAAGTAGTCTGTAGACAATTCCTTTACACTCTTATAAACAAGCAATTCAAAAATCAATACATTGACTTGCAGATAACTAATGCAGTTGTCTGCATGCTAAAGTGATCTGAAGCACATTCCTTTAGCTTCAGCAAATACAAGGACCGGTAAATGCTTTACCAATCTTTTTAAAGCATTCCAACAAGCAGCCAATATTTGTGCTTAATTAGGAGTTACAGCAATAGAGATCCCTACCTGAGGTACTGAACTTTATGTTCCCCTTAACATCCTATAAAATGCTACACATTTCATGTAAAGCTGGTTGAATAATAATAAAAAATAACATCACAATATTTTGGTGAGTTGTTTGCCTCACTGGGGTCACTTTATTTGATGTGCTTGGATACATGGGCAACTACCAGCTACTAATTCTTGCCTGCATATTTATGCCTGCCTCTGGAGATTTCCACAACATTCATCTGATGAAGTGGGTCTTAACCCAAGAAAGCTTATGATCCCTAAAATCTGTTAGTCTATAAGGTGCTACAAGACTCTTTGTCGCCTTTACCAGCTACTAATGGAATCATTTGTGGATTTTACATATGACTTAATTGATTAACCACACCTTTATTATTCCATTCAACCCTTCATAGCCCAGCATAGTCAAACTAGCCAATGTGATTACCTCCTTACAATGTAGCCATAACAAGTTTGAACAACATGCAAAGACCTCAGATGGGCCCCTCGTAGGTGAATACATGTCATATCCCAAATCCCACAACCAATACCTTCTTCATGTAAACAATCAACAGATGCCTCCAGTCTGTGCCTGATATAAAAGACTTCCCTAGCAAATTATGGGCCATTCCATGGCGCACTCGCTCACTGCTCTGCAGTGGCTAAGTTATTGTCACATGATACTACAGAGGACTTCTGCCATAGAAAATTCCAACTGAATGGCTTAACCGTTCACCCCACCCAGATGGGTAACTAAAAACTACTTTAGATATTGGTCAGGAGCATATCTGAACCTATATCAGACAAATAAACTCCATTCCAAAACACTTCTTCATGCCTATCTAGAAGAGATATCCCTATGCTTCATCATAGTATTGCTCAGCCTGCAAACATTTGCAACCTCCCACTTCTCTTTTCCTCTAGTCCCCTCAGGCATTGTGCTACATCCATTTTGCAAATGAGACTTTATAAATAAGGTGATAGAAAACAAAACAGACAAAAACAGCAGCAACAGCAATTCACTAAGGCTGAAAAAGCCCTGCTTGACCAGTTCAGGTAGCTAAAATGAGGTTATTCTCCCTTTGACATTAAGAATAGACCAAGAGCAGAGGGCAAGGGGTACCAAGATAGCAAATAATGAACTATAGCTGGCTTAACCAGTTCAAGTGTATCCCAATTCTTTGTCATGAAATGTATCTGATAAAGCATCACTGAAAAGCTCATGACTCACTGGTTATTAAAATCATCACACAATGCTGGTGCAATCAATGTTATGGACATAAACCAAAATTATAATTCTTAAAATGTCCAAGTGGGAATTACTCCACCCTAGACAAAGGAATGTAGTTTTTCCACCTGGGAATTACTGCCAAAGTACTTTGAAAGACAATGAGGATGTTTTTACGTATCAGGTAAACAGACCCATCAAGGTGACAAGGGATGGAGGCAAACCTAACACTATCACAGTGGGGGAGGAGATAGACAATCACATATGTAATGTTCATGGAATTACACCAGAGAGGGCAGGGCATAGATAATTTGCATTTTAGCAAACAACTCCAGCAGGATACTTCTTTCACCAAGAAACTCCATGTTGCCTTCCTTATGGCTTGGATGTAATTTATTTAGGAGTAACCCTCAGAAGAATCCATTTAAAAGGTTCATTGGGCTCTAAAAGAGGGGGGCAAAGAAACTCTGGTTATCTATCTTTCACCTAAGAGGACAAAAGTACTAGCCCTTTAACTTTGAGGGATAGATCCCGACTCAGGTGTTCAGTCAGCTATTTTGATGGAAATATGCGGTGAGGATTTTACCTTGAACCAAATTCAGCTTGTTAAGTTTTGATTACTAGACAGTGTTTATCTTTATTTCTCTTTTAACTATTGTTTATTTTAATTCTAATACTTGTACCCACCTGGAATCTGTTTGGAGTTAAATAAACTTGTTTTATTTTTAATTTAAACCAATCCAGTACTTTGTTTGAACTGAGCTGTTTGGTAACTCCAGTTAAAATAACAAACTGTGGGATATTGACTCTTTAAAGGAGCAATGAACCTTAAGTATTCCAGGGCAGAGCTGAACATTTCAAGATACACATTTTGGAAGGTGGAGGGGAAGTTTGGGGATGTGGAGAGCGTGGCGTCACCTTACCAGTTGCTAACTAAAGCTGGTGGAAATGGTGTCAGTCTATGGTACTGCAGGAAGGTTCCTGGATCCAGAGCTGCCCAGTAAATAGACATAAAGTGTATGCTTGTTGCTGACTGTGGGCATCTCAGGCAGAGAGCTACAGTAGCAAAGCTTTAAGGCACTTCAGGATTCAGGATAAAAGGGGACACAACTCTTCACCAATCTGGATTGCATCCCTGAGCGTAACACTCACCCAGATGTAGTGTCTGTGGGGGATCAAGCCTGGACTCCATGAAGTGGTGTTGCTGACAAATGGTCCCACAGAATTTAGTTGATACCATGTCAGTCAAGTCAGACTTGCTGCATAGTGAATCACTGTTATGATTCACTCCTCCCATAATTGGCCTGTTTCTAGGCCCAGTGTCTGATGCTGTGGTCACAGAGCCGGATTCTCTGGGAGAGAAAGCTGGTAAATATACACAGATAGAAGATACTGTTAACATAGGATTATATCAGCTAACTACATGAACCCATACCAACTGGTATTCCTCTGAGGGAATGCATGCATAGGACAATTTTACTCTTATAATCGCTCTTTCAATGTCAAAGCCTTGTATGTGGCTGCTCTAATTTTAAAGGCCAATCCCTTTCATAAAACCTTTCCAAACTAGAAACCAGTTAATAGAGAACCATCCCTGTGTGTTCATAATGACTTGTATATGAAAAGGGGGGCTAAATTTATAGAAGAATATTATACATAATGAAGAGTGCAGCCAGCTCTAATTTTATGTCATTTTCTCTAGAAGTACCTCATGCTGCTGCCAATTTTGTTTTATTATTTGTTTATACAAAATGTTACACACATACATGCGCGCACACACACACACATTTCTCAATGGAAAATAATGTTTACAAAGAATGAGTTAATAGCCCAATAATGTGGAACAACTCCACTCAACACAAATTTCTCCCCCAAACCTCAAGGTTCAAAAACCTTCATTTAACTTGAATCTTTATAATTATGTGGGCTTGTGGTTTCCATTCCAGTAGACTGAGGGCCTGGTCCAAAGCCCACTGATGTCAATAGGAGCTTTTCAACAGACTTCAGTGGGCTTTGTGTCAGGTCCTAATGCTGTGTTTGAGTGAACTGCAGTTATTGATCTGAATTTTTTCCATTGCAACTATAGTCATTTACACAAACTAATTTCATGGCATTTGCTGCCCTAGTTTTGGGGGGAGTTGCTCAGATTCTTTCCTACCTGATTTAATTGCCCCTTTCCCAGAACTCAGGGTCAGTGGCTCTCAACCTTTCCAGACTACTGTGTCCCTTTTAGGAGTCTGATTTGTCTTATGTACCCCCCAACTTTCACCTCACTTACAAACACCTTGCTAACAAAATCAGACAAAGAAATACAAAAGTATCACAGAACACTATTACTGAAATATTGCTTACTTTCTCATTTTTACCATATAATTATAAAATAAATCAATTGGTATATAAATATTGTATTACATTTCAGTCTGTTGTATATAGAGCAGTATAAACAAGTTATTGTCTTTATGAAATTTTAGTTTGTACTGACTTCGCCAGTGCTTTTCATACAGTCTCGTATAAAACTAGGCAAATGTCTAGATGAGTTGATATATCCCCCGGGGGTATGCTGAGAACTACTGTTCTAGGATTTCGAGTACCCTCTCTCCCTGCCATGTGAATCAGGTCTTCCTAGCCCCTTTAACTTAGCTTATGTTTATTACCTTCATAAGTTTAACATCCACTGTTACTGGGCATGTAGGTTTAAAATCTGTTCTCCACTAGCATTAGTGTAAGAACTCAAATATGCACAGAATGTGGGTAAATCAAATTCATGTATACATTTGATTGAACATTACTAGGATTTTTGCCCTATTTTCACAGATGCATTTATAGAATGGAAGGTTTTCCCCAACCATTTTGAGCATGTTAATATGTAATAGGCAGTCTTGTCTAGTGGGTGGTGCAATAGTCTAGGCCTTCAGGAGTAATCGGGATGAAATCCCCACCTCTGCTACTGGTTTTCTGGTAGACCTTGGGCAAGTCACTTGCTCTGTGCCTCAGTTTCCCCATCTTTAAAATGAGGATAATAATATTTACTTCCTTTGTAGGGTTTTGATGTCTACTGATGACCAGTGCAGTGAAATAACTAGGCATTATTTATTGTTATTAAAAAAAAATCTGTTGACTAGTTTTTAAATGGATTGTCTTTATTCACTGATAGCTCAGTCTTCTGCAATGCAAGCATGTTTATAATTGTTAATTATATAATAAGTTAGTGAATTTTATGACCTTTTGACTGAGTGGGCATGCTCTATAGTGCTCATTCAGAATTTCACAAAGAATGTTATATGCAGAGTTACTGTGTACATTTTGGCAGCTGCGCTGACATGATGAAGTGCCAGCCTCTTTGTTAATGGTCCACATAGAAAAATATCTCCACATGGGCCTTGACAATTGACATACTATTACAGTCTCTTGCGCCAATAATCCATGCATTCAAGAGCCCCCCACTCCTCCAAGCAAGCCTTGACACAATAGTCTATAATAGCTCCTCACAGTATGTAAACAGAAGGCCTTGATATTAGAGCATGATGGCTCCAAAGGAGCTGATATGGTCTAGTGTGTAACTGATCCGTGCGTAATAAGCACGTGATCCTCAAGGTTCTTTGGCTCTGATACAATCTCAAAGAAAAGTTCTTTAAAAAAAAGAAAGTTTTAAAAGATGCAGACATTTCATATTTTAAAACAAAGCTTTTCTTTTAAACAAAAATCGCAATGGAAACCTATGGTTAAAAATGACAGCTGCCCCACCCCTCTCCCTTGTGTTGAGAGATAGGCCAAGGGATCTGGTGAAAAGTGTCATGTTCCATTCTGAAAAGTGATTACATTAAAATAAAGCCTTCTCTATTCAATGACAGATCTGTGTGTTCGGAGTCATATCTACTGGCAAAAAGACGTCCCCACTGTGTCAGTACTTCAGGGCTGATCAGCTATGATTGAATGAGCTGACGAGTCTGTTCTACCTTGTCTGTTACTAGTCAAATAATTTATTAAATTCCAGTTGCTGTTTTCAAATAATTCAGAGCGGTCCTGAGAGATAGCGTGAGGAATGATAGTCAAGTGATTCATCAGTAGCATCTTGGTCAGGCTAATCCTTGCACAGGAGTACAGTAGCTCCTCCCTCATGACCTGTAAGTGGCATAGAGAGGTGGGTGGTGGTTAACTAAAAACTGGTTGAGGTTTAGAAGCAATATTTAGTTCCCATAATGTTACAAGACCCTCGACCTCCCTCTACCGAGAGGCCCAAATGAGCTGTCATGGCCTATGCGCAGCTAATATGATACAGCATGTGCTCGAGTGCTTTGTTTTGGTCAACAATGAGCTATTTGGCTCTTAGGAGGTTAAAACCTGCAACTTTTTTCATTATACCTGATTTACATAATTCGCTATGAGTTTAATAAAGTTGTGGCCTTCCACCAATATTTCCAGTATTGCCCAGGTCAAATATTCAAAAATTGGGAGGCAGGTCCCGATGCCCAAAATCATGAGACTGGGGGGGAAAAAGGAGCAATTCTTTTTTAATTTGCTTTCTAGGTTTCAGTCTTTAGGGTGCTCTCAGGTTACATATTCAAGCTTTTCTCTACAACCACACAGGCTAGAAACTTACTCTTACAATAATGAATGCTGAGATTCTTATGTAATTACTGGTCCCAGGGGCCAGAGCTTTAAATAAAATGCTAAATATCGCAAGACTCAAGATAAAATGTCTCCCAAGGTAGTTGCTGTTCATATGAGCAGGTCCTTTTCAGCTCATGCTAATCTTGCTTCTAGGCCAGTTTTAGAAGGAACAACTCAGATGGAGAGTTAGGTACCTTATAATCCAGGCAATGGCTTTGTGGGATCCAGCCAGGAAACTCTCAGTCTGGCTGATGGAAGAGCCTGCAAATTTTAAATTCATAGATTTTTAAGGCCAGAAAGGATCATTATGGTCATCTTGTCTGAGCTCCCCTATAACACAGGCCATAGAATGTCCCTAAAACAATTCATAGGGTATATCTTTTAGATAAAGTATTCAATCTTGATTTAAAAATTTGCAATGATTGGAGAATCTACCATGGGTCTGTTTAAATTGTTCCAATGGTTAATCATTAGCACCATTTACAAATTACACCTTACCAGTCTGAATTTGTCTAGATTCAACTTCCAGCCACTGGATCATGTTATAGCTTTCTCTGCTAGATAGAGCCCATTATTAAATACTAGCAAAAATACCCGGCGTTGCTTAGGTCCGTCGGAGGTGGGTAGGGAGCAGAGAGCTGAGCGAGTGCGGGGTCCGTTGGAAGGGGGAGGGGGCAGAGAGCAAACCCAGCACCCCCACCTCACTTACCCCTCGACCAACCCCGACTCACATTTTCACCCCCCCACCCAAACCCAACACCCCCTGACCAACACCCACACCTCACCCCCTGTAGACCAAACCTGACACACCCACCTCACTTTCCCCCCCCAACCAAACCCGACACCCCTACCTACCACCACAAACAAACCCGACACCCACACCTCACTTACCCCTTGACCAACCCCAACCCCCCTCCTCACCCCCCCCAACCAAACCCAACACCCCCACCTTAGGCTTTTAAATAATTTCACCCCCGGGTGGCGTCAGAGGTGAGATTTGAAAAATTTTCAACTCTTACCCTGATTAGGACCCTAAGGCCTCTAACTGTACCAAATTTCAAGTCTCTAGCTCAAACGGTGTGGAAGGAGTAAGTGAACGTACATACACGCATACATACACGCATATACCATTTGACTTTTATATATATAGATTTGTCCCCCGTGTAGGTACTTAAAGACTGAATTCAATTACGTTATCCTTCTCTTTCCTCAGCTAAAAAGATTGAGCTCTTTGAATCCATCACTATGAGGCATGTTTTCTAGCCCTTATTTCATTTTCATTTTCAGGTTCTTCCTGAACCCTCTCCACTTTATTAATCCTTCTTGATCTGGGGGCACCAGAACCAAACACAGTATTCCAGCAGTGGTTGATCAAGTGCCAAGGATAGAGTTGGAATAACTTCTCTACTGCTACTTGTGATTCCCCTGTTTATGCATCCCAGGACCACATTAGCTCTTTTGTTCACAGCTAATTATCCACGACAGTCAAACTGTTTTAGTCATTGCTACCCAGTATAGAGTCCCCCATCCTGCAGATATGGCCCACATTCTTTGTTCCTAGATGTATGCATTTACAATTAGCCATTTTACAAGGCATATTGTTTGCTTGTGCTTAGTTTACACAGAAATCCAGTTCATTCTGAATCAGTGACATGTCTGCTTCATTATTTACCATTACCCCACTCCCTCCAATTTTGGGACTGTAGCTGTAAAGCCAATTTCCTAAGTTCTTCTGCCTGGTTCCAAGAGATTACATATTTGCCATCCGGCCTGCTCAGTTTCTATGCAGATGTAATATACATTCTGTTTAAGAGTGGTGCATTCTCAAACATTGTTGTGTTCCCACACAACTTTGCTTTTACTGTCACCCAGGATATAATTTTGCAATCTTACAATTTTTTGGTTATGTTTCTATTTGTATTACCGTAGTCGTGCCTAGGGGCTTCTGTCATGGACCAGACCCACAGTGCTAGGTAATGTACAGATACAAATACAAAGATGATCCCTGTCCCAAGAATTTATAAGTATAAAACAAACAACAACAAGTGGATAGATACAGACAGATGGGGAAGTATAAAGAAACAATGAGACAATGTTGTCAGAATGTATTATGCTGCTTAATTATTCTACTACAATATTTAAAATGGAGAGGCTAATCCATTTAGAAGGTTCTAGAATCTAGATGCTCTGTTCTTGCAGGGGGATAGATGGTTAATCAATTCCTTATCCAGGCACAGATTTGAATAAAGTGAAAACAATCAATTCCTTGCGGCTTAGGTGAGGATCCCAATCACAAAGTGCTGCTGAGGGGGCATTCATCTCTTTCAGAGGAAGCCAGTGCCCAATCACATACTATGGGACAGCTAGAATGATGGAGAACAGATGTGAAAGTTAAAAGTCTGTACTCCTTAACTTTGGTCACGTGGTTCAGAATTGGACCTTAGAAAGTTTGTAAACTGCAAGTCTTACCTTTTGTGTTTCAACACAGAGATTGTTATAATCAGTTTACACACTTAGCTATTGGTTTAATAAAGTTGCTGCTTTCCGCCAATTTTTCTCACAATGTGTGTGTTATGTGCTTATTTGGGCACGTCCTGTGCCATCTGAGTAGCTAACTACTGGAGACGAGCCATTTTTAAAAAAACATTTTATTTATTCTCTTCCACACCCTTTTATCCAAGATGGGCTCTTTGCCCATTTGTTCTCCAAAGCAGGACATTCCTGTCACATTTCCTAGACTGAAAGAAGATTAGGGGGTTTCTCTGTCTATTAATCCTTCAAATGTTTCATTTTATTTCCAAGTCACTCCACTGTAACAATCGCACTGAAAGATGGGCCCCTTTTTCAGGTGTTATTGTAAGCTATTGTACATACCTCCTAGCAAGGGAAAGCTATGAAAGTATAAGGCCTGCACCTTACTCTTGGAAGCTCCACACATATTGTTCTTTACAGGACTGAGAAAAAGTAGTCTGAAGACCTGGTTCTTTACTGTTTTGAATGTTCACTATCATTTATTCCAGTGCACGGTGTATTCCAGTAATGTATGACCCTTCTGACTTGCACAGGTGTACATAACTTCATAAGCTTCAAAGCAGAGGAAAATCAGGCCCCAAGCCCTCATCTGAGCTTGGATCTCCCAATTCACTGGTTGCCCAAACTTCACAGAGATTTCTGGCTGATATTTTGCCTGAGCTTACCTGTGACTTTTAAAGAAACAGTAGCACTCATTAGAACTGAGTTAGAAATAATCATGAATAGAAATTTGAGTGAACATCACAATGTAATGTAAAAATGATCAAAAAAATAATACATGGAAACGTTAACAAAATCTCCCATAATTGGTTGCAAATTTCATATTTTTCCCCACTGCCTGTGGATGATCCTCCCCAAGACCAGATCAATTAAGAGAACTAAGCTGATCTCAGGTATGGCAATGTCTATCATATGCTCAAATTGCTACTACACTGTATTACAGAACTTGCATTGTGTCCAGTATCAGACGGGTAGCCATGTTAGTCTGAATCTGCAAAAGCGACAGAGTCTTTTAGCACTTTATACACTAACAGATGTTTAGGAGCATAAGCTTTCATGGGCAAAGACTATGTACATTGGCCAAACTGGACAATCCCTGCGTAAAAGGATAAATGGACGCAGATCAGATATTAGGAACAGTAGGAGAACACTTCAACATCCCTGGACACACAATAGCAGATTTAGAAGCAGCCATCCTGCAGCAAAAAAACTTCAAGGCCAGACTTCAAAGAGAAACTGCTGAGCTACAGTTCATCTGCAAATTTGACACCATCAGCTCAGGATTAAACAAAGATTGAATGGCTCGCCAACTACAAAAGCAGTTTCTCCTCTCTTGGTGTTCACACCTCCAGATCAGCTGCTGGAAGTGGGCCTCATCTCCCTGACTTAATTTACTTTTGGTTATCTCTAACCTGATTGTTGCCTGCATATTTATGCCTGCTTCTGGAGATTTCCACGACATTCATCTGACGAAGTGGGTCTTTGCCCACGAAAGCTCATGATCATTAATATCTGTTAGTCTATAAGGTGCTACAAGACTCTTTGTTGCTTTTGCAGAATTTGCATTGTCCTTGTGATTTTCAGTAACATTTCACTATTAGAAGGACATCTGCAGTCAGTGATTTTTGATATATCCCTAATATATTTCCATGATGGCTAATTTCTCCTAGCATTTGCTATAACAAAACTATAGCCCTCATTGTATTCCTTGTATGTATTATGTATATAGTAGTGTCTAGAGGCCCTAATCAGAGCTTAGGTCCACTTCATACTTGGTGCTGTACAGACACAAAGTAAAATATGAGTAATGGCAATATAAACCTCACGGGTGTGGAATTTTGGCCCTCTTTAGTAACTGGTCTGCAAGAGAGATTAAAGAGTCTGCTATTGCTTTACTCAAACCGTAAATGTGCCCAATTCACCAAAGAACTGCAGGTTAATCATCTCCTACTGTATACTGCTGAAGAGGACAAGGCTTAAGCCCATACTTAAAGTGCAGCTTTTCCTTAAGTGCAGTGCCAAATGTTGCCATGTCCAAATCCCACCACCATCCTGAACATGCTCAGTAATGCCAACAATAATTTTGATCTAAAAAAAAGAGGTTTTTTTTAAAGAGGACAAAAACAAAATATAAAAGAAGACAAGTCTAAGAAAGAGACATTATAGAAGTAACCATTATTTTGTTCTGATTATTTTTTCCTCTTTCCATATATGATTTTCATGTACACAATGGCCTTAGTGCCATGTTTAAGGTCGAGATTATAATTGCACAAAGACAGCCATTTCAGATTTAAGGTTCCCACTGCACTATGAGTGAGCAGAGAAGCTGAAGTGACAAAACTCCCTATGATTGTTGATCCTGATCGGATGACATTATCAGCTGCATAATTTAAAATATGAGAGCCACTAAGCCAGTGCATTCAGTGTCAGTAGACCTGCTTGTTATCTGTATAAAGCAGTTTAGAGTGCATCCTAGGTCAGGTAAATCTCAGGAGGACTGGCCCTGTGACTGGAATTCTATCAGTAGAATATAAACAGACACTGATCTGGGAATGGGGAAAAAAAACAGAAAGAGCAGTAATGAAAATCCAACCAAATATGGAGTGGAAATGAAGACTTTTTAGTGCATCCTTTTAATGGCTTTTACTAATTTATCCTACAATTTGAGCAGCAAATGTCTGTGACATAATATTATGCCAAGAGGTTTATTAAATTAAGCATAACAACAAACTGACATTTTAAAAATGCACTGTTATACGGCTTGAAGCTAGGGAAACTAAAACAAAATGTAACAATATATAAAAAATGCTAAGATGAACTTGATTTGGCCCCATATACAGTATGTTTGTAATTTCTTTTTGTTTTACATTTTCTGGTTAATTTAATGCCAATGGGGATGAAGAAATGATAAGACGCATGTTACAGAGGCAGGTGCTGTGCAAACTGCAGGGCATCATACAGCTCTTCATTGCACCTAACTGCATACCTATGAGAGCATCACAAACAGCTCAGCATCACAGGCACAGATGTGGGTATCTGTTCAATTGCCTGGCATTTGGCAGAGGAATGGAGGATAACTGTGGAGAGAGATCTGGTTCATACCTTCATGCTGTTTAATGTGAGGTCTGCGGTTAGTTACATTTGCACCATCTAGGATTTGATAAAAAGTTGATGCCTCTGACTTGGCATGTATAACAAAACCTGGTTGGGTAAAACTGTATGGTCATTGGTGACCTAGTTGTCTCTGGCTTGATACGAAGTTCAGCACAAGGCAAAAGAGCACCAAGGAAATAAAGCAGCAGAGGGATATGATTATTTTTCATTGGTTACCCCTGCAATGAAGGCAAGTGGGGGCTGGTAATCGAACATAGGTAGCCTCTCCATATTATAGAAACTTTGCATGGTCTCATTGAGACACAGAACACCCTAAAGTACTCTATCACCTGCAGATTAGATTACTTTATTGTGTTCAACATCAGGACTTGATATTGAGACGATTGAGATGATTTAGAAACTGAAGTTAGAGCACAAGGTGGAAGCCCACTTACTGTGAATGGAATTATATTTGAATTAATATCCTCCTCCAAAGGGAGTCGTGCAGACGTGGGCACATGATCTGATGTGCACTGGAGTCAATAAAAAAGACTCTCAATGACTTAATTGGGCCTTTTCTCAGGCAAATAGTGAGGAAGGACTATGGAGTCACTGTATGAAAGTCTCTAGCCTCTCCTGGGCCCAAGTAGAGAGATATCATATTTAGACATGAGCTACATACACACAATAAGGAACCAGAACTGAATCTTCCCAATATTCAGTTGCGTTAGGATCTGAGATTTTTCGTTGGGACAACTTCCAAGGAAGCCACTGAGATTTTATCATTTCCCCAAAATATTCTACTAGTCTACTGTATGTTTAGAAGTCCAGTATCAAACATTGTTTTAAATATTTAAAATTGAACCACAATTGCCTATACTGCTCCCTTCATACATTCATTTGCAAAATTCAGTCATTCTAAATGAGTCTTCCAGGCATTAGTGTGAAGTAGTGAGGTTCTACAGTATCTCGCTAGGCAACATGTGATATTCCAGTAGTTTAAATAAGAATCAAATCTGAAGTTCCTTTTTAAAGCATCTTGAGAAATAAAGGCATGATACTTAAAAGTATATTGCCAGATTTAGCTATTATTTATTATTATTCTTTACTTCTTTATATTTTTCTTTTATACAAACTCCACATTCAAATGGAATTATCTTGGGGGAAGTTCTATGGCCCGTGTTATACAGGAGGTTGGACTATATGATCACAGATTCACAATCTGTGAATGAATCTATGAAAGAACTGGATGAATTTAACCACCCATCCATTTCAAAACACAAGAACATAGGAAAGAGACCTTTAACATTGATGAAAAGGAGCAGCATTTTTTTCTTCCTACACAACCATACATCTAAACGCTAAAAGTAGAAATTTCATTTCCACAGCTTAACACTGGCTGTATGATTTGGTTTGTGACTGAAAATTTACAAACTCTAATAGATGCATTTATACAACTGGAATAATAAGTATGTGTCAACTAAGAAACTTAGTATTATTAATTATTATTATTATTATTATTATTCCAGTTGTATAAATGCATCTATTAGAGTTTGTAAATTTTCAGTCACAAACCAAATCATACAGCCAGTGTTAAGCTGTACCCTTCACTCAGAACATCAATCCACAGACAGAATGGAATCTCATTGCAATGTAGCGTAAGTTGGATTTTTTGGCAATGAGCAATAAGCATTTAACTTTATCTTATTCCATTTCATGTAAAACATGCTAGTTAATTTTATTTTTTGTTATAATGTGCTGTTTAGAAAGGTTTACACAGTGATTGTGAAGTGAAGTCAAAGATACAGAAGTGAAGTGGATGTTTGAAGTGTGCAGAATTAAGCAGACAACATAGCTGAAAAGAAATTGGTCCATATGAATATATGTTAAGAAATGAATAACCTTAACAATGACATCAGCGAAGTTCAGAGTAACAAAAGCTGCTAAATGACTCTGAGAAATCAAAGTGATTGACACATTCATAACACATTTTTCTTAGGGATACCAGAGACTGGTTCCTTGACAATTATTTGTTAGCAGTTTTTAAGACACAAACAGCTATGAGTGGCAACAGTCTGTCTCAAAACTTGTCCAGGTTCATGTCAGAGAGCTGCAAACTCTGACACCTACTGAGAAAGGTATCATACTTGCAGGCAGTCAAAACTGATTGAAAAGCAGCTGAATCTGTTAGAATACACCATGCCATTGAACACTTGAGGCTTGCCAATGGTTATTCATAATCTACAGTCCATTATCTGCTATCACTGATGCTCTAAGGTATCATTGTTAAGTGTTATTAATATGCAGATACCTATGTTGAAATAATAATTCATACTCTATCAGTCAATTAGATTCAGAGGATTGACCAGCACTGCTACAGGTGAAAAATTTAACATTCCCTCTCATATTTGTGTCAGCATTTTGGATGCTTTCTAACAAAATGCAGAAAAAATAAACAGCAAAATTGCACACTGGTGGCAATACACTGTCTAATCTACCAGCATCAATACTGAAGAATTATGATTGGATAGCCACATTTGTAATTATTTTACATGAGCTGGCACTGTGATTGCAAACCAGGATGGTGGGGGTGGGGGGTGTACAAATTTGGTGGTATTGTTTCTGTTATCTAATGATTGGGGTTGGTTAAGAAATTTACTCCCTTGATTATAATTAGCTTAATCAAATATGATTTGAGTATCTTGATCTGGCACAAACACTACTGAAACCTTTTGAAATGACAAGACAGTAAAAAACTTGTCTCATTCTTTTCAATCTTAAATTTGGCAATTTCTGGAAAGACCGAGGAATCAGGACAACTACCAGGAATGCCTAAGCTATGTGAACTCTTCTAATGAGCAGTATCATGACTACGGACTGAGGGCTTGTTTAGAAGAGGGAAATTAGTGTCAGTGTAATTAAGTATATAGATGTAGTTATGCTGGTGCAAATTTCCATTCCATTTGTTAAAATTTGGGAAGCTTTTGGGATTCAACAACATTTTAAATAAATAAATATTTCAATAAATAAATCATACAACACTTGGGTTTTTTTATATGTTGCCTGATATCCCAGGAACTTCTTTCAGGTCACCTTATATGTCTCAATTTTTCATATGACTTTCAGTTTATTTATAGTCAGAGAATCATGACATTTGGTTTATAAAATGTTTATTCAAGATGGATTACAATACCACGTAAAATTTGCTTGGTGTTTAACAGGAACAAACAGTCCAATGGAATGAGCTTTCAGTATACAGAATGATGTTTGGAGTGAAGAGAAAAGTCTTATGAGCACAGAGCTATTATTTGACTCAGAATGAATGTTATTTCTCATTGTTTCATGATAGTATTTGAATGCGTTTAAGGTGTTAGAAGTGGTCCTCCACTCCAAGAAACATATGCATCTGGCTCTTAGTTGCAACCTGGGAATAGCTTTCCCAGCACAGAGTGTTTTATTTGTGAAGTACTTTTGCCTTTTGTAGGACTATTTTAACACCTTAATTTTCTCAGCACTCTCATCCCTTTTGTAGTCTGAAAATATGCTCCCTGAAATACGCTTCTGAAAATACCCAGTTGACAAGTTGTACAATCCCAATAAGCAACATTTTGAGATGGAAAATCTAACTGAATTTTAACAATTCCTACTTCCAGACGAGGTTAGTCAATCTCTAAAGGTATATTTGTAGCATCCACAGTCCCAGCACCAAGATACATTTCAATAAATAGCTCTTCTAAGGATATACATTCCCCTTGATTTATGATCACTTTCTGGGATATAATATTTCAGAGCTTTGAAGAAGCTTTATTAACCACAGCCATTCTTTTGCAATTCTGTGCCTTTTACTAAGTGCCATGGCTCTGTAATGCTTCTAAGAACTGATTGCTGAAACTGTTGTCAAGACAGAAATGAGTATTCATAATAGATTAACATTTTATTGGAGAAAGCAGCTATATAAAAATTAGGCTTCTGTCTTTTGAGTCTCCCAGCTATTTAATTTAATTTGTAGAAGCACTGGCCTGACTTCTGCACTGCCTGTAAGCAGTTATCTATTTTTGGCTTCCTCATCAATGCCTATCTACTTGCTATGTCGACAGATCAAACTCACTTGTGCTGCAGAGTGAATGTTTCCAAGACTAAATGATTGACTCCTAAGCCCCCGATTTTTTCATAAGAAAGGCTTTATTCACCAATATTTCACTTGCACATACATACACACACACACACACATCTTCCTTTATGCTGAAAGGGCTCCACACTGCTGGAAAGATTTAGCATATGCACAATATTAATCGTCAAGAACAAGAAGTTGTGAACGAACACTGCTTCAGGGATCATCCCACTTCATATTTTAAATCAGACCACAGGGATACAATATTTTTGACTATACAGAGTAAATGAAAAACTTCTTTTTATTGGCTCATTATTATACACCATGCCAATACATTTATTAATATAACATCATGGAATTAGTGAAAAGGCATTTTAATTCTCAGTCACTTCCAGATTTCCTTGGGGGCTGCAATTTCTGCTATTTGATTTCATTACTTTTTCTTTGTAAAGTTTGTGAAACGTCAGTTTGGGTTTATTTTTCAATTACATTAACATTATTTAACTATTTATTTCATTGACAATGCTGCAATAGCACCTTGTCATCCCAATCAAGAGCAGGCCCACTGTACTGTGATATAAAACCTATCTGAAGACACAGTCCCTGCCCCAAAGAGTTTACAGCTTAAAATGGGATAAAGAGCACTTTTCAGGTAAGACATTTTTAGTGTTTTAAAATGTATTAAATGCCTTTGGATAGCTCAAAAATGCTTTTCTTTTAAATCCTCAGACTTAACATGCATATAGTATTGAATGCAGAGTGTGAACTTTGCCTTGTTTGAAGAAATTTGGATTTAAATGATTAAAACTAAGAATACGGAAATCAACCAGAACCAAAACCCTGTCATAAGCAACTCTTCACGTACAGAGGTTGAGAGTTTGAATCAATGGCACTGCTCTTATAATCAGGTCTGGGCAGACCCACATATATATCGGGCTCTGCATTGGCTCAGGGAGTCCACTTCTGTGTCTCTGATGGCAGATGTGGGATCAAATCTGGACATGAATTTCACACCTTGTCCTTCTCTCTCTATAGCTGGGCAAAACTAAACCCAATCCCAAAACATCCCTGATATTTTAAGGATTTGAAAATCTATCAAAATGTTGCTCTTTCATTGGAGGCATTCAAAAAATAATGTTCTGAGCACATACAGGACACTGACTTCCTTAACTACAGAGTCTTGCACTTGTGGTCTTTGTGGTTTGAGCAATGATGATTTGCAGCCCTTCTTATTTGTCCTATGAGTTGATCCCCTAAATAATCTAGAATGGTACTAAGCTCCTGGTGAACACAGCCCAATATTCTTTTCCTGCAACAATAATCTTCCTTTGCTTAATAAACTTGACACCTGCACAGCAGTTTATAAAATGTTTAAGCTAATTCTACAGTATAACAAACTCAAATAATGATACTGTAAGTGCATAATGATAAGTGCATTTTGGTATGAATAAATTATGGAGTCATGGTGAGCTCCAAATGAAGGCTCTTTTGAAAGAAGATGGCATAATCTTATCTGAGCTAAGGACATTTGTGTTGTGTTACTACTTGGGTAAGTGACTACGTGACCACACGCTGTTGATTCCAATGGGTATGTCTACACTACAAAATTAGGTCAAATTATAGAAGTCGATTTTTCTGTACAGATTGTATACATTCAATTGTGTGTGTCCCCACTAAATGTGCTAAGTCGGTGGAGTCTGTGTGATCACCCTGCGGCCAGGGGAACGGGCCCCCCGCCGCCGCCGGCCTCCCCCCCGCCGCGTCCTCGCTCCAGCAGCTTCCATGGGGTGTCTGCCCGCGAACCCGACCTGCCCGGCCTGTCCCGCTGGGGCAGCGAGACCAGCCTGAGCCAGCCCCGGCCCCTCCAGCCCCCAGAGGAGGAGCCCATGGAGCTGGAAGGGCCTGGGTCACCAACGGCAGCGCCCCCAGGAGGCAACCGCAGGGGTCACCCAGCCTCCCACCTGGGGGCTAGGAAGAGGTGAGAGGGTGGGGCAAAGGGGATGGGGTTGGACATGACGTACAGGGGCCATGAACCTGATATCCCTCCATCTCTGCCACCTCATGCGCCCATGTAGCCTGGCACCCTGCCCCCATCCAAATTTTAACTGTAGTAAATTCCTGCAGCAGGGAGTCCCGCAGGTAATTTTTTTGCTTCTTTTGGTCCCTGTGAGGTTTGTCTGCCTTGTAGCTTCCCTGCCCTGCGTTCCCTCTTGTTCCTGCATCAGAAGTGAGGGGGGCAGGGAAGGCCCCTCAGCCAGCTCCTTATGTGCCCCACTTTCCCCCCACACCCCGCAGGGCCTTGGAGCTGAACCTGGAGGAGGAAGGGGCCGACTTCCTGGAGGCGGCGCCCCTGAAGCGTGCCCATGGCTCCGAGCCCGACGGCTTCCTGCTGCCCTCCCTTAACCTGGTACATCTAACGCCCTGGCACCGGGGTGGGGGACGTCGGCTGGCCTGAGAGAATCAGGGATATGGGGCAGAGTGGGTGGGGGGCAGCCCAGAGGTGTCAGGGAAAGGGTGGGGGAAGGGGTCAGGCTGGAGTGCTTGGGAAGGAGGCTGGGAGGGGGAAGGGGTAGATTGGGGTTAGTCTGGGTGGGGGGGCAGCCTGGAGGAATGGGAGAGGGCTGGATGTGGCATCAACTCTCGGAGCAGTGCACTGTAGGTACCTATCCCACAGTTCCCGCTGTCTTCATCACTCATTGGAATTATGGGTTTAACTGCCAGTGCATGATGGGGAAAACACATTCTTGCAGGTTTTTGTGCGCTCATCTCGTCTTATATTGAGTGCCTGAGGGTTTGGTGTGAGAGATCACACACACAGGGCCGGGCAACAGAATTCGGCTTGCAGGAAGCCATGGTAAGCCATAGTCTTTTGGCTTCTTCAACCTTCATAACATGTGGGAATGGTTTCAAAAAGAAGTGCTTTCCTTTCCCATACCAAGCAAAGCAAAGTTTTGTTGAGTTGGCTATTTGAAAGGAGGTGCTGCGGTTTTTGGGTTAATGTGCATCACAAACCCAACTAACCCCCCACCCCCAATCCAATTCTATGGGATGATCTCTTCACCCTCCCCCCACTGAGTGGCTGGTATCAGGGAAGATCCCTGATAACCAACGCGAACAACCCTGCATGGCTAACTGTGGGGAGGATTTCTTTTCAGCCACAGGCAAACAGCCCAGCAGGAATGGTCACCTCTGAATGTCCCCTTAATAAAATTCCCCTATTTCAACCAGGTGGCCATGAATGATATCACTCTTCTGAGGATAACACACAGAGATAAAGAATGGATGTTGCTTGAAAGCCAGCAAACACCGGGACCATACACTGCCAGGCTTTGTTATGCAATGATACCAGACTACTTTCTACTGACCTGGCATGGTAAAGTATCCTACCATGGAGGACGGAATAAGGCTGCTTTCCCCAGAAACTGTCTGTGAAGGCTTTTACAGTGCTGCCAGGAGAGTTTTATGGAGACGTCCGTGGAGGATTTCCACTCCATCCCCAGACATCTTAACAGACTTTTCCACTAGCTGTGCTGGCCACAAATGCATCCCAAGTCCTCAGGGAAAATTAATCATTAAACATGCTTGCTTTAAGCCATGTATTATATTTACAAAGGTACACTCACCAGAAGTATCTTCTCCGGCTTCACGGTCGGGGATCCCACCTTGGGAGGACTGGGAGGGGATTGGCTCCAGGGTGATAAAAAGATCCTGGCTGTTGGGGAGAACAGTGTCTCTGCTGTGTGCTATACTCAACCTTGTCGTCATCCTCCTCCTCATCTTCCTTGTCCCCAATATCCTCATCCCTGTTGTGTGAGATTTCCCCTTGCAGGTGTCCATGGACAGGGGTGGAGTAGTGGCAGGGGCTCACCCTAGTATTGCACGCAGCTCATCATGGAAGCAGCATGTCTGGGGCTCTGACCTGGAGCGTCATTTGACTCTTTGGTTTATTGGTACGCTTTCCTGAGCTCCTTAATTTTCACATGGCACTGCTGCTAGTCCCTGTTGTAGCCTCTGTCCAACATGGCCTTGAAGACTTTGACAAAAGTATTGGAATGTAGTCTTTTCAAATGTAGTTCTGCCAGCATGGATTCGTCTCCCCATACAGCGATCAAATCCAACCCTCCCATTCAGTCCATGCTGGAGCTCTTTTGCGATTCTGGGACTGCATGTTCTCCTGTGATGTTGGGGTCTGCATGGTCACCTGTGCTGATGAACTCACTACACTGGGAAAAGAGGAAATGAAATTCAAAAGTTCCAGGGGCTTTTCCTGTCTACCTGGCCAGTGCATCCGAATAGAGAGTACTGTCCAGAGTGGTCACAATGGAGCACTCCGGAATAGCTCCCAGAGGCCAATACCATCAAATTGCATCCATACTAACCCAAATTCTATCCGGCGATGTCAACTTCAGTGCTAATCTCCTTGTCGGGGAGGAGTACAGAAATCAATTTGAAGAGCCCTTTAAGTCATGTGGATGGGTGCAGGGTTCAATCGATCTACCGCTGCTAAATTCGACCTTACCTCGTAGTACAGACCAGAGCTATGATAGCTATGGTGACCCTTAATTATACACCCAAATTGTGATGCCCTTATCTACATTGAACTCACCACAACAAATCCCACTGAAGTCTATGTGACACTCAGTATGACTAATGGCATCACAATCTGGCTTTAATATAGTACATCAAATGCTTTCGTTCTAAGCTTTTGCACATGATTAAATGACTAAGAATAGACTCTCCTTCAGTTCTACTTAGCCTAACTTCTCTTGGATGGAAAGGTCTCATTTACAATTCTTTGACAGAATGGGTACCTCATAAATACAAACAACCCTGAACAGGACAGGAGCAGTGACTCAGTGGTAGCTACTTCTTCTCATCCTGTGCTATTACCCACGGTATGGTAATCCTTTCATGGGCATGGCATGGGAGGGCAGGCAACAATTGTTCCATTCTCATCTCTGTTTCTCTCACCTTCACATTTTCTGTTTTTAATTCTATAACACACCACAATTTTTAACTGCAACTGACATTTTGATATTTATTAAAAAAATTAAGAACAGGCCCAAGAGCATCACTATATTTCACATGTGGGTTACATTATGCTGTTTAGGTGAGGTCTGGTGGATGGAGCTACATTCTGTGCCTCAAAGAAACCCTTGGAGGTCCTTTGTTCTTGTGTGATATTTTTCCTATGATATCTTTCTTGACTGGCTGCATGGAGGATGGGAACATATCAGAGTCCTTCTGGACAAGCTAGAACTCCCTTCAGAGTCCATCAATGCCCTTGTTTAATTGGCCAGAGGGGTAACTGCTAAACAATATGATCCCTCAGGAGTTAATTGTGCTTGGACTTCAGTGCCCCAGATGGGTTTTTGCTTTAATTCCCCCTCCCACCCGAATCATTTTTAATTGTACAAGCTAGAATTAAAACCTCCTTGAAAAACCTAGTGTACTTCTAGTGTTTCTAGCATGTTGATATTTCATTTCTAATACCCCCACCCCAAAATGAATTTTCAAGCTTATAAATAAACCCTGAAACTCTTTCAGAGCTAAACATAACCAGTGAACCAAGCAGTAGGAAATGAAAAAGACATCATGAAAATTACTCAGCTCCTTGGGATAAAAAGGGGCCAGCACTAATCATTGTCCAGTTAGTTTACACATGTTTCTTGCTACGTTGTTATTACTTCTGTCCTTTTTTAATGAAGCAAACATTAAAGTAATATTATTTCAGTTGAGGGTTGGTATCTATAGCTTATACCTTGTGATGTTAATTAAAAACATAATTTTATGTACTTATCACAAAGGAAATATCATTTCATTAAAATCCAATTAGATTCAGACAATATCTGTAAAGACTACTGAATAACTGCTGTTTGAACATAGTCTGCTTTGTTCTATTTTCATCACCCGAATAAAAGCAACTACAACAAACAAACCAAAAGAAAGGGATTTTTTTTTATTAATCTCTGAGGTTACAGATCCACTCACATTTAGAATAGTGTTTTATGTGAAAAACATACCAACGATTTCATGTTTCATAGACTGCAGTTTGAGTGACCTTATTTCAGACAGTCCTTATTTTTCCCTTCCATTTTTATATAATAAAAATTTAAATACATTTATTTTGGTAGGACACACTCTTTTGTAGAGACAATTTGTCTCTGCTACAATAGTTCAACACTCTTGCTGATAATGCAGGAGTATTGTAAAGTTTAGTGAATTAATGGTTATAACATTGTGAAATTCTTGGCTGAAAGGTGCTCTGTAGGTGGAAAGGATTGTAATATCTTTAAATGCTCCTCCACTTTGTCTTATTATAAGTAGTGTCCTTCTACATGCCACATTGGTCACATTCTACCATTAATTTGCTTGTAAAAGTTCCGTGGAATCCATTTTGATTGTAAGTTGATACAAGAGATGGTGTGTAGACTCCTGTGTCTGTATATAGTATTCGATGGGGTATAGGTCTTGATTATAGGAGAGTAAGTAATCAATGGATGGGGTCCATCACTCATTCTGCCAATGGGACAGAATGAATAAGCAGCACCTAGAGGGAACTCACTGCAGGCCCTTGAAACTGTCGGCCTTAGGTTGGAAAAATTAAGTTCCCTAGCTTCAGCCGGCTGAGTCTGTTTTATGTAACCCAGATTGATTCTCTTCTGTATGTGTAAAGATTCTCTTGCTTCTTGTATCAAAAATAAGCAGCCTTAAGGGAGGGCAGAAGCATATGATGAGGTCAGAACTGTCTATGTCAAAAGACTATTTCCTCTGATTCAGCACTTAGGAATGAGTGGCACAGGAAATAAGATGCCCACATAGGAATAGCAGTCACAGCATTTCCTATCAAGAGTATCTGTAATCACTGAGGCAGGAATGCTGATTCAAGAGGTTTGCAAAGAGAGGGACCGATGTTGATAAGAACTTAAAACAAAATGGGTTTGTTTGTGCTAAATAACTGAAATTACATCCAAATACAAATTGGAAGAAAGTCCCCAGAGATCAATATTGATGTCTTTGGGTTTGCAGACAACTAATAAAATATTTGTTTGATTCCTACCTTATCTGCACGCTAGAAAAATATAGTAATTTTGTTAGAGAATGAATTGTATTTCTATGCTCAGAGTCATCGGGGAGAAGGAAAAGACTGCAGCTAACCTGTCGCATCAGCACTGTATACAGTAAAATCAGAGTTCCAGCTGACAAATGCACCAGTGTAAGATGGTGATGAACAAACTAACTTGGTTGTGGACTATGACCATCCATTCTAGGCCAGGGATTGTATGCCAGAACTGCAGCTTGAGAGAAAAAGATTGGGGGAAAGGAAGTCACGAAAATAATTGAAATAAGAGCTTTTGAAACCTCAGTGTCCATCCAGACAAATAGCGGAAAGGGGATGATTAAAGAAGAGCATGTGATTTTATTCATAGGGGAGTTTTTGAAGCCAAAAGGAGGGGAAAAAAAACCCCAAACCAGCCTATAAATTTTACTACACTTTATTTGTGTTTGGGTTTATTTTTCCCTCGTGATATTACAGTGCATGAAGGCAAAAGTAAGACCTTCACGCTGTAACAGTCTGTACCCCAAGTTCACCCCTTTTAGAGGATTATGGTAAATAATATACAAAGTACGCCTTGCAAGTATCATTTGAAAATTCATAATTTGCTGATCATTATTGTCCTTGTAACTTTGCCTGGCATTACAAGTATCGCATATAAAGTTATAAGATTCTGCTTTGTGATATTCCTGGGACATGCCCCAACATGTTCTGGAGGGCAGTCACAAACCAGTTCTCCAGAGACAAAAAGGTTAGCTAATGTACCAGGTGCCAATAAGATCAAATGGACCATCCCCTGATTAAGTGGCCACTCTTCAGCAGGAGAGAGGGTGTGGGCAAAAACATCTGCAAAGAAGTAGTTTAAGGTTCCTGTCCACACAGACTTTCTGTTTCCTGAAAATCATCTGGAGACGATTCTTGCACAACAGAAAGGGCTATAAGAAAGAATGAACACCCCAAATCTCTTACCCTCTCTCTCCCTGAGGCATCATCAACACCTGAAGAATAAAGGACTGGGGAGGAGATCACGACTGAAAGAGGTTCAGACAGAAAGCCTGCTGGAACACATGGTGAGAAAGACCCTTGCTTTGCATTTACATATCTTGTTAAGTAGGTGTTAGTTGTGTTTTGCCTTTTATTTCCTTGTAGCCAATGCTGACTTCATAACTTCATAAAGTTGCAAGGCAGGCTTCCCCTATCTTGAACAGCCTCATGCTGGGCTGGTGAACTGGAGGGGTGGGGGAGGAGCTAACCATAGACAGAGTAACCATTCTCTTCCCACTCCCCCCCCCGGGTCCTCTTACCTCAGGGACAATCTCTTGCCCGCATTCTCCACAACTTGTCATAGTTCTTGAGCTGCTCCCAGGCACCTCCTACTGTCTGGACACTGACAAATCCTTGGGGCACCCCCATCTCCTCAGCAGGGGAATCTGTGATGCAAAACTGAGTCAACAGCCCTGTGTTTAAAGGGGATAGGCCTCCTTGTTCCTACTTCCCTAGCCCCCTTAGTATAGTTCCATATTCCCTAACCCCAAAAGGGGTAGAGTAGAGGGTAGTGGAAATAATTGCCTAATAGCTCATCTTGGGGCTTGCTGAATCTACTCGTTATGGAAAGTATAGTACAGTCTGTTGTCTCCTTGTAGACATGAGGAGATTGCAGAAAGGAGGGACTGGTGGATGGCTGCCTTAAGGGCAGTTTCCTTGAAGGCTTTCAGGAGTTTCTCTTGGGAGCTTTAGAGCCATTGTCTGCTCTGTCCCAGAGGTGTCTGCAATGACCTGCTTTTAAGCCCTTATTCCACCCCTGACATGATTGACAGGGCCAAAGGGGCAGGGCTAGCCTTTTGCCACAGCAACCTTTTAACTCCATCATTAATGTAAGGTTTATATACCCCTTCACACCAAGAGACTATAATAATGACTACATCATTCACAAAAACACTATCCAAGAGAGTAAAAAATTCAAGGTCCTTTCCCAACAATCCATTTTTCTCCTGTGAATTATCTGTCCTCTCTGCACTGCAGGGTGATTTTTTCTGGAAGGTTGTGTAGAGGATTCCTTTAAAAAGAAGTGGGCACATTTTTATAACTAAATATTGCTTGGTAGCGTGTGACCAGAGGGATCATATCAAGGTCAGAGACACTGCACAGGTAGACAAGAATAAACTTTGCCAGATTATTGACCTGTGCACCACATCAAAATAGTGCATGTACCATAAAGCCTAATATCTGTGTGGTATTGAACTCTGCTCTTTAAAAGAATTTCTATGAGAGCTTTTCTTTCTATATCTGCGGGAAGAGAAGGCACCCTTCAAGGAAAATGGGGCTGTATTGAAAAGTTAACAGCTGGTGTAACATTGTGTCAGTAAAGGCAAGGAATAGACAACATGGAGGATGACCTAAATGTTTTGACTAGACAGCACTTGATGCGTCATAGAGAAATAAACTGTTAAATAATACAGAGGGCTAGGAAAGCTTATACTGGGAGGGGGATAGGATCTGAAAACGCCATCCTTCTGGGAGATTGTAGCGGTGCGGCAACTCACCCCTTGCGATGCCTCCTGCTGGTCTCCTGGGGAATTAGCGTTCCAGCCTCCAGAGCACCCTCTGCAGGCCGATGTCCCGCTGTCCGCTGGCCCCGTGTCCCTCCCGGACCCTGGTGCCCTATTCCCTGGGTGCTACCCTCTGACAGTTCCCCCACATTCTGTCTGAGTCTCCCCTCCCTGGGGAACCCCCACCCTCTATCCCCACCTTGCCTCAGCCTATGGGCTACTGCCAGTCACCATCAAGCACCCTTTCACTGGGCCCGACTGCAGTCTATATAAGCCAGTCATCATAGGCAAGGAGGGTTTGGCCTGCTGCCACTGCCTACCTGTAGGCTGCCCCCTGCAACCCCAGTACCCCTTTCTGGCCATCTCCTAGGCCATCAGCCTGGGAGGTTTCCAGGCTGGAACTCCCCGGCTTCTGGCCTTCCCCCAGCCCTGCTCTCCTCCAGGTACCCTGCCAATCTCCCCAGCAGCCAGGCCTGTCTTCATCCACAGCTAGAGGAGACTCTGTCTTTCAGCTCCTGGCTTCCCTGGTCTTTATAGGACCAGCTGGGTCTGTTTGGTACATGCCCCCCCCAGCTGAAACTGCCTCCCAATCAGCCCAGCTTTTCCCGTGCCCCAGCCCTCTCCCAGGGCTGTTTTACACGCTTCGGGCAGGAGCGGATGACCACCCCGCTACAGAGATATTTTTAGTGAGATATAATACCATAACTAGCTACCTACCAGCTGGCAATTGAGCATGCTCACAAGACCGCAACCAGAAAATCCAAATCAGTGGCTGGACCCAGACCTTTCTTAATAAAGGTCCAAATCATGCCCCCAAGAGCTGGTTGTGCAGGGGATGCTCCATGTTGGGAACAACACTTTGGCAGGATAACAGGGGGCTTCATCAGCTGCTTCTTTGGAAGTGTTCTTTCCTTCCCACCACTTCATAGAGATGTGCAAGGAGAGAAGGATTGAAAATGGAGGGGGCAGTCCTGTACTGGGTATGGCAGAGAGACATATATTATCCTCCCACCATCTCCACAGAACTGACCTGGGAACAGTAATACAGTCTGCTACACGGCTGCATTTCCTTTACTGTGCCCCCCTCTCCCCCTGCTGGGGAGTCCTGTCTATTTAAAGACACTACTGGTGTGCCAGTGGCTGGGAAGGAAGCAGTGCTGAAAGCTGAAAGCTGCCATGGAAGCACAGAATGGATCCCACTCCATGTGGCTTGGAGTCAGGGTCTGTGACTAAGTCTGGGAGAGGTAAGCTCCACATCCAATCTGATGGGTTTTATTGTGGTCAGGACCATCCAAGTTTTCAAAAATCACAACGGAGCCCCCCACAAAAATAATGAGACCTGCTTAAAAAAATCACAAGATTTCATAACGTAATAAATGTTGAGTTATTTTTTATGTGCCTTCTGGTTTGGGTCTTTAGGGTTCACATTTCCAAGCTTTTCTACACAGCCACTAGGGCTAGAAACTCTTCTTTTTTTCCCTTTTTCTTTTTTGAGAGGTCGGGGGAGATGGCAAGGAGATTCTAGTGTAACTAAAGGACTACAGAAGTTGGATCTTCAAGAAATATTCCAAGACTTGTGAGAAAATCATGAGAGTTGGCAATGCTGCTTGAATCTGGCTTGAAAGATTCTTAAGGGGTTAAAGAAAAAAGAGTGACTCATGGAGCTTTGGGAGCAAGGCGACAGGGGTAAGGGTGGTATTCTTCCATTTCAGCACTTCAGAGTAAAAGCTGTGTGACAGACCAACCATACTGCCAAAATAGAAGCTGCTTCCTGTTCAAAGGACGCAGCTTTCTAATCACTCGTACTGAAAGAGAGGGGACCCCCAAAGCAACTGAAAACATGGGCGGAAACACTGCAATCCATGATCCACAATAGTGTTGAAGAAAAGGTGGTTGTGAGGTTATGGGGGGAGACAACTAGGATACACTTCATTTTACTTAGTATTAAAAATCCCATATAACAAATTTCTCCCTAATAACTTTCCTCTCCAGAATAAAATGGAATGCAGAACTTGATCTTAGCCCGTCTAAAGAGAATTGGCCAGTATTTGCCATAGTGTTCTACTGACATCAGAAACTAACCCTAATTTATTAATTTATTATATATATACAAAACTGTACCAAATAAAATTAAAAATATTAGCCCTTTCAAACAAGGAATCTCAGGATTAATGATAATAGTTGATTCTGTAGGTGTTACCGTACATTGTAATACCACCCATTGTCTGCAAACTCCTAAACTATACAGGCACAAGAGGAAAAGATAAATTGGAGTCTCAGCCTTAGCTCTGACTGTCTTACTTTTCTGGATTTCAATCACAGCCTTACTTTTAAAACTTCATTTCTGATGTTTTAGCTGCAACTTTGGAATGTCAGAGCCAATATGTTAGATGGTAATAGCTCATGCTTACAGAACTATCTGTTAAGATACTTTTTGAAATATACATTCTCTCTGTTGTAATAGCTTAAAAGAAGTTTGAATATAATTTAACTAAGTAAATAAGTTTTCGATGTTTAAAACACACTCTCTGTGTAATGGAGCCAAAAAGCATGAAATCAGTATTTAGGCATCCTTTTAAATAAAATCAATGCTTTAGTCAAATGGTTTCTTTAGAATCATAACACAAAGAAGATACAAAGCAACTTATAGACTAACAGATCTTAGGGATCATGAGCTTTTGTGGGCTAAGACCCACTTTATCAGATGAATGTTGTGGAAATCTCCAGAGGCAGGTATAAATTTGCAGGCAAGAAAACAAGGTAAATAAGCAAGAAGATAGTTGGCACTAACACTTTTGGAGCCTTTCTGCATTAGCATATTGATACGTAGTATTGAGATGTACTGTAGAACTGTTAGTATGGATTTGCAAATTAAGGCCCCAGTGGTGCCTATTAGGTAAAACTCTTCACTGCAGAGTGGAAAGTAAATAGCTGCACCACAGTAGACATAGGGAAGAAGAATTCCTGTGGAAATCCCAGGCACATGAAGGGTTGGGCACCCACAACAACATACCCCTTTTGTATTGAAATTTATTATTCCCTGTTCAGCAAGCCAGCTCCTCTGGCCAGGGAAGAGGGGAAGAGATCCATGGCCTTCCCCCTGCCCTGCTATGGGTCACCATGGATTATTATTATTTATACATTACTGATATTGCAGGATTGCCTAGAGCTCTCTTAGGGATTAGGAAAGGAGCAGTCCCTGAACTCTCAGAGCACAAAGGCTATGATCCTGTCTGGTTACTCTGACATCCCTCCAGCACTGCAAGTCTGTCTGCCTGGCCTTTGCAATCTGGCCCACCCACAATTAGATGGAGAGTTTCTCTCCACATGTACTAACTAATGTTCATATACAACATTAAAGAATATTAATAATCTGATTTTTGGAGGTGCTGAGCAACCACTGTTTCTAGTGAAATGATCCGATATCTGTATCAATCTGGCTACAAACAAACAATGTGTTCACTTTAAACTATGGACTTACGGCCTACAAAATGTCAAATTAAGTAATGATGCTGTGTTTGAGTTACAGCAATGCAAAAGAAAATACCTAAAAGTAGGGGGGGATCTGCTACGTTTTGCTCTCATAAATTTAAAATGTTCAAGCCAATTTGTGTGTGTAAAGATTTATAGATCATTTGTTTACAGGCTGAGACCTTGTATGCTAAAGTTTCAGCCCAGCATTAATTTTTATGACCAAGTTTTAAGCCCGGGAAAATAGGAAGATACAATAGAAATGCTGACAGTTCTCTTATCATAGAGGCAGTAGCAGATGCTGCTATAATAATCCATGCTCCTATAGTCAGAGTCTACTTTTTTTTATACCCTATAGAAGTGGTAAATAATATTGGGACAAAATGAGTTGGGATACTTAGGATTCACTGTAGCAAAGAGAATCAGAACAACAAAAGTACTCTCACTGATGAAATTGGAAATGTTTTTTTTTAATTAACACTTCTAATTAGAATTTAACATCTCACTAGCTTCGTATGGGATTTTTCGCTTCCTTAACCTCACGGAAACCTATCTATTGGCTCTAAATAGGCAGTCACTTACCATGCACCACTTGAGGATTTCAATTAATCCCAAATCCTCTAACTTTGGTGTGTGAACTTGCATTTTTCTTTGCATGCCATTCCTTAGTGCTTCAATTTTCTTACCAAGAACCTTCTCAACAGGTTTTTTTTCTCTCTCTTTTCTTCCTGATTCTCTTTCTATTTTTTTAAGATGGTAGTATTTTAAAACTATAGGACAATGCAACATACGTGCAGTAGCTGATAAGATATGCTTAGCATATCTCTGGGGAGCCATATGACTATAGATACTTCTCAAAATTTAGCACCCAACCAGCCCTGTGTTAATCTGAAGCCCATCTTGGAAGAGGAAAAAGTCAAAATGGCTGAAGGTGCCTTGATTAGATCAATGAAAAAGAACCAATATTTTTTAAATAAATCATTTTTTCTACTGTTTGTATGTTAAACCGTTTAAAATGAAGTGTTTGGTTAAAGTTATCCTTACTAGGTGCTAGAGACCCAGAACCACCTGGAAGAATGCTGTGTTAGTATAGAAATCACAAAAGCAATTATATCTGATTTATCCACAGCCTCAATCCATTTTAACATCTAGCAGAGAACAATCAAACATTTTCCCACTGAAATGGGAACCTTAAACAGCCCCTAACTATTTTTTAATAGCCGTAAAATTGAAAATTTAAGTCGTTCAGGGTAGAATTTATTGAATATTGGCAGCTGTGCCCATGATTAAAAAAAGGTTTTGAAAATGCGGGATAGGTTCTAGCTCCAGAGATCCAGGATGGAGTGGAAATTTTGTAATCTATAACATTAATAATTTACCTTCCCAACAGGTTCATTCCATGTGTTCAAATCTCTCATTAGTCCTTCCCACGTCTGAGTTACTGTTAGATTCTCCACTGCTTTTTACAGTTGTAACCAAAGCAATTGCTTTCAGGGGGTTCAAACTAGAAAGGTTTGTGATACTGCTATATATTTAAACTTGGAAGGATTCAATTTTTATCAGTAAATGTCAATAAATATCAATTTAGTCATACAGACACAAACCAACAACAAATATTCCAATTAATAATAAGCAAAATGTAAAGATAAGCAAAGTAAGAAAAATGCTGCTTGAGAATGTGTTAGTTTGATTTAAGGATAATTATGTTGTATATTTTGGCAGATGATCTTGACATTTGTTGTTATAACCATTATAAAGCTTTAACTTTTTGAATCTCAATGTATCTTGTCATTAAATAATTGTTCTCTAACTCCCCCATTGTCTGACTACCCACAATTGTGAAAATTTAAAATCAATAAGTGAAAAAGCTTAAAACTCATAATTTTACAGAACTGTGATAATGTAAATCAATAAAATAAAAATGCTTAAAAAAACATTGCTGTTGTCTATCAAAGTTATATATTAAAAAATCAAATTCTGGCAAGCCTATGTGTACTACGCATTCTGTACATCTTATTGGTTCAACAACAGTTTTGAACTGACTTTGCAGTTTATTCACTTGATAAGAGTGTGCCCACAGTGCCATTAAATAATACTATTGCTAGTTTTATTAGGCAGGGAACTATGGTTCTTTTGCATTTATACTTTTTAAACAAACATGTGCTGTGCGTTATTTCCTATGTCTTTATTTGCAAACCAACGTGAAAAACATTTTCAGCAAATAGTAGGCATATGGATTGCAATCTAAAGGTTAAAGTTATTCTCAGAAATATTTACAAGACAGTATAGGGTGAATTACACCTATATTGTAAGGTCTCTTGCAGAATATATTCCCAAAATTCAGGAGGGAAATAAATTGCAGATAACTTGTACACGTGGTGTAAATTACCTAAGTAAATGCATTGCAAGTTCTAGATGAAATTTTCCCAGTGGTACACTGTTATCTCAGACAACTTGCATGTGCTGTGTGCAGCAAAGTGCTGTGTGCAGCAAAGCAGTGTGGAAGAGTTTCTGCAATTAGTTTTGACCAGAAAACAAGATTTTGAGGATTCAAAAATTAGATTTGTTCTATATCAGAATGAAAATGAGACATTGTGAATGTAGAATGAAAGAGCATGAGTATGTATTAGTAGGAGCATTGCAGGCAGATTGAGGGAAGTGATAATTCCCCTCTGTTAAGCACTGGTGAGGCCACACCTGGAGTATTGCATCCAGTTTTGGTCCCCCCACTACAGAAGGGATGTGGACAAATTGGAGAAAGTCCAGCGGAGGACAATGAAAATTATTAGGTGGCTGGAGCACGTGATTTGTGAGGAGGGGCTGAGGGAACTGGAGTTATTTAGTCTGCAGAAGAGTGAAGGGGGTTTGATAGCAGCCTTCAACTGCTGAAGGGGGATTCCAAAACAGGATGGAGCTTGGCTGTTCTCAGTAATGGCAGATGACAGAACAGGAAGCAAAGGTCCCAAGCTGCTGTGTGGGAGGTTTAGGTTGGATATTAGGAAAAAACTATTTCACTAGGGGAGTGGTGAAGTGCTGGAATGGGTTACCTAGGGAGGAATCTCCTTCCTTAGAGGTTTTTAAGGCTCATCTTAGCAATGCCCTGGCTGGGATGATTTAGTTGGGGATTGGTCCTGCTTTGAGCAGAGGGTTGGACTAGATGACCTCCTGAGGTCTCTTCCAACCCTAATCTTCAATGATTTTATGTCTAACCTCCAGTAAAAACAACCCATGACACCATGTCTCAGAGCTTGGGTCAATTGACTCTGGCTTGGGCTGCATGGCTAAAAATTGCAGTGTAGATTTTTGGATTTAGGCTGGAGCCCAAGCCCCTAGATCCTCCCCACTTGCTGGGTTTAACAACCTGGGTTCAGGCACAAGCCAAACCTTCTACACTGCAGTTTTTAGCCCTGCCAAGCCAGTCATGTCTGTTATGTGGGGTTCTTTTTATCTAGTGTAGATTTACTCACGGAGTCCCCAGAATAACCAATACCTCAGCGGTTAAGTCACTCAGCTGGGCTATAGGAGAAAGAGGTGAATCCCTACTTACTTGACTATAGAGGCAGTATCTCCCTCGGTCTCTCCATTTGGAGCTGTTCCACTTTGTACCAATAATTAAATATTCATTGGAATAGTGAACAAGATTGACTTGAGTAGTTGCCCAGTAGTTAACTCACTTTGGAGGTTGGAGAATCAGATTCCTGTCCCTGCTCTGAATCACGAAATGGGTCTCCCAGGTGAATGCCTTAATCACCGGGCTAGTCTGGGGTGATTCTCTTTCCAGAAATTCGATCCTGGACCTGAGAAGCTTCTTGATGAATTGGTATTTTCCAATAATGAAATATTTTGTTGAAAAACACCCAACCAGCTATATCTGCCACTAATTTAAGGCCAGCCTGTGTCTAGCCCTTATGTGGAAGTATGAGGGTAAACCAGGAAACAAGGACCCTGTACCTCATATGGCCTGTATGAAGGTCAGAAACAATTGCTAATGTGTACTAAACAGAAGACAATATTGCTCTATTCCTACCCTGAGAGTACACAGCACTCCAAAAGAGGGCAAGGACGAGGTGAGACCTTTGCCTAGTCTGCCTTCCACACTGGCCAGCAAAACAACCCTGGTATGAATAAGCTACACCATGAACAGGTGTAGAATGGGCTAGTGCCACGAAGTGATCTAGGTGCCTAAATCCATAATTTAGATCCTCAAAACCCCCTCCTAACGCTGGGAGATGCCTCAGATCCCTAGCACCTACATTTCTGATGGTAAAGTCCCCTAAGTTCCTACATTTCTGGCACACATGCGCCACCACCCGAGTTCTTATGATGCTGAGCTGTTCATGCCTAAGCCCTTCCACAGTGGCTTCTAGGCAAAGTAGACATTCGCCCACGTACCTTACCTGTGGGACCTGATCTGGCAGGCAGATTCTTAAGCATTTTCAGAACATCATCTGTTATATCAAACCTCATATAAAAGGAGGCAGAGGTGCTGCTGGTGGCATCCCCTCATCCCTGAGTGATTAGAGGGCTTCCCCCAAGTTGTAAAAGATCTCAGTTCAATTCCCCATTCTTCCTGAGCAGAGATGTAACCTGGTTTCCAAACATGTAGATTAGTGCCTCAATCAATGGATAATGTAGTATTCTTAGCTATGGTTCTCAGCCTCTTCTGTGGAAGCTATTCCACTTTGTTTGTAAAAAATACTTATATATCCAGTGGTTCAAAAAGCACACAAGACTGACTGTAGGCTGGTGGTTAGGCAGTGGGCAGTAGGAGGTCAGTTTGATTTTGACCTTTTTATTAACATTTTTAAATATAAATTAACTTCAATTTAGAAATGTAAAGGTAATCTGGAACTGAAAACAAAACTTTTTGTTTCAAAAATGTCAAAACAGTCTGTTTTGTTGATATTGCAACCTTTTTTTCCTTTAATTTTTTAAAATTGTTAATTTAGTAAAACAAATTTCCAAAGGAAAAATTTCATTTCTGAAAAATTGGCATTTACTACTGGAAAAAAAAAAGTCAAAAATTCCTGACCAGCTCTACAGCATACACTTTTGATACCTAGCTTTGGTCTCTCTCAAAAATAATTTGGTTCTTACAGCTAGTTCACCTGTCTAAAACAAAAATATAAGCTAGAGCATAAAGATTTCCGGTTCTGTGCCATGTTTATATTAGGTTCACGTAAGTTTTTCATTAGCTGTATGGGGGAAAAGATATAATAAATTACACATTGAAACTTTTATGGCAGCATTCAATGAGAACCTAGAAAAAAAAGACTTTGTTGCACAATTGGATACACAGAACTAACGCAAAAGGCTGAATGTGAACGCCCCCTCCCTGACCGCATTGGAGTGGAGGCGGTGCAGAATAACCACTCACATGTGCAATAATAATCCCTATGTTCTAGGGAGAGCAAGGACTGTTGTGACTGGAAACCTCAACAAGAAACAGGGAGGAGATGGGGCAGGGCCCCACATCCCGGCTCATCACACAGAATAGATGGTGCAGATTGCTTTCACTAGAAAGGATGAGCCACAACCCCTGCACAGATTTCTGTGACTTAATCTTTTCCATGCTTCTCTTGTCGCGGCTCTGCCTTGCCCCCCTACTCAGGACTGTAGTTTAAAAGCTAGAATGAATCCAGTGTGAATAACTGCGCTAGAAATAGTTCAGTAAGAAACAGTCCTGCACTGGCAGGAAATGGGCACATGTCCTAATTAGGTGTTCTCCAGCTCTAACATCCATTCTGCTAACTACCTAATGAGCAAATTTTCAGCCCAACTCCTTCTGGGGCATAGAAGGCTCTGATTACTCCACTGTGCGAGCCTGTTGATGAAGGTTCCTTTCCTCTCATCTCTTCAGAGCTGGCTTAGAATATTATACAATATCCCTTAGCCCCTTTTGTATAAAAAACATTGACATTGCTTTGGGAAGTTCCTCCTGCCTATGTGTGAATGCTTTTAGTAAAAAAAAGAAAACTAAAGCACTGTTTGGCAATAATTTGCCTCTCTCCAAGTTGCTGGTTTTGTTCATCATACTATCTATACTTTGTCACCTGCTCTCTCATCAGTCTAAGAACAGACTCACCGTATTAAGTCATATTAACAGTAAACTCATTACACAAATGAGCTTCTTTTGAATACTTCCCTGTGTATATCTCAGCAACTACGTTGACTTAGGACTCTTACCCTGGAAAGGCTGGATTAGCTCAGTTAATTAATTAACTAACCCTCTTACCCCATCTTTATCCCCTTTATATACTTCCACACCAGCTCTTCACATACACTCCCACATACACACAGGTTTAGGTCAGTTTCTGAGGTTACCTTTTCATCAAGAGAGCCAAATGAGGATGGAGCTGGATATGTCTCATGCGCTTTGGTGCTCTAGTTTCCTAGAGTTCATAACTCTGGAGAACAATTTGCTGCAGCACTAGTTAGCAGGTGATTTACAGAACTGCAGTTTTCTCAGTGACTTTGCTGAAACACCCAGGGCAAAGTGCTATTTATCACAAATAGTAATGCATAAGAGCAGGGACTGACCAACCTGTAATTATGTCACGAAAAATATCCCAAATTTATCAGACCTTTAGTAAAGGGACACATTTGTCTGTGATGTATATTCTGTTGCCACCAAAGTTATATTTATAGGATTGTTCTTTAAAAGGGAACATAAAGAATGTCCGTGCAACCTGCACTTGGATGAAAAACAGCATGATTGCCGAGGGGCGCAAATACAAGGGTTTGGGCTTGCTACTGAGAAAGCTGTGCTCAGTAACGGTGTCGATCATTTTCTCCCATTCTTTAGCCTTCCTTCAAATCCTGACTTTGTTATAAGCTAAGATGTAAGTGAAAACCTGTAATGTCCACTATTTGAAAGCTGGCAACAATACAAACCTAGCTTCTTTTACAAAGAACTGCAAATTGCTTCTCTTTGCTCAGGTCTTCTCCGCAGATTAAATGCAACCTGTCTGGTAAACCTGTATGCATTAAGGGAGTCTCCAGTTTGACCACTCTTAATGGGATCTTAGATGTCTCAACTTCAGTATGCTCCAGGTACTCCATGCAACAGTAATGAGGCAAAATTGGGGGGAGGGATAGTTCAGTGGCTCACGCTTTGACCCACTAAACCCTGGGTTGTGAGCTCAAGCCTTGAGTGGGCCTTTTCGGGATATGGGGCAAACATGGGGATTGGTCCTGCTTTAAGCAGCAGGTTAGACTAGATGATTTCCTGAGGTCCCTTCCACCTCTGAGATTCTATGATTCTAAAATAACCTATGAGCTTCTAATAAATGTTATTGATACTTATCAATCAGCCAGTATCAGAACCATAAACAAAAATGTACCTATTAGTGTAAAAAACAAGGCAATAGGCTGACACCTCTGTATATCACCTCCAGCATATTACAGGCATGCAGGGCCCCATTACAAAGCTACATATTTTCAAGTTTAGTGATGCAGAATCAACAAGGAACAAAACATCTGCATAACAAAACCTGTCTTTTCTGAGACCTCTCTGAGGTTAATTGTATTTTAGATTGGATGGTCTGGATTATACTTGTATGTGTCATGCTGACATACACTAAGGAAACACATATATTACCTGATCCCCTGACAAATTCCACTCTGCATATTATGAAGCCAATCCAGTGCACAAAATGTAACAAATACAAAATATACACTTAGCATTGTGCCATACATATGATTATCTCAATGTGCAACCATATTAGTTGGCTGACATTTCCTTTCTTATGTACTGGGTTGCACTATGGAATATGGCCCAATTGAAAACAAAGTTATTTAATATGTGCATAGGATTATAATTATGTTCCTATTTCTAGACAAAGCTTTGGATATAGTGTACTTTTCTACATTTGTATTATTTTGCATTTTACAATGTCTTACGAATGTTGCGTTTACATTCCAACTTCTCTCCAGCAAGGGAGAAGCCACTCATTCAATTATAGCCAGTGGTTCTTATTTCTCACTATTTATAGGCCTTAAGAAAAAAAAATCAACACTTACAATGGGCTTTCAGAGAAATGGAAAGTATAGTAAAGAAGAAACTTTCCATCAAGTAAGAAACAAAGATAACTAAGCAGGGGTGACCTTGATGTTAACAATGAGGGACTGAGCCTAATCAGATACTGTATGAATGAACTTAGAATTCAAGTACAATATGTTATATTTAGAAAATTAACAATTTGACTGTACAATGATTCTCTCTTGTAATATGTTAGTGTCATTTGGAAAAGGATCTTTACAATGCTGCAAGTGGTAATGACAACATTGTATTTCCTCATCTGATATAAAATCAATTTTTCAGGGAGGATAAATGATGTAACATTGAAAGAGTTTTCCAAACATGTCTCCATGTATTGCAGATTTATGTGAAATTCTCACAGTGGCCCAGAATTGCAAGAGGCAGAAATAAATTCCAAAAGAGTGCAAGTTTAGAAAACACAAATATGTGTTAAGAAAACAGAATATAAATTCCTTAACACTTGCAAATTCAGAAAACAAAACAAAAATTCCACAACACATGCCACAGGGTCTCATTATTACAGAAGGATCTGCTGATCATGTGAGTAATATTGAGACAGATTCTGACTGATGGAGCAAATTGATTTTGAACTTTGACCTCCTGCATCTCTACAGTAAAGCATTAATTGCATCATTTTCTGTTTCACTAAGCAGAAGCTGCTCCCCTACCCACCCACCTCTGTCGTAGAAAGTTGTAAAATTGCATGCGTGATTAGTTAGTTTTTTGCTTTTCCATAACACTTGATGAAATAGCAGATGTAAGCAGTTTTACTGCAGAAACTGTTTGGACAGTTTCAGTAGGGGTTTGTGACCAGATCATGCAACTCTTACTGATGTCAGTGAGACTACTTGTATGAGTTCTGGCTCATAGTATTAGCTTAAATATGTTTGCATATGGGTCATAGGGTAGCTGGTCTCTGTGAATAGACCAGACCCAGCTTCCGTGTGTCAGAACAGGTAGGCCCAACTGAGCTGGTTAAAGGGGGCAGGGCTACAGTTGGGGCTGTAAAAGCCTATGAGAGGACAGGAAGATGAGGGGTCATGGGGCTGGCTGTTCCTGTGGAAGGGAATGTTAGTCTCTAAGATGCCACAAGTGTTCATCTTATTTACGGATACAGACTAACATGGCTGCTAATCTTAAACCAGAGAAGTGGAGCTAACTCAGGTAGTTGGTCCCTGGAACAAAGGAGCCAGGTACTCCAGAAGGAGAGCAGAGCTGCTTGAATGAGAAGTGACTGTAAGAAAAGAGCTGACTGAGAAGGGAAGCTGGCTGGATCTAGGAAACTACGAGAAACTGGATTGCCAGAGAGCCTGGAAGAGGAGGCCATGAAACTCTACCACAGAGGATGAGCTGAAGAACTGTGTTTTGTCTGTTATGTGCTTATGTTTGAAGAAATAAAGCTACTTAAAGGAGACTGGGCATGACAGTGAGTGCTTGCTAAGCTGGGGAGAAGACATATTGAGTCACTATGTACACACAAAACATCAGACTGTGATATGATATGAATTTTCCTGCTTCCAAAATCAGAGAATTTTCTTGAGTCTGAGAGCAACTCCTGTGAAAAGTTCCAAGAAGGTCTAGCTATCTGTCAGGAACCCTAAAAAGATTTCTTCATTGTGATCCCTAAAAAATATTTAAAGAAGTTTGGAGTGGCAACCAGATGGTCAGACTGGAGTCGCTCAACTCACCAAAGTTTTGGATTTCTTCACAAGTCCAAAAAACCGCTTCATGTTAGAAGTGAGATGCAGAATAATGTGGTCTACATTTTAAAAAACTGACAAGCATTTTGGATGCCTCTGAGTCCAGGTACTCAAGGTACTTTAAAGGAACTCAAGCATTCAGCCTCTACAAATTGCATTCCTTTACGGTGTCTTAAGTTGGGAGCTTGCTTTAAAAAAAAATTGGCTGATATATTTAATGACCCCACATTTATAAAAAGTCCATTCTTTTCAAATAGTAAATTCTGTAAATTAGATATACAATCAAGTCAAATTAAATAAGAACCAATGGTCCGTCTAGCCCAGTATTCTGTCTTCAGACAGTGGCCAATGCCAAGTACCCCAGAGGAAATGAACAGAACAGGCAATCACTGAGTGATCCAACCCCTGTCATCTACTCCCAGGTTCTGGCAGTCAGAGGGCTAGAAACACCGAGAGCTTGGGGTTGCATCTCTTACTATCTTGGCTAATTGCCACTGATGGACATCCTTCCTCCTATCCTTATCTAGTTCTTTTTTCAACTCTGTTATAGCGTTGGCCTTCATAAGATCCCTGACAACGAGTTCCACAGGATGACTGCATTATGTGAAGAAGTGCTTCCTTTTGTTGGTTGTCTATTAATTTCTTTGGGTGACCCTGGTTCTTGTGTTATGTGAAGGAGTGAATAACACTTCCTTATTTACTTTCGCCACATCAGTCATGATTTTATAGACCTCTATCACATCCCCTCTTAGTCATCTCTTTTCCAATATGAACAGTCCCAGTCTTTTTAATTTCTCCTCATATGGAAGCTGTTCCATGCTCTTAGTCATTTTTGTTGCACTTCTCTGTAGTTTTTCCAATTCTAATATATCTTTTTTTGAGAGGGGGTGACCAAAACTGCACACAATATTCAAGGTGTGGGTTTTTCATAGATTTATACAGTGGCATTATGATGTTTTCCATTTTATTATCTATCCCTTTCTCAATGGTTCCTAAGATCTGTTGGGGGGTGGGATAGCTTAGTGGTTTGAGCATTTGCCTGCTAAAGCCAGAGTTGTGAGTTCAGTCTTTGAGGGGACCATTTAGGGATCTGGGGCAAAAATAAATAAATAAAATCTGTGATGGGACAGTACTTGGTCTTGCTAGTGTAGGCAGGGGACTGGACTTGATGGTCTTTCCAGTTCTAGGAGATCAGTATATCTCCATTTATTAACTTTATTATTATTACCTTTTTTGACTGCCCCAGCACATTGAGTGGATGTTTTCAGAGAACTAACTGCAGTGACTCCAAGATGTCTTTCTTGATTGTTAACAGCTAATGTAGACCCCATTTTGTATGTATGGTTGGAATCACTTTCCAATGTGCATTACTTTGCACTTTCCGGTATTGAATTTTATCTGCCATTTTGTTGCCCAGTCACCCAGTTTTGTGAGATCCCTTTGAAACTCTTTGCAGTCTGCTTTGGACTTAACTATCTTGAGTAATTTTGTGTCATCTACAAATTTTGCCACCTCATTGTTTACCCCTTTTTCCAGCTCATTTACAAATAAATTGAACAGCACAGATCTCAGTATAAATCCCTGGGGGACACCACTATTTACCTCTTTCCATTCTGAAAATTGACCATTTATTCTTGCCCTTTGTTTTCTGTCTGTTAACCATTTACTGATACCTGAGAAGACCTTCCCTCTTAACCATAACTAATTTGGCTAGAGATATGGAGTGAGTCTCCACAGGTACTTGATGTTTTAAAGAGCATCCTGCAAATCTGCTGCCTGTCTTAAGGAGAAGACAACAATTCACTCTGTTCTTGGCCAGACTCTTTGAAGCAGAGACCCCTGGCATCAGTTCTGGGCAGTTTATAAAGAGTTACAGCTCCTCCTTGGACCATTTCTCCCCATATGAGAAACTGCCACAATGAGCTCCCCAGCCTGCCAAGTTGGCAGACTCAATTCTGAAATCTGGAGAGAAGCCAGAAATCACTACAGCATTCTGAACCTCCACTCTCAGTCACTCATCCATTTGGATCAGCACTCTGCTTATATTGACATAGGAATTTCCTGATCATAATTTGGACTCAGTGAATATCTCTCTGCCTTCATACCTAGAAACTGCTAAGCAGGCTCCTATTAAAATATTTGGGTTGATCCATACCATAGATTAGCCTCTTGATTGATTTTTTAGAAACCTGGAAAGGCGTCATAAACATTCTGCAGTTTTCTTTCTCACATCTGCTCAGCACACAGGGACATAGTCTTAATGGTAATAAAAAAAGGACTGAGAAATTGCCTGTCACATAGACTATAATCTGTTTATTTACAATAAAGTTAATTGGTGATTCTATTAATTCCAGCAGGTGAAAACTTTTCTGAAGCTTCCCTCGGGGAGTTGTTTCCTCATTCGTTGAATAGAATGGTTCATGAAGAACTACTGGGAGCTACAAGCAATATAGGGTCACGTGCAGGAACTGACAATCTCTCGCTCTTCTCCCAGATGAAGAAACCCAGAGACAAGAGCAGACAAAAATGCAAGAAAAAGGAGAAAATGGGAATAGTGGGAATCTCTGGAAAACATAAAAGTGTATTCTCTTTACCAAGAGTTATAAGCTTATTTAGCTTCCCTGCTGTTTATATACCTGGTTCTGAAGTTGGACCTGGTACTATATTAATAAAACCTGGGAAAGGAATTTATGAAGGAAGTTGCTCTCCCTTTTCCTAGGTTCTCTGCAAACTTTGCATATCTGCTTGTCAAGATGAGGTGATATCTGTGGTAATGGCTGCTTTGAGAGTTCTAAATATGTCTGACAAGGTTATTCAAAATCAAGGGTAAAACCCTGTCCCCACTAAAGTCAATGGCAAAATTCCTATTGACTTCAATGAGGTTGGGATTTCACCACAGATATTTAATGTAAAGCAGCTGCTACTATGGAGCAATATCATAGTAGTCAGAATGTTGTGTCCTGGAAGTTATTTTTAAAGATTATTTGTTTTGTGGTTTTTGTCTGAGAAGACATTATAACTTCTTTTGTCGTATATATACACAGCATTCATCAGGGAAGCTACATAAAAGCATAAAAATACTTTTGATGTATGGGCATCATAACACTTATTTGTTAAAATCCAGATCCTTATCACAACAATAAAAGAATGATAGAAAAGAAGCTGCTCCCTAATGCAGAGAGACACAATTTATCCTACCTTGTGTTAGGCTGGCTCATTGCAGACTTGACACAAATTATATACTTCCCTACAGAGCCCCCTTGCTCTGCAAACTGGACCAAGAAACCCTTTAAGATTTAAAGCGACATCTTGTAATTTGTACAGAGTTTTCAAGACCCCAAACCTTTCTTTTGAAATACCAGAGAAACTGTAAATGGCAGCTGAATGTCCTGAGAGAGACACTTCTAAATTGTACACACTTTTAAAGAATTGCAATTCTTATAATTTTTTCAGAAATAATATAGCACAATTCAAAGGTATAATTGCTTTGAGACTCTGACTCTCTTATGATCCACTCCCTTTACACAGGTCCATTGCTGTAAAGGGGCAGAGAGCTGGTGGAGACAACCACAGAACTAGCATAAAATCTGTATATCAGAGTAATTAATACCTTGATTGGCACTAGGACACATTGGAAGCATCACCATGAGTTGAAAGTGTTCTTCTGGGTGTGGATGAAAGTATGGCTAGAGTACAATACATTCTGGCTGCTCCCTGCTGCTATAGGAGCCTATAGACTAGGGAGCTATTGACAGCTGATGAATATGCAAGTATGTTTTGCCATGGGCTTAGCAGGCCCTGAGCCAGACTAAGTAAAGGAGATACCAAGGGATTTAAAGTAAACATTGCCCCTCCTATGGCCATGGGCATAGCCCAAGAGCTGGCTCTCATTAATTATTTTCTGAGCTACCAGTGTGAAAGTGCCATTTTTTGGTATGTAACCTAAGTAATTCCCTATAATAGACAAGGAGGTCACTAAAGACAACAGACTTGGGGAGAAAAAAGTAACACGAAACAGTAAGGGCCTATAAGGGTCCGTAACGTGAGCTGTCTGACCTAGTGGTTGGAGCAAGGAGTACAGTGAGGGTTGTAGTCATGCTTAGAGTCAAAGCTCGATTCAGAGGCAGAAGTTATGTCATGGGTCAAAGCAGAGATAGGGCAAGGTAGCAGGAACAAGGAACCAGGCTTGGGAGGAAGCAGGAATTTAGTCTCAAAGGTCTGGGAAACAACAGGCCTAGCAACTAGTTGCTCAAACAAGAGATGGGACAGAAAGAGGAATCTGTATATGTAGTGATGTTCAGTCAGCTGTCTGCCATTAGTCATCTGACCCTACTCAACCAGCAGGTGTAGCTGCTAGTAGTGGGGTATTATCAGCACTTTCCTTACCAGGTCTTGAAGCTTGGTTGGGCTTAGGATAAGGCTCCTGATTTTTCTTTCATGTTCTTGATACAGCGAAAGGGGTCATGATCAGTCACCAAGAAAAAGTTCCCCAGTAAGTAATACCGCATATGTTGACTGCCCATTTAACCATGAGGGGCTCCCGTTCTATGGTAGAATAGTGTGTCTCGCATAGGAACAGATTCCAGCTGAGGTACAAAATGGGGTGTTCTCTCCCCCACCTCTTGTGACAATATGACTCCTATTCCTACTCTGGATGCATTGGTCTGGAGGATTAAGAGCTTCTTAAAGTCGGGTTGGGCTAACACAGTCTCCCGGGTCAGTTGTTCTTGAAGTACGTGGAAAGCAACCTCACATTCTTCTGTCCATTGGATCTTCTGGGGCTGTGTTTTCTTCATTAAGTCTGTCAGGGGAGCAGTCAGTGTGGAAAAATTAGGGACAAACCGCCGATAATATCCCATTAGCCTCAAGAACTGCCGTACTTGCTTTTTGGTTTTAGGGGTAGGTAGTCCCTTAAAGCCTGTACTTTCCCCCCTGCCCTACCATATAGCCTAGATATTTACTTCTTGTTGCCCTAAATGGCAATTGGCTGGGCTCACCGTGAGGCCCGTGTCACCTAGAGCCTGTAGTACCTTCCCAGCTGACACTATAGATAGTGATGTCATCAATGTATATTGTGGCATACCAATTGTGGGGGCTCAATATTCATGAGCCTCTGGAATGAAGCTGCAGCCCCATGTAACCCAAAAGGCATCACTGTAAATTGAAAGAGACTGGACAGCGTGGGAAAGGCTGTCTTCGCTCATGAGGTAGGTGTCAGAGGGATCTGCCGGTACCCCTTCGTCAAGTCCAGGCTGGAGATAAATTCTGTGTGGCCTAGTCTCTCCAATAACTCATCCTCCCATGACATAGGGTAGACATCAAAGCAGGAGATGGTGTTCACTTTACAGAAGTCGATGCCCAATCTGACCGAGCCATCCAGCTTGGGGATCAGCACTATGGAACTCCGCCACTGGCTCTTAGATTTTTCCACTACCCCTAGGGGTAGCATTGATTCCAACTCCTTCCACTCAGTCTCCTACATCTTCTTGGGGAGTGGGAGGTGGTTGTCTCTTACCTTTTGGGCAGGGATGGGAGTGATCTTTCCTGGTTGGGTGGATAATACCAATGGGAAAGCTGCCACTACCTGCCGCACCTGTTCCTGGTGAGTAGGGTTGAGTTCCTGGCCCATGGCTATGGACCCTGACTCCTCAGACTTGCCAGCCAATGGCCCTACTTCAGATTTTGGGGGGCATGGGGTGATCATGAAGCCCTCTCAGTCCTTCCATGCTTTAAGGAGGTTTATGTACTGCACTTGGATGTCCCTTCGTTGTTAGACACCTGGATCTCATAATTGATAGCTCCAGTGCGGATGATAGTCTGGCTGCACCCCAAGTCCACCAATGCCATACCTGGAGTTCCATCCACTCGCACTGAGATCACGATCTTTGTTGGCCCATCCTTCCGAGCTCGTCAGTCCTCCACCAGGACCTGCCCATAATTACAATCCATGTTGGGACACTCTCTCCTGAAGTGTCCCATTTTCCATGTTGACAGCATTGATCCTGGTTCCCTTCTGTGGGTGGGGTGCTTTGTGGTAGGCTCAGCTCCCCCCCACGATTTCTGGCCCTGAGACATGTATGACCCCAAGGAGCCCTATGTCCTGAGGGTTGTCGGGGACCCCATCTGCCTGGCATGTAACCAAGGGCTTCCCCCTCCTATCTTATACATTGATCCCTATGGGGGTCGGTCTCCCCCTTCTGAAGACCTTGTCCTAAGACCCGTCCGTTTCGCCTGCTTGACCTCCATGTAGTCTTCAGCAAGGGACGTAGCCTCCATGAGGGTTTTCGACTGATGTCGCTGCATCCCTTTCCCCTGATGGGCAGGATCTGAAGGAACTGCTCCAACTCCACATCCTCGGGAATTTGGCAGCTGGTGCGGCACTCCAGCTCTAGCCATCTCCAACAGAGGTCATGGCCCCTCTGGGCTACTGCCTGGGGTCTGGCCCCCAGTAGATATTTCTCTCAGCAGAGCCTCTGCTGGTACATCTCCGGATTGATGCCTGTCTGGTCTAGGATGGCGTCCTTACTTAATCTTCTCATATCGCAGCACCTCTTACGGGTCAAGATTGTGATAAGCGGCCTGAGCCGGCCCCATTAAGTATGGGGCTAGAATAGTTGCCCATTGTTCGTGGGAGTCACTGAGTGGCAGTAGCTACCCATTAGGAAGGCCTCGGGGTTGTCCCCAGGCTCCATCTTGTAAGACACACTGGTAGTCCCCCAAAGCCATCCCCAGGGCTCTCTCTGGCTGGGGTGTGAGAAGGACTTGATGCCAGCTTTAACAAGGCCACTACCTGTTGGAAGAGCCAGTCTTGATTTACTTGCTGATGGGCGGCCAACTCCCGAATCAGCTGTTGGTGTGATTCTTGTTGCTGGACTGTCCATAGTTGCTGTTGGGTAGCCAGTTGCTGTACAGATGTGTCTGCTGTTGCAGTTGTTGTGCAGCTTGTTGCTGCTGGTTTTCCAGCAGCCATTTCAGGACCTTTTTGGTCTCCATCCAGTAAGTGTGGGTCCTTCTATCAGGCCCTGTTCAGTGCCCACATTCTGTACCACATGTGGCGGGTTTTGTGCCGCATCAACCCCTTGAGTCGGGGGGGTGGGGTGGGGGAGTAGTACCCCTACTCTCTACGCCTGTTTTATCTGCCCCACGGTAGTCAGCACAGTGTGGCCCAATGGCCAGAGTCTGTATACTGCCTCCCCTTAGTGGGGTAATGTGACCAGTGGCCAGAGTCCATGCAATGTGCTCCTAAGGCAGTGAGATCAATGGCCAGAGTCTGCCTAATTCCCCCTCCCTTAGTGGGATAGCATGACCTAGCGGCCGTAGTCCATGAGATATGCCCCTCAAGCAGTTCAAGAGTCCATCTAATTTCCCTTCTCCTAGAGGTATAGCACGGCTTAGTGGCTGGAGTCCATGTTGCCCCCTTTGGAGGAAAAACAGGGCTCAGGTAACTGGGATTGTCTCAACGTGGTGGTGACCCCGGATAGGAGTGGCCTGGGCCCACCCGACTCCTGACCTAGGGCCCTGACAGTGTTGGAGCAGTTCACCATGGGATCAGCGGGAAATCCTACCAAAACATGATTTATTATTACCTGAATTCCTAGAAGATAGGTTTACTTTAATATTTACCATAGTTTGGCAGAGTTGCCAAAAAATGTCCACATATTTGATAAGATCAGTTGACATTTTCTCTGCTAAGGTTATATTTGTATATATCTCACACTCATATAGGACATTCCATCTGATGCTCTCAAAGTACCTTATCAAAATTAGTAAGTTAGGACCCACCGCTCACCTTCTTCTGCAGGATGGCGTGTGGATGGCTTGCCTGGATTAACTAATATCACTGTCACTTACTTTGTTTTCAGGCTGTTTCAGTCTTCTCTACATTAATTGTATTGACTACTTTCATAGTTTTTGAGTAGAGCTGCTGTTGTTTTCTGACTCCTTATCTCTTTTTTTCCACCTGACTCTAGCCACTTATCATGCCCATGACCTACCAATGTGATTTGTTTATTTTACAAAAGAGAGATTCTTTTTTTCTAGGGCAGTTGTGTTTTGGAATTGTTCACCTTATGATAAGATTTCCTATATCATTTCTTTGACATTTCTATCTACATTTGGGAGACATCCAAGTTCATGCCAGTTGTGTTTATTGCACAAAGATCTTGGCATCAAGACCACTGATGACACACACTGAACTTTGCGGGGAAATATCCTAGTTTCTCAGTATGCTTTTTTTCTTATTTTCAGCTTTGGCTGTCATCCCGTAATATCATCAAAGTAGCTAGGTCTTCTGAGGGTCAAGAAAAGAGAGAGTGGAAATCAAGAGAAAGAAGTTTTGTGGGAAAGGAAAAAATAGCACAGGTGAGTGGGAGAATAGCACTCTGAAAGTCTTACCCAGAGGTATGGAGAAAAGAAAGCTACTTTTATTCACAGGGAAAAGAGAGTAGATGGTCATGCTGTAGGAAATGAGATAATTAACAAATGATTCCAGGGAAAGGTTGGCTAAAGGATCTAGCTGCCTCAGTTTATCTATAATGCAGCCAAACTATAGGGATTATCTATACCAAATCTTCAAGTTATGTTGGTTGAGCTATTGGCTGTGAGTAATTCATGCATTAGAATGTGCCTTGTGTGTCTGGGAACTCTCAACAAATTGATCATATTTTTATTTATTTAATTTGTGTACTTGACAAATAACTTTTACAAACATACTTGGGTCCATGGTTTTTTGTGTGTGTTTTGTTCTAAATGGTTACTCCTTGGAGTAGTCATTATATGTTTGTGCAACACCTAGCCTACTTTGAGTGCTCGATAAATAATAGCACCAACAGAAGTGAGAAAATGAAATGTTCACAAACTCCCAGCTTCCAGCCTAAGGACCAGATCCTCATAAACTGATATAGTGCATTGATTTCAAGACACAGTGATTTATACTGAAGGTCTGGCCTAGCGAGAGTAGGCATTTACACAGATATGAAGTCTGAGGTTCTCTCTTTGGTTAGTACGCTGCCCAGATGAGGAGGGATTGGAGTTGGCATCAAGTTCTGCTGTTGGCAGTAGTTAGAGTCAGGAACAGTGAAATGTCCATATGTATTTCAAAGTCCCAAGGAACGAACCTATCCTCTGGGCCCTGTGCTCAACCCCTTCCTTGGGTTTAATTTCCTTGCCCTGGCTCTGGTATTGAGCAACATCCTGCCCAACCTAAGTCTTCCTGAGGCCTCTCGCCTCCTATACTCTTTGGTGTGCCTGCCTGCCTACCTGAATTCTCTCAACCTATATATAAGGGGCCCAGGTGTCTAAGTTATCACCTGATCCTTATTTAGTCCCACCCTCTCTGGCTGACGTGTAACTGCCTAATTATTTCCCAGGTGAAGTGAATGCAAATAACCGGACCTTTAACCCCTTCTTTCCTGTGATGGGAGTATCATCCCATCATAATTATAGTGACCTAGGTCATGTTACTGGGACCAGGAAATGAAACATAATTTCTTATTAGCAGTCCTACTTGTTGGAGTTATACTATGGAAGTGAAGTATTAATTGATAATAGTCAAAGATCTCCCTAGCCACTAAAAACCTCAAGGTCGCTCCCAACACCACCTCCTAAGGAAAAGATACAGCGCTAGGATTATAAAGTTGGGCTCTGCTACACTGAGTGAGTCTCAGCGTCAAACTTTAAATTTGAATGCCCAGCCCCTGAACCCAGATGTACCAAGTCAAGAATTCTGTCAGCTTGAGCAGCTGATCTCAAATGATGGGCTGGAAGATTACAGGAAAAACAGGTTAACATTTTCAAAATACCTAAGGAACCTATGTCCACTGAAAGTTATTTTTTTAAGAACAAAGACCCAAACCATAAATGAATTTATAAATCAAAACCAAGGCTTTGAATTACTGCCAGAAATCTAATGAAAGCCAGTCCAGTCTATGGATCATTGAGGTAAAAACTCCACTAATATTACTAAGTGAGTGAATAGTAATGTTCTGCACTTATTTATTATTTTATTGTTTTGCATTTAGGGGGCTCAGTCATGTATCAAGGCTACAGGGGACAGAATTCTGTGTATAGCCACTGTACACACACACACACACACACACACACACACACACACACACAAACACACACACACACACACAAACACACGAAAAGAAACACTGGGAACAGGTGGGACCACAGGATAACAATGAGACACTTAAGAACAGCATAAGAAGTGGTCAGAGTACACCAGATGTCCAACCACTGCTGAGCTTTTTGTGCTAGCTATATCAAGAGGTCCTTCAAGGGTAACCTGTGTAAAGTGTTTTGTAGTAATAAAACAGAGAGAGAACTGTGCTAAGGACCACATCTGAAAGAAAAGGCCACACATTCCTTGCCCAGCAATGTCTAGGAGGAAACATAGCCATTGGATATTGCTGATATTTGGACATCTAGAAGCAACTAAAGATACAATAGGACCCACAGTTATGAAATGTTTCCATAAAAAGGAGGCATACTTTCTCAGTAAAAGAACCAGGAATATCCTCCAGTCTGCCAGCATTACCACTGTCTTATATGGACTTACTCTTCTGACATACAGATAGCTCTCAGCCAAGCACCAGTCACAAACAGATACAGGGAATATGAAGGGATTTCATTATCCAGATCCAGGATAAAAGAGACATAAAGCTGAATGTGGTTAATATACTGGTGACTTTGCAATCCTCAAGCCGCACTGTGGGTAGCTTGCTCTTTTCAATCCAGTTTATTAAGAGGCAGACAGCTTTTCTACTTGGTACCATGGTGTCTGTTGAAGGCAACACTCAACATGTGCAGATCTGAAAATGAATGTGTTGCAGCTGTGTCATAATTTGAATCTATCACATAATAGGGCAAAAATGGTATGTGCCATCAAGGACGGGGATTTACACACTGCATTAATTCAACTAATTGAATGTTCAGTTTTCCTAAGCTAACAGAAGAATGGGGAAAATGCATTGCCTAATGAGCAGAAAGACTGCACACATTTTACCAACTCATTTACTTTTACAATTCATATCAAATTTATTACAAATTTTAAACAAAACATTATTTTAAGTAGTTATCATTTTTATTAAAGCAATTTCCACAATGGAAGCAAAGTTGATAGGAGTTTCTATGTTTGGGTGCTTATGTGTTGCAACACAGAAAACAAATCAAGGTAAATGAACGACCCAGATAGACACCGTTAGTCATTACAGAGGAAATAACAAAGGAGTAGAGGGTGAGAGGAAAAGGGAGAGTGAAAAAAGAAAAGGAAAGAGAGTGTAAACCAAATAAAGGAATGAAGGGAGGACCAACATATTATGTTCTATATATCAGATATACGCTCATTTTTTTACATGCCATCTTATATTTTTATCTAGTTTATCAGTGTCTGAGTCACTATTGTCCATTGTTTTCAGATGTCCTCAACTTTGTCTGTATATTGTCTTGAAATCTGAATGCTAGCATGTCAAATGAAGTGGATTCTGTTTGTGTGACAGTCTAGACTTTGGCTATGGGCAGTTTTTGTCCTTCAAAATTTAAAAGTATGATTTATTTTTCCCATATCATGAAACATTCCACCATAACCTGTTGTTAAGGTTAAAGTTGTGATTCACCTGCAAATCAAATGATCAGAGAGAAAACAAAGCACCTCTTGCTTTGACATCAGAGCTAGACAGAAGAGGGGATAATAGTAGGGAAGGGTAACAAAATAATCACTGAGAGGTAACATTCGTGTAGGCAGCTGTCATAAAATATCTCTGTATAACTGAAGGGGAAAAAAGCAAGACCTGCAGTAGAGTTGGCTGAATAATTCATTGTGAATAAATTATCCAACAAATGTAACGCACACACTTTTAATAAAATAACAGAACCTTATTTCTGCTAATGTAACCCTACTTATAAGTGCATGCTAAAAAGTTTGTGTACACCAAGGATAGCCTGTGGGCTTAGGTTTGGTCAGTTAAATTACCAGGTATTGTTCACACTACATGACTGTATAATCTGTTGTTGGACTTGGTAATGATTATGTCTCCCTCTAATGGCTAACCTCAGCTAAAGCTGGGTACTATTGCACAGTTTAAGGAATTCTCCTTTGGCTCCAGTAGAAGAGACCTATGTTTTTGGTGCTGAAGACCTAAGATTCAACTCTCCTATATGCATTACATCTCGTCATAGTTTGTTACATAGAATGAATGAAGCTTATTAAAAGGGAGAATAATTAACGATAAATGGATACTGGCTACTAATGAACATCTTTGCCTAGAAATATAGGTCTTCATAAGAAGAAAAGATTCTCCAAACATTTATTGTTCAGGACACTGAGGAATTATAGGGACTGTGCACATAGTCAAAGTAAATGCCTGCTTGGAAATTGAATAAATATTTGCAGACTCTGTTTTTTATAGTATTAGCCAGTTCTGTCTTGGAGGTTCATGTATAAGTAGGCATATGTGTGGAAAGAGAGGGCAAGGTATACCCATAAATAAATTTAAACTACATATGGTAAAAGATTTCAGTTATTGAACGTATTTCAAAACTTGATGTAGATAGAACACAGAGAGTATTCTATACATACCATATAAAATAATCTATATATACACTGTAGAGAGAATATTAATGAATTACACTGTAGAAAGAGAATATTCATGAAGTAAAAAGACAAATTGTAAAAGTTGGCTGACAGAAAAACTGCATTATTGTTCAACAGCTGGGACTGATTTGCAATGTTGTGGGCAGTCTGGGACATATAATTAAGTTGTGGGAATCAGAGAAAGTTCTAAATTTATCAGTTTTAAATTAATTTATGAATTATCATTGTGTGGAGTTTACAGTAGATAATTTTAAAAAATTACAATATGCATTGCAGACACTTCACCTGCTGTGTAAAAAGTCTGTGTCCAGTAACGTTTCCAACCATGCTGTGTACAACCATTTTTGTATCTTTATCTCTTGCTCTGATAAGCTGCATAGTAAAGAACCTTAGAAACTTTTCTCCAGCTTGAGTGAGTGGGTGTATAACTTATTTTACAGCTAATAGCAAGTTTAAAATTAGAGACACAGGGTAAAAATGTTTTGTTCCAGCAACAAGCTGTTAGGAAGGCTTTTTTTTTCTCTTCCATCTCCTTTTTTCAATGCCTTCCTCTCTTCCTTGACAACTTTTTATAAATTATACATGGGAAAATCAACACACACCATTTGTTGCCAAAACAGCGAGTTCCCTTTTACCCCCAAATAAATGTTAGAGAAGAGCTCTGAGTGGCTCAAAATCTTGTCTCTCTCACATGGATGGCAGGTTGCATGACCTGGGAGAGGCTGTGCCTCCTCACAGAGCCAGGTGTGCCCCCTCCCCACTGAGTCCAGTAGGTCTGGTCCTGCTCCAGCCCCCTCAGTGCTCCGGTTCAAGCTGCAGCCATGTGTCACCCGCCACACCTTCCAGGCGTTTTGGAAGTGGAGACGCTGGGTCCATGACCTGCTCGCCCTCCCGCGCTCTGGGGCTTGGGAGTCTGTGGCCATGTGCCACCCACCCTCTGGGCTGGAGGGCTAGACTGGGCTGGTGGTCACAATGGAGGGGGCTCTGGGCTCCAGTTGGGGGTAGAAGGGGAGGGGCCTCAGTCAGAAGGGGCAGAGCTGGGGCTAGCCTCCCCCCCCCCAGGCAGTGGTTCACACGCCACCCATGATATCTCACAAACAGAATTTGGTCCAATAAAAGATATTACCTCATCAACCTTGTCTCTCTCAGAGCCATTATGTTATTTCTCTACTTTTCTATTCTTCTGTTTCTCAAATTCCATGCTTAGCTATTCTTGCTTCTCCAAGAAGTACATCTTGATCTTACATTCTGGAAGGAACTGTTGATATAGTGACTCTCCAACTGCCAATATCTAACTATGTATCATGTATCTCATAGGTTTTCATTCTCCTTGATTCTTTGTAATATAATGGCCACTCCCTTGTAGAGTGATACTTCTCTTTTCTGTTCTATTATCTCTCTCTCTCTCTTTGCTGATTGTGAAGATTAAATCATGCTTGGAAGGCATTATGATATGATCAGATGAAATGTGAAAAGCATATTAATCAATAGCCATATAAAGTTCACTATTCTGCTTGCATTCCTAATTGCCAAGTATGGAGCCAGTGGATTTAATTTCCTCTCTGTTACCACTCTCAGATTCTTTCCATGATCATTAAAACTTGCAGCATAAGGCCATTGATCTACTATACATTATTTTACATTTTCCCATCTTAAATTGCAGAATATGGTGTGAATCTATGTCTATGTTTTCTTCCATTCCCTATGGATCTCTCTTTCCTGTGTGGTTTTGACTGGTCATCCCACATTCACATCTACAAATAAAAGGCCTGATTCTGTCATACCCATTAATGCTTTGGGCCCCTGTCACAGTGTGGCGACTCACCCTTGCGACGCCTCCTGCTGGTCTCTTGGGGAATTAACGTTCCAGCCTCTGGAGCGCCCTCTGCAGGCTGATGTCCCGCTTGCTACTGTCCCTCCCGGACCCCGGTGTCCCCTTCCCTGGGGTGCTTCCTCTGGCAGTTCCCCCTTAGATATCAGGGTCTCCCCTCCCCAGGGAACCTCCACCCCCTGTCACTACCTTACCTCAGCCTATGGGCTACTGCCAGTCACCATCTAGCCCTCTTTCACTGGAGCCGACTGCAGTCTGTTTAAGCCAGTCATCATAGGTAAGGGGGGTTTGGCCTGCTGCCTCTGCCTACCCGTGGGCTGACCCCTACAATTCCAGTACTCTTTTTTAGGCCTGGGACCAGGCCCTGAAGCCTGGGGAGTTGCCAGCCTGGAGCTCCTCAGCTCCTCTGGACTGTCCCTGAAGCCCTACTCCACTCCAGGTACCTTCTTAAAATCCCCAGCAGCCAGGCCAGTCTGCCTCCACAGCGAGAGGAGGAGACTCTCTGTCTGAGCTCCTGGCTTCCCTGGCCTTTATAGGGCCAGCTGGGTCTCTTTGGTACATGGCCCCCAGCTGAGGCTGCCTCCCAATCAGCCCAGCTTTTCCCTTGTCCCAGCCCTCTCCCAGGGCTGTTTTGAGCCCTTTTAGGCTGGAGCAGGGTGACCACCCCACAACTGCCACAATTCAGGAAAGCATCGCCTGATTCAAGATAACATTTAACCAAATGCTTACCTTTAAGCATAAGTCCTATTATTTAAATTACACACTTCAAAGTTAAGGGTGTGCTCAAGTGTTGTCCTGAACTGGGACCTTGCTCTGTATGTGGTACTCAATGGGGCTATTACCAGATTAAAATATTATTCAGTGTGAGCAAGTGTAACATGGGAACGCATGGCATTAGCTGTGGGATGCAATTGAAGAAATCAACATTTCCAGAATGAAAATCTGGAGTTTCTCATTAGAACTGGATGTACAATCTTGCTTTTTAATCAGAAAGATAGCAGAAGTGAAAATGATACTATCAGAAATTGTATATTGAATATCAGTAGATTTCAGGAACTGACTGCAAAGTGTAAACATCAGCAAAGGAGTATTTAAAGATCAAGAAAGCCTTGGTGTGAAACACAGAGACAATTTTAAAGTTGGCCTCATGTCTAACTAAATCATATCAACACACCTTTATTGATTTACAAACGAGAGTTTATTAGGTGTAGAAGATGTTATATCAGGGTTTAGCCACATTTATTACTTTTAGGTAGACTAATTTTATTAGTTTAGAAAATAAATGTAATGATTGTACTCTGCCTTATTTGTGTACACCTTATTTGTAATGATTTCTATGTCATGTGACTCCATATATTTCATTAAGTTCAATCAGTGTGTTTATTTGTGCCTAATAATCCACAGGCATCCCCAAACAATAAATGGTTTTAATTTAAATATGATCTTATTAAAATCATAATTGCTATTGCCGTTAAAAGAAAGTGTAAATGTAAAAACTGGAAGAATGAACTCTAGCAGTAGCATAGTGCATTCACATTAAGAAATTCCACCATACAGCTATCTCTCATACAAGGCTTTTGTACATCATCTCACTTCATTGACATTGGTTATAAATGCCCTCTGTATGAGAAACACCTTGAAATAACATTTTAAATCAGTGCATTTCAAGAGCTATTGATTACAACTGCACCTGGTAATGAAGCTCTAGTTAACTGTTTGCCAGAATTTCCATTACAAAACATTACTTTCAAGGGTTCATAACTTGGCTGTACACATCTGAAAATAATTTGGCCATTTTTAGCAAAGAGAATCAAAATCAATTAGGAGTTAGTGGTTGTAGATGCTTTTTGTACTCCTGTAATTCAAGATCATTCATGGATCATCCTCCTTCCCTAGATTCTGCTACCTTTACATTGAGTAGAATCTTACCCTTTGACTTAGTCCCATTGATTAATGGGACTAATTGCTGACTGAGATATTGTTCAATGTGAATAAGGGTTGCATGAGAGAGCTCTAATTTTGCAGGCCATTATCCGAGACGTAAACTAGCTAAACTGGCAAAAGTTTTTTTGTATTAAATTTATTTTCAAGAAAAGTGAGCATACTAAGAGTCTGATCCAATTCCAGTTGAAAGAAACTGGAGTCTTAACGTTGATTTTAATGGGAGTAGGATCAGGGCCGATTTTTTTTCCATTGAAACTTCCACAGCCATTAAGGGTTATCATGCCAATAGTCATCTTTTTAGCATCCTTCCTGTATGTATAGTGTTAATAGACTTGACAGAACCTAAAAGTTCCAAGGTTTTTATCATGTTCCCAACCTCCAGTGGAACTTATATTCTATCAAGTCAAAGAACTACATTTGAAAATGCTACTAAATACACATAAAACATTGACTTATCTTGGCTGATTTTTGAAAATTCCTAAACGGTATGTATTTTTAGAAGCTCATGCTCCAAAGGAGCCTTAACTGTAAAGGACAGTAACTTCCAAAGAAAGATAAGGAAATGTAATGCACAGGAAACTATGTTCAAGTATATGCAGGCATTTGACTTTAGATTTCAAATCACGGATACTCTAATTTAAATTTATCATTCTAGGTTTAGCAACTGCTTCCTTGCTTCTCCACATCTGGTAAAATCTCAGAACATTCGACTGTGATTTTAAGAAAAAGTCAGAACATCAGAATGCTGCTGTCCTAGCACAGATGAAGAAAAGAAGACCTGCAGTGAAATGGTTAAGTCATCCTCTCATATCTATGCAGTTCAGGGGCTTCACAGTTGTGTGAAATCTTATAGAAAGTGACACAGGGCCAGATTTTTAAGGTATTTTGGTACCTACAGATGCAGATAGGCACTTAATGCCATTTTCAAAAGTAACTAGGCTCCTAACACCCATTAATGTCACGCCTATCTATCTTTAGATACATAAATGCTTTTAAAAATCTGGTTCCTTGTATACATAATCCTATATCTAGGCCTAATGACATAAGCCAATGATAGAATGACAACTTTCATTTCTAATTTCCATGATTTTATTAGTTATAAAGTTACCCATAGTTACTATGTGCTATCTCTATATATCTTCATTTACATAAATATATATAAACACATTTTTTAAGATACAGTGTGAAGTGAGGGATATATATTAGTGAATTAAAAAGAAGTTTTAAATCAGATTTCTCCTCATGCCATGGAAGTGATTGTGATGTCATTAACAAAGAATTGGGACATTAACCAACGAGTCAAGCAGACAAGGAGATTATTTAAAAACATCGATTTTCACAAAAACACCCAAGTAATCAGCCATGACAGGGAATCAATTATAGTTTTTAGTTTATCTGAGTGTGTCAGGGAGTGTTTGAAATATTAAAAATCATCTCAAGAAACAATATAGAAATATATCAAATCCACATTGGTCTACCTTAAAATGTAACATTCTTACTTTAGAAAAGCAAGGATTCTATGATATGCTCCTCTAAACTACAAATAATATGTGTTGGCACCAACATGTAATCTCAGTGGTAACATGTTTGTTTACTATTCCCATTTAGTAGAAAATCCCCAAATGCAAACAAAATTCTGACATTATCCAGTTGATGTAGATGAAATATCTTCCCAGAGTGTCATATTCCATAAGGCTCTAGTATTAAATCCACTCTGCTGTCTGCAGTTTTATGGAAATGCAGCATAGCTGGTTTTCAGAGCACCACTAAACTATATTTTACTTTGAATCTTAAATATCATCATGTAAATATATGAACAGGAATGTTTTGTAGTTGATAATTGAGCAATCACAAAATTGAATAAATGGTGTGTCCAGCTAGGCATATTATGGTCTTTGTTTTCTAATCCTTTTGTTGTGCTTCATTTTGTGAGTCCCCTGTACAGCTGAATAGAAAATGTTATCAATAAAGGCAAGCCATTAATCCACCCATGACAAAAATTAAGATACATTTGTCCTTTAAGGCTGACTGCCTCAGTTCTGTTCAGCTATAGAGGTCAATAACCTGTAAGTGTTTAATGAATATTGCTATAATGTTGCTTTCATTATTGAATTAGAGAAGACTTTGAAGAAGACATAATGGTTTTATGTGTTTTGTTTTATATTTATTAAACATCACAAAATGCATATGAATTATTACCAACAGTTAATAGTTTCAAAGATGAACATTTACAAAAGATTTACTTAATAAAAAGTCATTTAAAATTAGTAATAAATAAGAAGCTTATAATTTGTGAATCCTTAGCAAATCTGAAATACATTTATTACTGTAGGCTATTTTACAGTTCCTGGGGTTATCTTATTATAGTGTAATTTTGTATGACTATTATATACATATATTATTTAATGTTTATTATTCTTTTTATTATCAGCCGTAATTCAGAAAATGGCAAGGCCAATTAAATACAGCAGGGTAGGAACTAGTACCTGGATAAGGAAAAAGAGCACCTTCAGGATTAAGATACCAATTCAGCTAAGCACTTAAGCACATGCTTAAATCCAGCCCTATTCCAAGAAGCACTTAAGTGCTGACTTCTGTGGGATTTAAGCAAATATTTAAAGTTAAACACATGTTTACATGTAAGGCTAAATTAAGGTCCAAGTGAGTATCTTCTAAATATATTAAGAACCTGATTCTTTTCTCACTCTGGTTTTTCACTGGTGTAAGATTATTAAATTTAATGGAGTTACTCCTGGTTTACATTCTTGTGTGAGCAGATTATCAATAGTTATTATTCCATGTGTGTGTGTGTTTTTGGAATATCTATTCTTTATAGATAATTACCCTAAGACATACTGAAGAACTTCAATGAGTTACTGGACAGAAGAGGGACAAAGGAAATACTTTGTCTTCTCCCTTCCTTTGAACAAATGAGAGTCAGAAGTATCAACCATTATTGATGCCACAGGATAGCTGTCTTTTTTGCAATCTACTTACTGAAGATGGAGCTGTAGCCAAATTTCTTCAGAACAGCTGTTATACAATTCAACTCTATCAAAAGCCTTCTCATCTACTGAAAGACTTAAGCGAACCGGTGGACAATACTTACACTCATAAATAGAGATGGTTGGAAAGTTTTTAGTGAAACAGTTTTTTGTTGGAATGTATCAGTTGTATAAATAATTAAATATTAATTGAAGCAGGTAGCTGAATCAGGGTAGTCTGTATCTTAGGTAAATAGCCTAGTCACCACACTATTGTGGATTGGATTGCTCACTCTCTCGTCTGGAACAGGAATACAATTTCCCAACCAGCTCTACTCAGAACTGACAAATGGTACCCAGTAGTCACCTACTGCGGGACAGGCCCACCAAAGAAAATAACAGAGCGCCACTAGCTATCACCTACAGCACCCAACTAAAACCTTTCCAGCGCATCATCAAGCATATAACCTATCCTGACGGATGATCCCTCAGTCTCACAGACCTTTAGTGACTGGCCAGTCCTCGCTTACAGACACCCCCCCCAACCTGAAGCAAATACTCGCCTGCAACTACACACCACACCACAGAAAAACTAACCCAGAACTAATCCCTGCAATAAACCCCGTTGCCAACTCTATCCACATATCTATTCAAGGGACACCTAACCACATCAGCCACACCATCAAGGGCTCGTTCACCTACACATCAACCAATGTGATATTTGCCATCATGTGCCAGCAATGCCCCTCTGCCATTTACATTGGCCAAACTAGACATTCTCTACACAAATGAATACAGGGACAGAAATCAGACATCAAGGATTGTAACATTCAAAAACCAGTAGAGCACTTCAATTTCCCTGGATACTCAATACAGACTTAAAAGTGTCAATTTTTCAACAAAAAATCTTTGAAAACAGACTCCAAGAAGAAACTGCAGAATGGGAATTAAGTTGAAAACTGGACGCTATCCAATTAGACCTGAATAAAGACTGGGAGTGGATGGGTCATGACAAAAAGTAATTTTCCTCTCTGCTGATACTCACACCTGCTTGTCAACAGTTGGAAATGGACAACGTCCACCTTGATTGCATTGGCCTCGTTAGCACTACAAAAGTAATTTTCATCCTTTGATATTAACCCCTCCTCGTCAACTGTTGAGAATAAGACTTAACTGATTTAGCCTTATTAGCACTGACCTCCCATTTGTTAAGGAAATTCCCAAGTTAACATGTGCAGTAATATTTATGCTTCTTTCTGTATTTTTTACTCCATACATCTGATGAAGTGGGTTTTACCCCAAGAAAGCTTATTCCCAAATAAATGTGTTGGTCTCTAAGGTCTGATCTACTCTTCATGGTAAGGTCAAATTTATCTGCGTTAAATCGATCCTTCCACTTTGCCATCCTCACTACGATGCCATTTAGGTCGACCTAAAAGGGTCTTTCAATCGATTTCCAAACTCCTGCCCGAAAAGGGGAATAGTGCTGAAATTGACATTTCCAGGTCGAACTAGGGTTAGTGAGAACGCAATTTGATGTTACCAGCCTCCGGGAGTTATCCCAGAGTGCTCTAGTGTGACCGCTCTGGACAGCGCTCTGAACGTGGATGCACTGGGCAGTTAGACAGGAAGAGCCCCAGGAACTTTTGAATCTCACTTCCTCTTTGGCCAGCATGGCGAGATCTCCTTCACAGCTCACCATGCAGAGCCCACCAGCAGAGGAGACCATACAGTCCCAGAATCCAAAAAGGGCCCCAGAATGGACTGCAAGGGAGGTGCTGGATTTGATCACTGTGTGGGGAGACAAATCCATGCTGGCAGAACTGCGAGCCAAAAAAAGAAATGTTAATACATATGCCAAAGTCTCCAAGGGCCTGATGGAGAGAGGCCACAGCAGAGATGCACAACAGTGCCGTGTTAAAATTAAGGAGTTGAGGCAAGGCTATCAGAAAACCAAAGAAGCCAACGGACGCTCCGGGTCACAGCCCAAGGCATGCCGCTTGTACACCAAGATGCATGCCATTCTAGGGGGATCCACCATTCTACACTGAGCTGCATGCCATTCTAGGGGGGTCCGCCACAACTATCCCACCCGTGTCTGTGGAGTCCACGATGGGGTGATTGTCAGTATGTCAGAGGATGTGCTGGACAAGGAAGATGAGGTGGAGGAGGACTATGATGGCGAGGAGTCTACGGAACAGGCAAGCAGAGACACCTATCTCCCCGAAATCCAGGAGCTGTTCATCACCCTGGAGCTGGTAACCTGCCAACCCTCCCAGGATGGTATCCCGGACAGGGAAGGCGTGCAAGGCAGCCCTGGTGAGTGTCCCTTGGTCAATGGAGTGTCCGTTTGACAAGCTATTTTTTTAATGATTGCTGTGCCCTGAGGACTTGGGGTGCAAGAGTGTCTCTATCTTTAAAGAAATCCTCCCAGCAGTTCCCCAAGTTGGTTTTTTTGGGGGGTGGGGTAGGATTTGAATCTAGATGGCCAGCAGCATCTGGGACTGACTGTGATGTGGTAGTGGGGCACAGACGCTGTGCTGTGACCGTCTGGCTAACAGGGATCTTTCCCGATGCCAACCAGGCACTTGGGGGGGGGGGAGGGTTGCAACTCATCACAGATAATGTCTTATTTTCTGGTTTTCTAAATACCACTCTCCCTTTTTTTCATCCGACAGCTGAAACTGTTTCCAGCCTCCCGCTCTCATCCGCGTCCCACAGGCTCGCACAGATAAGGTGGCAAAAAAAACCACAGATGGGATGAGATGTTCACAGAGTTCATGCATTCTTCCCGCACAGAGAGAGCGGAGCTGGCTTGGAGACAGTCAATGCTGGACTGCTGGAAAGTGGTAACTGAGCATGAGGAAAGAAAGGATGAGCGGGAGCAGAGAAGGGATGAAAGGGAACAATGGAGGGACGAGGGAGAGGAGAGAAGGCAGGAAGCACTGCTCTGTCTTCTGGCAGAGCAAACCAACATGCTCCAGTGTCTGGTGGAGCTGCAGGAAAGACAGCTGGAGCAAAGACCGCCACTGCAGCCCCTCTGTAACTGCGCCCCCTCCGCCCCAAGTTCCATCGCCTCATCACCTGAACTCTGAAGAATGCAGGAGGGGGGCAGGGTCCGGGCACCTTGCCACTCCACCCCTGAGGACCATCCAAACACCAGAAAGGTGGCACTCCCAAAGTTATGACTTGTTCTGTGTTCCTGTCCTCCTCTCACCCGCCAGACCGCCCGGTGCCTACCCCCCCCCCCTCACTCCTTTCAGTGCTACATTTGCATCGATCCCACCATTTCTGTGACCCCTTAATAAAGAATGCATGGTTTTCAAACATCAATTACTTTATTATTTCTCAGCAATCAATGAAGGAATATGGGAGGGAGGGAGGGTGCCCAACAGTTCAGAGCAGGGGAGAACAGTTCAGAGCAGGAAAAAGGAAAAAGATGTAGAAATAAAAAAACCTTTAAACCGTTAGCCTGAGCAAGGCTATATCTGTTTACTTAACTGTAGCTTTACTCTAGCTTTGTTGTTTTTATAAAGGTTTTCATAAAGAATTTCATGAGCAAACAGTGAATGAAAAAAGAGTATTTAAACTTGTCCCAAACGTTTTGTTTCTCAGTAAACACCACCCAACTAATCTATAAATACAGGATATTTGTGAAATTGCAGAAGCATTTCTCAGAAAAAAATATGGAGATTCTGGGGTCATCTCTGTTATTCAGTGTGTCATGTCAGCCCCAAATAATCTCCATTGTTATTGGCCCACATACATCACAAATGATGCATCCATTGAAAATACTGTGTCCCTTACTTCCTTCTTAGAAGTAGCATTATCATAATGATTTTGACTTTCTGTGGTCAATTCTTCCTGTTCCAATCAAAGATTTCACGTGGCCCAAAAGCCATGGGTGAGTTTTTAATTAACTTCTCACACTTCAAGTAGCTCTGTCACTCCCTGATGTTGAACTTATTTATTTCCCTCCATTTTGGCTTTGCACAGCCAGCTGAACTTGCCTCAGGATAGGGAAACTCACTGAATTGGTGGCCTATAGGGCCTATTGTAGAGATACCAGGTCTCTGAGGACCAGATATGATAAGGCCACAGAAGACCAAAATTACATTCCTTATGGAGAGGGATAGCTCAGTGGTTTGAGCATTGGCCTGCTAAACACAGTGTTGTGAGTTTAATCCTTGCAGGGGCCATTTAGGAATCTGAGGCAAAAAGTCTATCGGGGACAGTACTTGGTCCTACTACTATAGGTAGGGGGCTGGACCCAATTACCTTTCAAGGTCTTTCCAGTCCTATGAAATAAGTTTATATATCCATATTATAGTAATTTCGTTTACACTTGGCACAGACATCTGCTTCTTTGTGGTATTCCACAGACAAGGAAAAAATTAAAATGAAAGTAGATGCCTCAGTTTTAATATTGGATGAGATGAAACCTTTTGAGACCTTCTGAGACAGAAAGTCTATAACTTCCTGAAAGGAATTTTGATCTCCTTCCTTTTTCCAAGAAACAAATGGCCTATAAACTCTGTCATAAGACCTTTACATTGAAGGTTTAATACATTTTTAGAGTCAATAATCTGTTCTTAAAATTCTTATGAAGTACAACCCCTCCCCAGAAAAAATACTTACCTTTCGAACGCTGATACCAAAACCAGGTTTATATTTACTGAGGAGTAGTCATCAATGGCAGGGATTCCAGGACTTCTGTTTCAGAAAATTTTCAGTTCCGTTTTTCAGAAAAGTCATGATCAGATAAGATAAAAATGTTAGAACCTGAGCAGTGATGTGGCAATAATGGGAGTGTTCTAATCACCTAGCAAAGTTTCTTGGTTAGATAAAGAAGATTCGAATATTTTTTATTCTAGATTCTATACTAAAATGCAAGAATTAGCTTCTTGAGTGTGTTTTAGGAGATATTTAATCAAAGATGTAACAACAGATGGATAGCAAAAGTCATGTGCTAATTTATACTTGTTTTACACTTTTTTAATCTGAATAAAATTGATATTCTTAATCCTTATGTTAAAGACACTTTATAAAGCCAGGCTGTTGTTGTTGTTTTTAAACTGGACACACTTGCACAGATATTTGCACTTCCAATGACATGAAGCTACAAAAATGCTAGCACAATTTTCCCTAATTGCTGCCAAACTATTTGGAAAATCTGACTATGGTTTATAAATCTACCACTATGATAGCTTATATATTAGTAGCAAAAGTGGCAGAAATAGTCATTGGAGTTTGAGAACAATAGGTTATTGGGGCAAATAACCATTTCATAAGAATTCAGTCCACTAAACACAAGTTGTACCTATCTTTGTAGGCCCATCAAATCTAGCAAACAGACCAAGCAAGACAATGATTCGTGATTCAAAGTAAAGCTGGTTAGATACAAAAAAAAAAAAAAAAACCACCATAGGAAATCACCAAATGCAGACACCCACACATTCACTACCTCATTTAGATATGCCAGTTGAGTTAAATTACCTCATCCATACATGTGAATGTTCATACATGGAGGTTATTTCTGCATTTTTAGATACTGAGGAAAGTCAATGGAGAAGTTCTATGGCCCACATTATATAATGGGTCAGACTACATGATTACAATGGTCCCATCTGGCCTTCGTGGGTATGAATGACAAATTTCCCAATAACATTAACTGTGCTGAACCACATCCTGATGTTCAGCCTTGATTTTTGGACATGGTCTGTGCCTTCCACAGAGGATGAGCCCCCCTGCTCCTTGTTCCCTGACTGACCCCTCTAGTGACCCCACCTCCTACCCAACCCCCCTTGCTCCCTGTCCCCTGATGGCCCCGACCTGTATTCACACCCCTTCTTCCCCCTCCGCTGACTACCCTCTCCCTGAGTTTTTGTCCCATCCAACCGCCCCCTGCTCCCTGTTCTCTGATTGCCCCCAGAGACCCCTTGCCTCTTATCCAATCCCACCCTCCCCTTTCCCCACTCACTGCTCGCCATTCGCTGGAGCCAGTCACGCCACTGCAACGCTCCCCTGCAGGAGCAGTGGGCTGGAGCGCTAGTGGTGTGGCTGCAGGGGAAGGGGGGCAGTGGGGTAGGGACCAGGGATTGCTTTCCTAGCTGGGAGCTCAGGTGGGCTGGTCAGAATGGTACTGTGGGCTGGATGTGGCATGCGGGCGATAGTTGACCCACCCCTGCCTCAAAACCATATGTTTAAATATATATGGCATTAGCTGGGAACAGTGAGCACAAAGTTCAGGTTTAATAGATATCATTCGTCTTTCAGGAAGATGACAAAGATTCTTAAAAACTATGGCTGATAGCTTGTGCCTTTGACATCAGTGAGATCTTTACCATTGCCTAATTTTGGCAATGAATTGATCTTTGACTATTAGTGGTAAATATGCCCAATAGCCTGTGATGGGATGTTAGATAGGGTGGGATCTGAGTCACTATGGAGAATTCTTTCCTGGGTGTCTGGCTGGTGAGTCTTTGCCCAAATGCTCAGGGTTTAGCTGATCACCATATTTGGGGTTGGGAAGGAAGTTTCCTCCAGGACAGATTGGCAGAGGCCTGGGTTTTTTTCACCTTCCTCTGCAGCATGGTGGAGGATTCTCTGCATCTTGAAGTCTTTATGATTTGTGGACTTCAATAGCTCAGATATAGGTATGGGGTTTATTACAAGAATGGGTGGGTGAGATTCTGTGGTCTGCATTGTGCAGGAGGTCAGACTAGACGGTCATATTGGTCCCTTCTGACCTTAGAGTCTGTGAGTCTATGAGACTTCCATGAGACCAGGATTTCATCCTCTGTTTTCATGAAATCTACATTTTGAGGAAAGAAGAGATGAAACAGATAATCAGGAATTAAAACAGAGATTTCAAAACCTCTGTGGCAGAAAGTGAAGAAACTGTAGCCAATTAAAATTGCAGGCAGAATATTAAAGGTAGACAGAACCTAGTCAAGATGAAACTTGGCCAGGAAATGGGTTAACATTGCTATGTTTACAAACATCACAATTAGATCTTTAAAGACAACAGATAGTCAGCATCTTGACTTCATATCTCATCTCAAAGATGACATTTCCAACAGTACAGTGTCCATTAACAACATGCTGGGCCTTTGGTACAGTACTGATTCAGATGAAAGAATGCCTCACCATCACTATTTTCTATAATCAGGTAATAAAATGCTACTTTTTGAAGGTTGTTAAGTCAAATGATTTCCTTACTTAAAAGGCCTTTGTAAATGTTTAAGAGATAGCCATAATCTCTTAAGAACTTTTTGAAAATAAATAGGTTTGTGTGTATGTTGAAATGAATATGGTCTGATTTACAAATCCTATGTATGAAATACTTATTTGGAAAAGTAACGCTTCTACTTTATCTGTTCGGCTTTTATTGCTAATTCAATACGATAGTTTATATTTTGAATTACACTCCACAGGAAAATATATATATATTTAATTTTAACAGAGCCAAATTCAAAGCTAAAAATGACAATTTGTTCCTCTGCATAACTTAAGCAAAAAAGGGTTCTGCTTCAATGGAATTTATATGACCTTTGAGGGCAGCAGAATAATTTAGAATGCAGATTTTAGAGAGGCATGTCTTAAAGGAAATATATCCAGAAACTCTAAAAATGTTAATGAAAAGATCTTCATTCTAAACCACTGGTGATGTTGTGGGACAAAACCTTTACATTTTGAAGCACCAAGATCAGCCAGTACAGTCTCTTTGTACTCTGTATTTGTTTTCATCCTTTCTGGAAGAGGAGCCTGAGAAATCATAAAGTTCTTAAGCAGAAGTCTTTTTTTTTTTTTCATTTTTATTGCAGTTCTTATGTGAAAAAGAATCCTCCTTAATAATTCATTTGGTCCACCTCTGAGAACCAACTAGTAATTTCTAGATATTTTCCTACCATCTGCAGAGCCTTGCTGTTTGCATGCTTTTATATTTATCGTCCCCCCGTGATTAGCACCATTCATTCAGAAAAGTGTCTCTTTTACTGTGACAAAAAAGGTGATAACTTTGTTTTATTCTGACCCAGCTATTTATCAGTGACCTCCAGATACCAGTTTCCAGTTCTATTCACTGCAGAGTTTTAATTGATAATACAAATTAGGGAGCACACCATGTCCAGGCTCACGACTCCTATTGATGTCAATAATAGTATGAGTTGTGCATGTGATATTTTAGAGTTCTTGAGCAGTGGTGGGCAACCTGCGGCCTGTGAGCCTAACACGGCCTGTCAGGGTAATCTGCTGGCGGGCCGTGAGACAGTTTGTTTACTTTGGTATGGCCACCCGCTGTTCCCAGGGGCCACAGTTTGCCATTCCCAGCCAATGGGAGCTGTGAGAAGTGGTGCGGGCCGCAGGGACATGCTGGCCGTCGCTTCCCACAGCTCCCCTTGGCTGGGAATGACAGCGGCTTACCCTGTTCTTGAGGGTCTGTGACAGCAGAATAAACACGGGCTCTGATCCTGCAAGGAGGTGCAAAGTCCATTCTCTTCCTCCTTCAAGGTGAATCTAGTAAAATATTTACTAAATGACTGAAGGATTGGGCTCTGGTACTGAAAATATTTACAAGAGCCCAAGTTCTCTCTCACTGCATTGCTTGAAGGGAGAAGATTAATACTGTCTGTCTGAGTAAAGATTGCAGGTGCATACCCTAAGTGCAGATACTATTATATGACCTGGGCTGGGCCAATTATGATGACTTAAGCAATCCCATCCAACACTTCATAAGAGCTATGCTATGAAGAGCTGGAGATGGTTCCACCTTCTATTTGAAGGAATGAGGAACAAGCGCTATCTCCTCGTGCTTCATAAAAAGTCAAGGCCAATTATTTATTTTCAATTAAAGTCTCCAGAAGCCAGAGTCAAGGAAATTTCTTTGTGCTCTTCATTTAAACTCCTAAATCTGGAAAGGACCCCAGGAGCCAATATCTCACTTGAATTGTCACATGCAAGTAGAACAGTGACACTTAACACTTACATAGTACTTCTCACCTAAACATATTTTCAAAACAGCGAATTACAGCAGTAGAACACTATACAATAAAAAGCAAGAGGTAGACAGTATCATATACATGAGGCAGAGCTTAGGACTATAAGTCAGCAAGTTTGATTTCAAATACAGTAACCATAATTGCTAAGATACCACACCCATCCAGAGACACTTAAGATGGGTACTCATGCGCAATTTACTCAGATATGCCTTAAAATTAGTCATCACATGCAGAGTATTGTTTTTGTAGTTTTTTCTGCTCCACTCTGAAAGAGGAAATCTAGTAAATATTTGCAGTGATGGGAATCTTGAACTGACCAAGACCATTGGTGCTGCAGTTGATTTAAACAATTTCTTCTCCTAAAATAGTTGATGTCAAGTTAATAATACAAATGTGGTCTAGAGGTCAATTCTACCTAAATAATCTGTAACCAGTTTTATTTATTATTCTCTCTTCAGTCCTACTTTGGATACATTTTTCAAGGACAGACTGGCATTTGGGGCCACAGAACAGTACCATAAAATTCAGTTTTACATTAGAAAGGAGTGCAGAATCATGAAATTCAATATTCTACAAAAATGAAAACAAATTAAACATTAAATCCTCAAAATCAGATTAAAAAAGAGAGAAAATAAAATTTTAAAAATAGGAAAAATTTGAGCAAAATACAAATTTGAGTTACTATCTTTCTTTCTTTCTTTCTTTCTTTTGTTGGTTGCAAGCTCTCTGAGGCAAGAGCTTGTCTTCTTAAATGTCTATAAAGCCCTCCCACATTTCTGGTGAAATAAGATGGAGTAGTTACCAAATGAAATTATAGGACCATTCCAAAGAAGGGTTAAAGTCAGAGAGATTCTGATATAAATCTTTCAGAAATTCATAAGTAACTAACTAGACTTTAAATCAGAAGAATGTGGAAATTTACCTTTTAAGATAGATGAAGATCTCTGATTCTAAAAATAAAATAAAAAAAAAAAACTAAAAAGAAATTCATAAACAGTAAAGCTTAATCATTTTAGGTCACTGGATATAACTTCTTTCCACTTTGAATTAAAACTATTGAACAAATTGTTGCTAAGAATCTTCCGGCACACAGCACATTAAAGAAGTTAATGATTTTTTATCCAAAAGTGAACCTAAAAGATTGAATAGGCCTGATAATAAAGAATACCATCCTTTGTAAATCTTCTCTACATAGTGTGCCTACATCCTTGCAGAAGACAACTCAGAAATTTGAACTGATCAACCTAACATGAAAAGCATAAAGGAGTATAAAGCAAAAAGCATAAAGGAGGGCCCCAGAAGCTCTTTCTTTTCTTGGTGACCTTTATAAACAAACACACTAGCTTTCTATCGTATAGAGAGGAGAGCCATGCATAATTGACAAGTTCATAGAATAACACTATTCAGCATACCCCCTTTCTGTACTAGCAATACAGAAAACATAGAATAAACTAAAAATTCTTCCACAAATGTCTACTCAGTATTATACAGTAATATCAGCTGTACAATGATAACCTCTGTGAATATTATACAGTGATATCCACAGAGCAATGTATTTCCGCGATATTTTTCTGAGTGTTAAATTACCTACCATTGATAGGTTACTTAGATTTCCTACCAGTGCTCGAGTCATGCTGGAAAGCTCTGGCAGACTGTTCCAGCACTTTTGGGGAAAGCCGGAATGGCACTCCAATACTTCCAGTAATAGTAAAGTAAACCAATGATTATTAGTTTAATTCTTTACCTCCCGGTATGCATGACCAGTGCCTCCATGTGTTAGGTATAAACAAATAATCCTGTTTAAAGGTTCAATTAATTGTTTTAATAATGTATTTAAATGAATTACTGGCTTTAATAGACTTCAATATGGAGTCTATGAACTATGACCCCTGGACTCCATCTTTGAAATTGATTGAATCTGTTTACTACAAAGACACTAGAGTTCCCTGGCTCAAACCGGATAGAACTGTTTTTTCCTGCCAGAGCCAGCCTTCATCTCAGAGTTTTCCTGCCAAAAAGCCTTTAAAAGAACAGACACAGTGCATGAGAGGGACTGTCCTTTCCAGCGGCAGCCAGCGTGCAGTCACGTCTTCTCAGTGCTTCCGAGCTAGGAAGAAGAGTGCCATCTGTCCTGCAGCAAGGTAGAGGAAAGAGGGACCTGGGACCTCCCATCGTCCACATCCTGCTTACCTGGTGTCCATCAACCCAGAGGGTCTCTTTGCCAGTGACGAACTCCACCAGTCATCTGGACTCCCCAGTGTTCCTCCTCAAAGGCTCTAAATCAGCCAGAGAGTGGAAGGTCCTTCGCAACTGCGCGCTGTGTCCACTGCGCCTATACAACTAGAAAAGGTTTCTGTTTTGGGGTTTTATTTTCTGAAGGCCAAGGGAGGTTTTGTGGGTCTGAGCTTCAAGCTCCAAAGCCAGTCACTAGTTCACTGTATAGTTAACTTTGTGTTACTTCCCCTTTTCTCCCCAGTTTCTTCTGTACCTTACCCTTAATACACTTACCTTTGTTTGTACCATATTACCTTGTCTCTTCTTCATTTTATTTATCATATCACACAAGGAGGGAGGGCTAAATCCACCGGTGACAGACACGGAAGGGAGCCGAGTCTGCTCTTCTGAACAAGGGGCTTTCCTTTATATCCTGTCCCCCTACCATTTTATCTCTGAAGCTTTACTTTACTCCCCTTGAGGTAACACATGGAAAACTCATGTTTTCTGGAACTTATTTTTTTATGATTTAAGCCCTGTTATCTACCTGAGCCAACTCTGTATGTCACAGCATATGTATGTCACAGCATACATATGTATGTCACAGCACTCTGTATGTCTGTATGTCTGTCATATGTCACAGCACACAAGGGATCTCCGGGGGTGAAAATGTGAGTCTCTACAGTTTGAACTGAAGAGGCAGATTTTTTAGGTGAGAGGTGTAACAATCTTCCATTCTCTGTGGCCCTGGCATAGATGGGGACACACACACACCTTGCCAGTAGGCCACATATAGAGCTACAGCAAGGGCTTTGGTGGAGGGAAGCTTAGAAAAGACAATGTATTGTTTGTGCGTGGAAAAAGACTCTTTCCTAATAAAGAGGTACATCCCTCCCTCCTCTAATTTATGCATAATGACAACATTTCCAAACAGGGCATAGACATACTTCTTCTTTGAAACGTAGTGAATGAACCTCACTTTGCAAAATTTTGGCTTCTACCATAGCTAGATAGTTCAAACATATGTGAGCCAGCAGAAACAATTGTCACACCTCCACTTATCCTTCTGGCAAAGAATCCCTCAGATGGCAGTCAGTTGACAGCAGCAGAGATGGGGATAAGAATGTATGTGATCCATTAGAAAACACGCCCTCAAGCAGCATTTATTTTCTGTCTCCTAGGCATTCTTTCATATGCACTCTTTGCTTCAGTAGATTTTATTCATCACATTGGGGCACTGAAAACTGACTGTTGAATACACAAGTCAGATTTTTGTGTGTACCAGGCAGGTCAGATTATTTGAGTACACCATGAATATCAAAGCAGGTTGGGTTGTTCAGGTGCTGCTCAGCTCTTGCACAACACTGTAATGACTGAACTTTGTAGCAAACCTCCGGCTGGATGTACAACTCTTTGAAAGAGAATAGCTTATCTTCCCAAATGTACAATACATGTGGAACCAGATTACCTCCAGTAATTAAAGAAAAACAACTGGAAAAGAATTAAAGAGCGTACAAATACATTTATTAACTTTAAAATAAATCTATTTTACCTTAGGCAGACATGAAATGAGAAAGCTACTGCAATAACAAGTTGTCATCTGTGAAACAAAGTTAAAGCTCATGCTAACCAAGACTGAACTCTTTTTGTTGTTGATTTTCATTCAGCTGCATTCATCTATAAAAGAGCTATTAAAAACATCCATTAGCTGTTAATTTAGAATACTTCAGACAGTGATCCCTAAACCTCCATTGATATCTTTCCAACAACCTCCTAATCTCTGCAAATTGTTGGCAAGAGCTACATTGAATCAGCCAGTCATCAATTCGGGCTTTCATTATTTGCGCTAACACAGATGCATTACCTACAAACACAGAAGAAACTATAGTTTTTAGTCAGTTAGTTAGTTGGTTGGTCAGTTAGTTAAAGGCATACTTTCAAGCAGAATTTACAGCATCATCTGAGTGGAGCTATTTCTGTTATCTAAATCATCTCGGATTTACAACCCAGATATAAAACATAATGTAACTGCAGTAGAGTCAGCAACAATCTATACATAAACTTCAAAAATCAAAAATCTGATTCTGTTGCTAAGAAGTTGTTAAATCCCACACTTTAATATTTCAACACTCTAGACCACTCCCTTGATGCTCTCAATATCTTCCCAGGTGGAGGTATAAAAACCTCAATATCAGCATTAAAAAAACCAAATCTTTATGGTGCCGTCTGGATATATTAATGCATCTATGCCACTTTGTTCAGTTCCTGAGATTCTCCCATGTAGACTGATTTCAATGAAGGATTCTTAATTTTCTGTAAGAGAGACAAGGGTGAAGTAATATCTTTTATTAGACCAGCTTCTGTTGGCAGTGGTGCAAGTGGAATTAATTTCTTACCAGTATGTTGTCCACAAGGGTGGGGGAGCATCACCTAAGGGGGGCATGTGATCTCCCCACATGACTCTGCCCTGCCCCCAGCTCAGGGCCCCAAGCTTTCCCCGTCTCCTTCCCATTACCTAGTGAAGGTTCTGTCCGCCTCCTGCTGCACTGGAGACTTTTGAACCGCCGGGATCTCTGGAACTGCAGTGGTGAAAGGAGCAGACCGTGGGGCTGCTGGGTTGCCCCACACTGGCAGCTCCTCCGACTTAGCTGTGCCTTCCCCAGGTCTGTCCTCTGGTGGGGTTGTTGTGTGGGAGGGTTGGGGGCGAAGCTGGGGGCCAGCACAGCCGTTCTGGAGGAGCTGCCAGAGTGAGGCCGCCTGGAGGCCCCACTTTATGCTCCTCCTCTGTCTTTCTGGTACAGAGTACTGGCTATAAATATCTCACTGGTCCACTGTACCATACCTCGCTACTTGCACCCCTGTCTATTGGTGAAAGAGACAAGTTTCTGAGCTCCACAGAGGTGTCCTTGAGGTCTGGGAAAGATAAAAATAGTCCCAGCTAAATACAAACTGGAACAGATTGTTAAGCATAGAAGTTAACTTGTGTTGTAAGAAATCAACAATGTTAACCAGTGTTGGAGCCTGTGTTAACTCCTTATACCTAAAAATCTGGTCCACTTTGTCTTTAGCCATGACATTCTGATTACCTTTCCCACCCCTAGAAAGAGCTCTATGAAGCTCAAAAGCTTGTCTCTTTCACCATCACAAGATGGTCTAATAAAAGATATTGCCTTATCCACCTTGTCTCTCTTACACGAAATAAAATAGTTGGTTCAATCAAAGATATTACCTAACCCGCATGGTTCCTCTCCTATCCAGCAACCAAGATGGCTACAAGAATACCGCAAATTTTATTTACTTTGTCCTTTTTTTGTTATATTACAGTATTTACAAAAATCGAAGCAAGATATGATTTCACAATTTTACACGTATGCATGGTGTATTACATTTTCAATAAATAAAAGTCAAATTATTCACTATTAACTATGTTACAAATATGTATACAAGCTTGGGCTAGAAGTGGTTATTTGAAAAAAATCAACAGGAAATGGGGAATAAAATGAATTTGAAAGAAGAGAGATAAATGAATTACTAACATTACTTGGAATTTGTGTTGTGCAAGCTATTCAGGAGTTTGATATGATTTTTATAAATTTTGAACTAACACAGTTGCACTACAAACACTTAGAACAAACTACAGGTTTCTGGGAAGGAATTTTGTAAATTTGACTATTCTAGAAGGGGTTAAGATTGGTTACAGCATGGATTGTGGATCAGGAAATGATCAGTGATGAGTTAGGAAGACTTTACTTAGGGTCAGTGAAAAATTCTTTGTGAACTTTATTTGTATTGCTTTTCACTTATTTCAAATGATATTTTTTTAAATTTTAGGACAAAACTTTACTTGTAGCTACTTCCATAGAAACTGGGTTTTCCACTGCCTTCTGATTTTGGAGACCAGCCTCAACCAATGATGTCTCTATATTGCTTCCCAATATAGATCACAACCTGTTTCAACCAGGGTTATTTAACTCACCATCAACTCCGTCATCAATACAACAAACTGTCAAACTGTTTTCATATCTTCATGTTTCAGGGGAAGGCAGGCCTTGTCAGCTGATTGGGTCCCATTGAAAATCTGTCAATCGCAGTAGGTGGTGGAGGTGATGCCCATGCCACTGTTCCTCACCTTGTAATTTTTCGGCCAGTGGTTAGAGCACACACTCCTTTATACAGTGAAATAGCTTCAACAGGAGAGATATCAGAAGATGCCACAGTTCAGCATGAGTCTAGGAGATCCTAGTTCAAATCCTTTCTACCCATCCAACAGAGGGGAGAATAGAACTTGGATCTCCCCCGTGCCAGCTGAGTGCTCAAACTACTGTGGGCTAAAAGTCATAAGGTCACTACCACCTTCTATTTTGTGAGGAAAGAGGCAGGTGCCTAACTCATTCTTACAAGAAATGACCTAGGTGCCTAAGCCACCTGACACTAGAAGAGGGGTTCCCAGCTGTGGATTGTTAGCAGAGATAGTCACCTCCTTGCAGCTTGAACCTAAGCAACAAACTCTGTGAATGGGTGGGGCTTAAGACACACCTCTCTCATTGGCATCTTCCATTGTCTAGATTAGGTGGCTCCCTGCCTAGTATGTTGGTATTTGTGGATTCCATTCTAAGGGATTTTCTAGGTGCTTAAAAGTTAGGCTTTGTGACACTCAGTGTCATAATGTCTAAGTCTTTTTGTGGACTCAGGCCTCTGTGATCAGCAATAGCTCTGGATTAAAATGTATCTGAATTAGTACTCGTTCAATATATTCATGTCTTTTTGTTCCTAGTCTGTCCAGTTGACTCAGAATATGTATTAAGGGGAATGTTTTACTTTCCATCACACTCAGGAAAATGGATGTTATCTAGTGCTTCAGTATGACATTTGCTATTACAAAACAGTCAAAACATTTATCGGAGGTGCTCCATATTCTTATCAAATTGACCCAGAGGTCTCATTACAAGATGAAATTATGGTGATGTAAAATAATTAAATTAGTATTTGTGGTGGTGCTGCAGAAACATCTATCCACTGCCAGCAACTCCTTCCTTGCACGCTGCTGCTGACAGTTTTACCTTCTTCAGCCAATGTGCAACTATTTCTTCTTCTTCTTCTTCTTCTTCTTCTTCTTCTTCTCTGCTATATTTTCCTCCCATTATGATAGGAAACTTCTTTTTCTCTTTATGGAGATTGTCTCTCTCACTCCAGAGTCCAGGAAGCTTTGCCATACTCACTGTAGTAAAATGAATTGGTTTTACCTATCAGATTCTTTGCTGGAAAATTTGGACTACAATTTATTTTCATTCTTTCCTGTTGTGCTGTGAGCTTTTTCCCAATGGTAGTGTCATTGTGGAGTTATTATGTACATCACCATTGACTCAGTCCCAGTGTCCATAGGAACAGTTACATGGATGGGGAGAAGATGGAACCTCTCCAACTTTTTCTGACCCAGTAATGTCTCCATCAAGAATCCCCTTACATATGTTGCAGTGATGCAGATATTTTTTTCCATCTCAAATACAGGTAGCTTGCAGAAACTAGGTTTTTGAGGCCTATCGGAGTCAATGTTTCAACAGACTTTGGAGGGCTTTGGATCAGATCTTTACCATGCAGTTTTGCTGTCTCTGCGTTAGAGGTAAAGACAATATGGGAGCGCAAGGATGGAATAACAGAGTGAGACAGAGAGAATAGGACAGTAATGAGGTTGATAGTAGAGAAATGGATAAATATGAAATGAGCAACACAGAATGAGAGAAGAGGTGGTGCTATTTTTTCAAGGAGAGAGCTAGAAAGAGGTAAAGGAAATGAAGAAGGAAAACACTAAGAAGTAAAATATAGAAAATGGTATGTAGCTAGAAAAAAAGGAATCAGGAAGAGAAAAGAGGGATTAAATATTGAAGAAAGGAAAAATTAAATAAAAGACACTTTTTATGAATTATAATTAATGTTGTTACCATTTTAATGTATTAGTCTGTCACCAATAGAACAATATTTTTTTAAATTCCCTGATAAAGATACATCTATACTTCCCTATAAAGGTATTTCTGTGTCCTTATTCTCCAGCTGTCCAAAAATAACAACTGCAATACAAATCTTCCAATGCACTGGAGAATAATAGACTAGTGTCATAAAGAGCCCATATCACTTGGTATGAAATTTCCTGTTTCTTCCTTCAGCTTTTTGTATGGGTGAAGTTGCCCCTATACAAATATAGAATTAGAATAAAATTTCTGGTTCCTCTGTGATCTACGCCCTGTCCTGTTTCATACAGCCTGTTTCTGAGTGCAGTCCAGCTCCCGTTAAAGTCAACAGACAATCTCATTGACATTGATGGGAAATGGTCAGGGTGTACGACCGCTACACGGTAAGTGGGAAGAAAATACTAATCTCTTGCTAAATACCCAGAAATGCAAGGAGAAAGCTGGTTGTTTGAAATAGTTCCCTCACAGTAAAAAGAACCCTGGTTCTACAGGTACTTTTTATCTATTCTTTGCAGAAATTACAATGATATAGTGAGATAATTTAATATTATAGACTTTGGGATTATTATATAAAGGTTCTGCTCTCTGTGCATGTGGATTCTGAGTAATACCATACACATCTTAATTTAACAGGGATGAAGTGTTTTGTCATGTATGAGACAAGAGTTTGAAGAGCTTTATCTGCTAAAAGAATTATAGACATACTGGCTGAACTTCTTTTAATTTCTTATCTAAAAATATTTCATCTTGAAGCTGGTAGTGTCTTTAAAAATAATCACTGGTGATGTTTTCTTGCCCAACCATTTGGAAAGAGATATACAAAAATATACATTTATATTTGAAAATAATGTTGGGCTTCGATCAACATTGACTTTTTGATGGCATCACAAAGCCAAGCACAGCTGTTGGTGTCCTCCAAGCTACATTTATAGAGCCAAGTACAAGACATTCATGCAAAACTATAAATATTAATCTGAGCTACACACCAAGGATATCTGCTAACACAGATTCAACAAACTAATGTGGATTTATTACTTGTTTTTGGAGTCAACTGTACTAATTTAATTACTTACATTGTAAGGAAAGGGGCATGTAATAATTTAAAATAATCCACATGCTATGTCTGTGCCTTTTACTGCCAAGTTGCCATTAATGATTGCTGCCCACTGGGTAAGATAAAGTGGAGTATTGCTGTTCTCTCACAATTTATATTTTAAGATCTATTTTATTCTACTGCTTTAGAATGACACTTCTAGCCAAAAGGAATAGAAAAATACATTAAAACTCAAGCTGCGGAAGCACTTGTGAGTATATAGATCTGTGTTCACTGCATGTCATGCTGTAATTATGTCTTTGTAACTAAAATATCTCTTGAAACACTTGAAACACTGTTATATGCTGTACTATAAGGCCATTTAAGTGCAATATGATCCCAAACTCTAAATAAAGATGATCCTAGACTGATCTGAAATTCACCAATATTCCATATCATCAGATGGTTTAAGTATTTCTCTAATGCCAACTATACTGGTTAGTAAGTTAATTAATTTTGCTTTGAGAGTTAAAGATGAAAGATGCAATATAGTCTATATAGTAGTAGTCATTTATGGTAGATATGATAATTTAATCTGCTTCATAATCATGGGTTAAGATATAATTCTATCCCTAAATATTTTAAAATGCAAGATAAAAAATAAAAACACAAGACATGGAACAGCAGCACAGGTGAGGGAGAGTGAAGAATGAGAGTGAGTTCAATGTCAGAATAATTTCTGGAAGAAACTGGTTTTAAATCAGGATTTCAAAGAAAAGAGAGAGATACCTGGTGGACAAGAAGTGATGAAATTCCAGAGAGGTTTGGTGTTACGTAAGTCTTCAGTGTTACATAATATTTTGGAGAATGTTTTAAAAAAAATTCTTGTGACTGCAGATTTTGTGTTCACAAATGTGTGTAAGATCATATATGTACCATATACAGATGGTGAACTGTGCATAGCCTTTGACAACTCTAACATGGAAGCTCATTTGAGTGGCACTAAAGACCAGCCAAAGGTCATATGTGAAATAAACAGAAACATTCTGAACCCCCTAAAGAAAGTGTTTACATTTAGCACCTGATACTGCATGTGCAATTGTGTGCCCAATTTGTTCTTATATTTACTATGATCACACAACTAAATAAGGTGCCATGATTTTCATTGAGTAGCCATTTGCAAAGTAGTTACCTAATTTACCTGTGAAATCATAGTAAATGCATGTAAATGAGGCATGCAATTGCACATTGATTTTTGAGTGTATAATTACGTATGCCTAATTTTAAAAGCAGGTCCAACGTATATATTCTCTTTATATATAACATGTATGAATAAGAACAAAGAAAACAATCACATGTATATAAATTAAAAAAATTTGCTTTAACAGTTGATTTACTAAGGAACCAAAATACTGGCTATAATCTTGCTTGATTCATATTGAACAGATAGGGAGACTGCTGTATAGGGAAAACATGCAGTCTACACTCCTGTAACTCTTTCTGACCTAAAACATTCTATATAATTAGAAACTTTTACAACAATCCTGTCATATGTCAGAGGGGCAGTAACCTTGGGAACTCTATCTCCTTTATGGCCTCCTGACGGCTGCCCGTTAGGTCTCAGGCCTCTAGGCACTGCCATTTTCAGAGTGGAAACCTGCATTCCTCTCCCTCCAGACTGAGGATTCAAGCTGCAATTCCTCCTATAATTCACTGTGATTACCCCAGCAGGTATGAATTTAGTTCACAGCAGGTATGCATTTCTCTCTCAAGCCTGGTCTATGCTTAACAATTAGGTTGACATAGGTACCACGCTCAGGGATGTGAAAAGTTCACACCTCTGATCTCCATAGCAATGTCTACCTAATCCCCGATGTAGATGCAACTAGGTCAATGGAAAATGCTTCCATGAACCTAGCTACTGTTGCTTGAGTTAGTGGTGCTCCTACAGTGCTGGAAGGATGATACAGCTATACAGCAGCCTATCTATGGCTCCATAGCTGTGCAACTGTAGTGCCAGTAGTCTAGACATGGCTCAGGGGTAATGAGAATGTTAAGCAGTGACCAGGCAGCCTTAATAAAGCCAATTATTATTTGTTCAGAACAACTGCATAAAGAAAACATATCTTGCAAACAAGAAGCAGCATGCCTGTATTACCGGGTGTCATTCATCTTGTACACTGAGACTCTCGTATGTTCAAAATCCTTCAAACTCTTTCAGCAGTGTCTGCCCTTATTGGTTACAGTTTCATGTCAGTTTTGGGATCAGGTAAGAGTGACTCCTCCCTTGTGACAAGCTGGCCACTTTATACAATTCTCAGTTCTTTATTTGGTGACTTTCTTCAAGAAGTTCAAACCAGGACATGCAATTTCACCCAGCGAGAGGATGTGTCTCCAGTCTTGTTTACTGGCCTAGAAATTTGCATTAATTACCCCCCACACACTGACTTTAGTTCCTGCAGCAAATAGGCTGGTAACTCCCCATCCAGCCCATAGAGATACATAGAGCACATAAAGTTGATCTAAGGGTCTTTGAATATCCCAAGAGTCTATGTTTCATCCTTACCTACCCTGTTTCCCCGAAAGTAAGACATCCCCCGAAAATAAGACGTACTTCAAGTTTTGCCTTTCGCTGTAATATACTGTAATGTAATTTTGGGAGCAAAAATTAATATAAGACACTGTCTTATTTTCGGGGAAACACGGTAGTATCAATCAGCATAGCCCTAATGGAGTGAAAGGTGCTATTGCGATTCACAAATCTACTAATGACCTGACTCTACTTTATTTAAGATAAGCATGAACAGATACCACAAATTAATATATATTAACCATAGAAGGTATAGAAATAACTAGCTCATTCAATACACAAGCAAACACCCCACCTCTCACTAGAACAATATCAAATACTCAGAATAATATAAGGTTTTCAGATAAATCACCTTACCTGGCACTGATTGCCCCCGTATGTCTAATGGAGCCCCTTGACATAACACAGGATAAAGATATCTTTCATACACCAGTGACCAACACGGTATAAAAATATAGAAAGATGCTATGGCATTTAACTTGGGATTATTATTGTTCACTGATGTACCCTTTCATTGTATTCATTCTTTCACTGTATTTTTGACTATTTATTGTTCCTTTATCTTTGATTTCTAAATGATATCATTATTCTTTCCTTTATTGTTTCTCCTCCTTGTTTCTTTCATTTACTCAGTGAAATTGCCACTATTCCATGACTGCCACTACGTGTTAATTGACATTAACCTCAAATGCTCCCTGATGTTTGTCATACTAAAAATGTTCAGATGTAATCACCCAAAGTTGAATCAGGTATACCAAGGTGGAATGAGGCAAGTAGAGGCCACATTAATTTTCTTGGACTGATAGATGTAAGAAGTCTTTATCTTGTATTGAAGGCATCCTCTGAATCAGTATGTAGCATTATAATGTCTGATAACCTACTATGGATGTAGGCATCAGATTAATTCAGTATCCACTTGTAATTATTTCTAAGTACCGTATATAATAAAGTGATAGGAAATATTAATAAAAATGTGCAAATTACTCAAACAGAAGGAGACAAAAGCAGGTCATATAATGAGAGACACAGATGAATATGAGATAAAGATTATCTTGTTTAGAGCAGAAAGAAATTATGCTCTTAGGCTCCAATGAGGAAAGCACTTAAACATATGTAGAAGTTTATCTATATTTAGGAGACCACTTAATCACTTTACTTGAATGAGACCTAAACACATGCTTCACTTTAACATGTGCTTTAGTGCCACTGTCGATAAGGAGGGGACTTGGGATACAAAACAATCTCTGTAAAATGTATCAATCTTAAACATCTTCACAAAATCCATCCCAAGCAAAGACATGTAGAAATCTATAATTAACTCCAGGGTGCTGGAACAATTTGTATAGTGATTGTGCTGAGAGCCATTGAACCAAACTGTAAACCGTGGATATGATGGAAACCACTTCAAGCTAGGAGGTGCAGCAGCACCCCCAGCGCCCCTAGTTCCAGCACCTATGATTAAATCCATGGGTTTAACTGTAGTGATTAGAATGAAGTCACAATGTGGATGTGTAACGCACACACTCCCTGCATGCACTGTCCTATTTAGTGGCACTGAGACCACTTAGAGAGAGGTATTAATGAGTCAGCTCCACGGCCTTAGCTAACAGCCTATGACTTTTAACTCATGCAGTAGATGCTCATGCACTAAGCTCCAGAGGTCCCCAGTTCGATCCCACCCACTGACTACTGGAGTCTGTTGGTGTTACAGATGTGTTTGGCCTATGTATCTTTAATTCTTAGTATGTCTCATAGTTAGCTAGAAGCCAGACATGAGACAACCATGCTGATTCAGATGGTGAGAAAACCCATTCAGTACAATCTTAAGTAGAGGAAGGGAAGGCTAAGAGCCACACATCTTATGAGAGGAAAAAAGTACCCAATAAGAAGAATAGAGGGACTGGTTGCCAAATGAAGCCTGATGAACTCAGCTATGGTCCTTGAAAGAGCGCGAGGCTATGCATCAAGGGCTGGATTGTAATTTGCTGTATTTGCCCACACATAAAAGAGTAAGGACTCCTTGTAGTGCATGTCAAATGATGTAGGACTAGTAGTCCCCACCCCATTCAAGAGGGCAACAAGAGGCATGTGCAGCAAGACACAGAGGGGGAAGTAATCTGCACCAGATATAAAGGCGGCACAGACTACTTTCCCCTACAGGGCACTCAAAATGGCAGGTGAATATAATAGGAGCTCTTCTGAAAATAACTCCAAATGGCCACCAAAAACATGAAGCAATCAAAATTATTGGACATGTGAACATATAGGCCCAAATCTACAGACCAGTATAATCAGTGCATTGGTTTATGGACTCAAGGTCTTCCAAAGTGTGTCACACATCCACATGATGTGCAGGAATTTTTAATCTGAATCTCTGGTGTACCTGAAGACGGGAAAGTGCATGTATTGGCTAATGATCTGAAGCAGCTTGAACACTTACACTATGCCATCTATGTACCTAAACATGGATCTAAAGCAGCTTAAAGAAGATGTCCATATACAAAGAATGTTACCCATTTTCTAATTCTGTCAAGACTGTACCAAATCAGCATGCTGTTGGGGATCCATCATCACAGTTATAGATGGAATGCACTTCTATATGCCTATGTTGTTTGGTGGACATCACGTTACTACCAGATTGTACTATAAATCTCAAGATGGATCTCTATGCTAGGAAAGAACATTCCAAAGACTTCCCTCCAACTATGCGATGATATTTTAAGGAACATCACTTTGCTTCATTATTGAAAGTTTCATTAGCCAATTCTTTAATAGCATTTGTACAAGACTCAGGCAGCACTGGTCTCCGTACTGAGCTTTTTTGTGTTGAATCCTTAGAAACTGTGAATGTTCTTCTCTCCCTAGATGTATATAAATGGTTTTATTGTTGTAATCCAGCAATATTTGAAGAAATACAATAATGATATTTATTAACATTTGAAATAATTTTGATTCTAAAATGTGGTGTGAGTAAAGTGTTTTATTTTTCACCTTTCAGACATTGCCTAATTTGCAAATTACATTTAAATGACTTTCCCCTGATTTTTACCAGTGCATCAAAGATGGTTTTTTTTGAAGTAAGATCCATCAATCCATTTCCAGTTGCTCACTTGCTAATCAGGTTTGAAAAAGTAGCATTGTAATAAACGAGGCAGCAGCCGTTAACTATTCTAGCAGTCACTGCCGTCTGTTGTTGCATGGAATGAAGATGCTATTAATCATGAGCCTGGCTCCACTTTCTAGGGGTATAGAAGATCACCACAACTTCAGTGATTTAAATGTATGTACTGTAAAGACATCAAGACCTTTGAGAAGTAAGATTACTACTTCTGCAACATAACTGTTTTCATAGGACTAGATTGCTCTTTTACACATGTGCAGTCTTTATTAAGGAACTGTGTGTAGACACCCCCACCTCCTATGCCACCCTTTGCAAAACAATAACCAGGTTGCATTGTGCTTCAAAAGAGAGGAAGATAAGCGGGACAGTATCTAATACTCTCTTTGAAAAGCCTTAGGAGATCTATAACTTTCACCTTGCCAGCCACCAGACACAGGAAGAAATGATATGATTTAATATGTTATTCAAAGATCATGACTGGTAACAGTGTATCACCCCTCTCATTCAGTAAGACTGTGCCAACACTAAGCATAAGTCACAATCATGAAGGGAGACTCAAGACCAGAGAATCCTGTCATATAAGTGGCTGTACAGCCAATTAAGTAATACAGACTATAAACATAAATCAGGAGGACAGGAAGTGGCAATATTCAGAAACATCCTTGAAGCATTTAGTTGACAGACAGTCAGGGAGCCATACATACATCTCGTGGTCAGTGGTTAAATGATAAAGTATAACATAAAGAATTTTAATTTTACTGGAAATACTGTTGCCAAAACAACTACACATGCTAATTTTAAATTCTTCAGTGGAGAACAGCTCACACTATATCTCTGTTGCTGAAAGTGATGTATTGCATAATCACTGCCTTTTTTATGAGTCAGTTCCAGTAATGTTATTCTCAAATAATATACATTGCATAATTGTGTATGACTTTTGGTTTTGTACTGTTCTGTCTATGCGCATAACATGCATGACGCTGTCTCTCAGAGAGAAATAGAGATATTGAAAAGAACTGAGAGCCAGTATTTGCTGAGTGTTATTGATTTGCTGTATGACCATGGTCAAGTTACTTAATTTTTCTGTGTCTCTGCTTATCTACCTATAAAAGAAATGGTTTACTACATGCCTAGCAGGTAATAAGAGTTTGTAAACCACACTGAGAACCTCAGCAGAAACATGTTGGATAAGATTGCTGTGGTACACAGGAACCTCAACCATAGAACCTTTCCTTGAGCTATGCCCCTTTCCCCAGCTACACCAGCATCAGGGAGGATAAGCAGCTACTGGAGGATTACCTTGTAGTGTAGTGGTCATTCTTGAGCAGTTAAGTGCACTTAATGGCACCAGTGCAACAGAAAGTGGCCATACTACATCGGAAGACCAGACTCAATGTTTTAACAGAAAAGTAGCATGTAGGCTTTCATAGAATTTCCTCTGAAGAGATATACTTGGCCAACCTCTCCTCTGCATGATGATAAATTCAAATACTGGCTTGGTCAAAATTCAGACTTTCAGAAGGTGATTCCAGTTGGTCTGTCTCACAGTCAAGCACAAAGAAGCCAGCTGATTTGCCATAGGAAGGTGGTAATGGTGTACCACATCAATTGTCCATCTAATGCACACACAGACCTAGTACCAGCTCTGGGATGGTATTAAAGGTGATTGAGGTTTGCAAGAGTAAGGGAAGATTCTGTTTTGGTTCAGTTCAGAAAACAAGCCAGAATTTGGGATGAATATTTCCCCTTCCTCAAATACCAGAGCATCAGTTTCTATATCTGGATTCATGCTGCATATACAGGGTAGACAGTATAAACTACAATAAGAATGCAATATGTAGAAGGTCAACAAAAAAAATAGAGTGATTGGAGGAAAACAAGAGAACAAGAACATGCACTGAAATGATTTATAAGTAATGGCTCATATGCCGGGGTGAGTTCATTGGTGCTATGCTGATTTACACCAGCCAGGATCTTGCCCAGTATCTATAAAACTATGCAAGCTAAAATAACACTGTTAATATTATAGTGTTTTGCAGGGCATGAAGAGTTACAAAATAAGCATTAACAAGCTAGTTCGCTGAAGCACATAAAATCAAGGCAGCAAAGCAGTTCATTGCAGCATAAAAAGTACAGTCTGAATATGACTACAATGGTTAATTGATAAATAAAACTACTAAATATTTACTATGTACTTAGACAATGTGATGAAGGGTTTCTCATAGAGCAGAGGAGATAGGTATACTCTCAACAACCCTGATTCACCCTTGGACATTTCATGACTATTTCTTATCGCTCAGTTGAGCATACATTCATAGATTTTATGGTTAAGGGAGCTTGAGATGGGATGCTGTATTTTCAGCACTTAGTCCTGCCACTTCCTATTGGACCATCTGCTGTCACCTTAGAGAGACAAGCGTATATTACCAAGGTTAACATACAAACCACTCCTGCATCTTTTTTTTTATTAAAAAAACAACCCCCACCCCCAATTTTTTTTTTAATGTATTGATTTGAAAGTGTCAGTAATGCTATGGAGGTGAATCCTTGAGACACAAAATGGCACAGATGCTGTTCTTGTAGATCAGGGGTGGGCAAACCTTTTGGCCTGAGGGCCACAATGGGGTTCCAAATTGTGCAGAGGGCTGGGTAGGGAAGGCTGTGCCTTCCCAAACAGCCTGGTCCTGCCCCGTATCTGACCCCTACCCACTTCCCACCCCCTGACTGCCCCCTTCAGAATCCCTGACCCTTCCAATCCCTCCCCACTCCTTGTCCCTTGATTGCCCCCTCCAGAGGTCCCCCCACTCTGCCCCCCCCCAGGACCTCACCCCCTATCTAGGCCCCCCTGCTCTTTGATCCCTAACTGCCCCCTCCTGAGACCCCCTCTCCACCCTAACCACCACTCCCTGGGATCCCACCATCTAAGCCCCCCCGCCCCCCACTTGCTTACCATGCACCGCCACTGGCACCTCGCCCCCAGCCCGAGCTCGAGGGCCAGATGAAAATGGCCTGCGGGTAGCATATGGCCCATGGGCCATAGATTGCCCACCCCTGTTGTAGATTCATATTGGACACTTTCATCATGAAAATAGTTCCAGTTTGTAGGATTTAATGTTAAATTTCTTTCAATAAGAATACAAAAATAAATCTACATCAGGTGAAGTCCCTTTAAGAAAAATAGAAAGAAATGACTTCATTATCCAGATCATTATTAAAAATTTAATGGCATTATATAACATTATATATTTTTAAAAAGTTCTAGAGCTTGGGTAACATTTTAAAAAGTGAATGCAAAGGTTGGCGTAAAAACCGCGAGTGCGTATATGCATTCACATTTGTGCATGAAAAAGATATTTTAGGACACCCATGAAGTTACACACCTTGTCAGCATGCTTTCAGGTACACAAGCTGGCCCCAACTTTCAAAAAGTATATGTATTTCATGTATCATTACAGAGGGGGGATCATGTTTTGAGGGAAGCTACATTTTCTAATATTCATATTTTAAACAGAAATTGATAAAATAGAGTTAAAATGTAACATTTTGCAACTATAATTTTATTTAATACATATGACATGAATCAATCTCTTAAAACTAATTTAATTAATTTTGATTAGCCCTTTGAAAGTTGCAGAGATATATATCTTTGTTTCCACTTATTCATTCGGCTGACTGCCTGGAAAATGCCAGCCATCAAAGGGTGAATACTGAGAGTACCTTTCCTTTGCATAAACAATACACTCCAGAAGAAATACAATACATAAAAATGGATTAAATTTACCCCATCTGATTTTAGAAAGTGCTGGCTAACCCAAACAGTGTGATGACTAAATGATCATACAGCTACACAAAAGAAATGTAAATAGTATGTATTTGAAATATTTTTCCTTTGTAACTAAAACCAAAACTCACTCTTTTAGAATACAGCAGCAATTAAACTGAAAATTCTTAAAAATAAAAGGCACTAAACGCCTGCCCTCAAAAGCAGCCAGAGAAGCAGGCCTCAGTACTTTCATTTTCAGGTCTCAACTCAATATAATTTTCAAACTCCCATAAATATATCATTGGGCTGCAGTCAGAAATTGTGGGAGATTAATATGTAAAATTGGGGAGAGGGTCTTCAAGTAGTCAACTTTTATGAATGTCTTTAACTGCATCTTGCCTTAATTAATTTATTCTTTTAATTATTTCCATGCTGAACAAGTTCTGTAAGTAATAGATATGTATTGTTCTCTAGCCTGCATTCCTGTCAGAATACCCAGTTGTCTTAAAGTGAGGTGTGAGAGGCAGTTGAGGCCAGCAGTACAGTACAATTGGATTCAGGAATGTCAGGAATGTCTCCTCATTTATATGGTATTATAGCCATAGAAGAAAATGGCATAAAGCACCATTGTCTTTCAGTCCTGGGACAGCTTTCTGTCATTTACCTTCCCTCTATGTAACATACACCCATTTTCACGTAGGGTACACTCATTCCACCCCCCCACCCCCCGCTCTTCCTTTCCTTTCAACACATACTTTTTCTCACTCCTTCTGTTGCATAATCTCTGCATCTCCTTTCTCCCCATCTTTCTTAATTTACACCCCCTTTTCGCCTATCACATACATGTTTCCTTTCACACACAGTCCCTATCTTTATTTCCCTTTCTTATCCTTCTTCCTGTTCTCTCTCTGATCTTTCACACTGGCTCCCTTTCCCTTTCATAATTTGTTTCCCTTCACTCTCTCTCTCCTTACCCACTTTCACACATCTTTCTTCTGCCTCTCTTATGTTCCAGGCTCTCTATCCCTCCCTCGCTCTATCAAGGGAAACAGGAAAGGCCAGAGATGGAGATTATAAAAAGGTGAAAACTCCTTCATTGGAATTTAAGATTCTTCTTTCTCTGGGTAGGAGAGGAGAGAATATGGAGTCTGCAAGTTCTGCCGGGCACCTGTCCCCCTCATATTGGATGGCAAGAGAGGGGAGGTAGAGCTGGAGGGACAGCAGGACCTCTGGAGATGAGTCTAGAAGAGGAAAAATGCCCACAGAGTGCCAGCTGGTGCCCCTGCATGCAGGCGGCAGCTTAATTATGGATTATTTATATACTGGAGTACCCACAGTGTGCTTTCTCTCACTCTTACTGGGAGTCCTTTGTGCCCCTCCCCCATTGCCCTAGGCCTGGGCTGGTGTTCCTGGCTATGCCTCGCCACTACCACTGGTGCTTTAAGAGATATCTTCATCTGTGTTTAAGGACATTATTTTGAAAACTCTGTGGTGTTTTTTCTTCTTTGTATCTTTTTTTCTCTCCTTTTGCTTATTGATTGTTCTCTCATTTGGCTTTTATTACTCTACACCTACAGTGACGCTGTGCGTAGATCTATTAACTCTGTAAAATATTATGAGATATATTTTGTTCGAAAGATGTGTTATGCTGTAGAATACAGCTGTTTGTGTGATTTAGGCAACACAATATGGACAAGACTATACATGGCCCATGTGTATCCCTTTCCTCAACTCAACTCCCTTGTGCACAGTACACAGAGCCTGGGACAACTGCTGTTCCTGCCTTCAGGAAAGAGCAAGAACTTTTCCAACACTGTAAAAAGCAGTGCAAAGAGGACTGTTAGGAAGCAGGGCCAGGCTGGCAGGCACCATTTCAGAAGATAGTTCAGTGTACACACTTCCCTTTCCTCCAGTACCTCCACACCCTGGTTCTTCCCCCAGGATAAGGAGTGTGCCACAGCATAAATAATGGCCCCACATTAGCATGTTTTTAATCCTTTTTGTCTTGTGACTGACATTACTACTGCAATAATTTTCATTGAACCACCCAGATGTCACACACACCTCTGTGCATGCAAAAGTCCATAGAACATGGTTCCAAACCCACAGTCTCCTCTTCATTATGCAGACACCCCTTAACTGGGGTAGGGAAGCTTGTTCAGAACCATCTTTCCACTGGAAACCCCTGTCTTCACTCCATCCCCTGCCATTTTCAAGGGCTTCAAACTTGCCAAATTGCTATAGGAGTCGGTTTAGTTATTCCTGAGGGTTAATCCATTCCAGAACTACATTAGCAATAGAACACTCCCTTTACCATAGGTTTACAAACTCAGCAAAGTCAATTGAACATTCTCAGTTGGGAATCCTGCCACCAGTAAAATCAGACACCGTGCATATACATAGTCTCTTGGCTGCCTCCTGTTTGGATGGTATGGTGCTGTAACGGGGTCACCACTCACCCCGGCGGCGCCTCCCGCTGGTCGTCTGGGGAATCAGCTCCTTCAGCGTCCAGAGCGCCCTCCGCAGGTTGATGCCCCGCTCCTTTGCTGGCCCCGTGTCCCTCCCGGACCCCGGTGCCCTCCAGCTGTGGGTGCTGCAACCCTGCAGTACCCCCTTGGTCTTAGGGTCTCCCCTCCCCAGGGGAACCCTCTACCCCCTATCCCCACCTCGCCTCAGAGTGTGCCACTGTCAGTCACCACTTGCCCCCGCTCACTGGGGCGGACTGCAGTATCATGGCTTCTCATCACAGGCAAGGAGGGTTGGCCTGCTGTCGCTATCTCCAGCCCTGGGCTGCTCCCTGCAACCCTGGTAGTCGTGGGTCGGGCCTTGTATCAGGCCCGGAGGCCTGGGGCTCTTGGCTAGAGCCTGCCCAGCTCCTTCTGCCCTGCCTCAGCTCTGCCCTAACCCAGGTACCTGGCTTCAGCTCCTACAGTCAGGCCTGTCTCCCTCTGAATATAGAGGAGACTGCTCTCTCCCTCTGGCTACAGAGGAGACTCCTGCCTCTCTGTCTCCCAGCCCTTATATCCTGGCTGGGAGTGTTTGGGGCGTGGCCACACAGCTGAGCCTAGTTCCCAATCAGTCTGGGAGCTTGCAGGCTCACAGCCACAGTCCCTTCTCTGTCTGCCTTAAACCCCTTTTGGGGCTTTTCCAAGCCCCTTCCGGTAGGGGGCAGGTGGTCACCCCGCCACAGGTGCCCATTCACCAATTAGTCAGGCCAAGTGGTGAAGGATTTAGAAGGCTAGCTTACAAAACACTACAGCAAACACCAGCTCTTCTGCGGGATCGCCGATCTCCGTGTCTGTGCTGTCACATCAATGCCAGAGCTCTCAGTCCAAGCTGTGCCAAAGCAGTGCACAAAACAATTCTAATGGCTGCATCAGACTTCACTTGTGCAGCAGAGAAACTAAGGAAAAAACCTAGGGAAACTCTATGGCCAAATACATAGAAATTAGACTTGTAAGAACAAGTGAACAAAGACTCAACCAATAAAAAAGTCCAAAGGGAAGAAAAAAGGGAGAATACTGAAGAGTTTTATAAGTATATTTAAAAAAAATAATACTGGCATAATAGATTTCCCCCATCCCTCTTTCCTTCAGAGTTTTACTCTAATAAAGATTTTATTCAGACTCTGATTACTTAAATTATTTTGTGAGTCCCCATAGAAAAAGCTACCGTTCTGAAGGAGCTGATCTCAGACTGGATATTGGCTTTAAGCCACAGCTCCTGCAGTAAGGGAAATGTAGAGATGCACAACCTTGGCAGCAGCTCCCAGAGCCGCAGGCACTCACCGTTGATTTTATTTATTCATAGGATTTTCCATGGCACTCATCACCATAGTATCTGAGGATATCACATGCATTAATGGACTTATCCTCACATCACCTCTTTGGGGTAGGAAGTATTTTAATCCTCACTTTATAGATACGGAACTGAGGTCCAGAGAAATTAAGGGAAAGCCCAGATATATGGGAAGACATTAGCAGAGTTAAGAAATGAATACAAGCACCCTCTGGCCCTCCTCCCTTCCCCTCATCCAGGATGCCAAACAAATGAAAGGCACAGACTACCACTACAGGACCCTGGAATGGCATTATTTGCTGGTTTTAATGACTCTACTGATTACCCTGTTAAGCAGTTTTGGTTTGTTTTTATCATAAGGCTAATCAGTAGATTTAATAAAAGCAACAAACAAAGCCATTCCAAGACCTCTGAATTTGCAGATAGCCTCTATCTAAACATTAGTTTGGCATCCCACAAACTCTAAATTTATCACTCTAAATTTGTTTTGCACATTTCTGTGCAGTAAAATATTTTAATTTGAGGAGGACAGGCTGGCTCTGTTTTGAAATAAGGTACTTCTTTTTTTCTGAGCTCTCTCGGTGAGCGACTTCAGTAATTAAACTGTCGGTCATGCAGTTATATCAGCATTCAAATCAGTGCCGGCTATAAAGATTTGTGCCTCCTGTTCCACAGCGATGCATAGCTACTGTCTAGAAGTGTGTGTCAAGCAACTGGGAGGGCTCCATGTTTCTGCAAATGAGCTATGCATTTCCAGGGTTCAAAGGACAATGAGAAAGACACAACTAGTCATGTGATTTTGGTTTTCACCCTGATAAATGGCAGGTCAAGGAGGGTTGTATTTAATAGTATATTCCTCAATGAAATGTCACTTTTTCCTCAATGTGTCCTCTGTGTGAGCTAATTAAAATCATGTTTTACTGCAATGTCAGCACACTAAGTTGCTGACTTTCTTGTTGTCTTCTACATAGTACAAAATGAATGTTGTCATTTGATAAATTCAGGATCTTAGAGGTTCTGGCTGGTGAGGTCTAATGTATGCTGCTTTATGTATCCTTTGCTGCCTACATACTGCTGCTCTTCCTTTTTTTGAGATGTTGAGGTTTATGCCCTGGACATATTATTCTCTTCTGCCCTTCTCAAGTCTTACCGTCCCAGAAATCAAAAGAAATTAAAATAAGATGGAGCAAATGCTAGTGTTGCTTTGTTTCCAAAATGCTTACTCCTAATAAACACATCTGAAAGCCCTAGTCACATGCATCCAATGAAAATTGTCTGTGCGGATGTTGTACAATTTTCTCACAGATTGTTTCTATACTGGGGTCAGAGTATGTTTGTTATGTTCACTTTAAAAGAATCCCTATCGCTTTATATCTCTGCATAATAGGATGAAAATCACATTGGAAATATAGAAAGCACCTCTATTATTTCACTAACCAGTATTCATAGCCAGGGAATTTTATTTATCGAAGTATTGGAAATTACTATTAATGAGACATTCTCCTCACATAAATGGAAAGCCTATTGGAAAAATAAACTAACTACTACCCCATATTTTCCCCTTTTCTGTTTTCCACCATCATTAATTCTGCATAAATCTATATCCCTTTTATTCCTGTAATGGAACGAAAGCATGAGTGTTTAAAGCCAACAAAGAACAAGGAGTTTGCGAGGTTCAGAGGGCCTGCTACCATATCACCTCATGCTGTGATCCAGCCAGATCTCATAACCTAAACAGGTTTGGTCAGGATCAGTTCTTCAGTTCTCAGGTGATGTTGCAGAAATTAGTATAGGTGATTTAAAAAGTGACATTTGTAGTAAATCTGGTGTAGCAGGGTTCTGCTGGAAGTGCTGACTTTTAGATAAGATATAAAGCATGATCCTTGAAGAACTTATTATACATTCTATGGACCTGGTCCAAAGCCCATTGAAGTCGCTCAGATCGACTTCAATGGGCTTTGGATCAAGTTCTTTAAGAAAAGAGTGTTAATACTGGCATGGGGAGTGCTAAATAAATTCGGAGATAACTTAAAAAATAAATGAAAGATTTAAAAGGCAACAAATCAATTTTACTGAAAAAGTAACATGATTACAAGACAAAAGAAAAAAAACGGGGAGGGTGCATTAAGACACCCTTATTCACAATAAACAGTTGGATCTAATCAGTGACCACAACATGTAGAAAGATTTATATTTAGTCATTCATTGCATTGCCTCTGCCTTTCTTTACAATCAGCCTGACTCTATACTGTATACCCTACAATGAAGGCAATTATTTCCCAACTTCATTAAGGTCTTAATGCTGTAAGATACTTAAGCACATGACTAATTTTAAGCAAGTGGGTAGTCTAATTGATTTCAGTGGGATTACTCAAATGCTTTAAACTACTCATGTGCTTAAGTATCTTGGTGGATCTGAGCCTAAAACTCCAGTTGCCACCAGTGATACAACTGTCTTTAAACACAGAATTAAAGAGTCATTGGATCTGAGACTGACTCTGTAGCCTGGTGTTTTGGTCACCCATCTGGGAGGTGCAAGACCCATAATCCAGTCTCTCTACTCCATTGGCTTTTTAGTTGTTTATATACAGTGGAATATCTTCAGCAAGAAGGATTGAGGGGCCCACACATCAGACTATCTCCTGGTTAGATATCCCAGTGAAGAGAGCACTCTCTTGGAAAGGTGTGGGAGAGCCCTGTTCAAATCTTTTCTCCTCTTCAGGCTGAGGGGAGAATTGAATGTGGGTCTTCCACATGCCAAAGGAGTGTTCTAACCACTGAGCTAAAAGTTACAAGATGGGTACCACTGCAACCTCCTCCTACAGCTAGGTTTAAAATGGGAACCAATCTGGCAGCGTGCCTCTGAACACACCTAAGAGATTGGACCCCACAGGGAGTTGAAGAAAATGCATATCTGATCTTGGTTCATGGATTGTTCTGGGGTGTAGGAGTTCATATGCCTAGAGAAGCAATGGAGCGGGAGTTTTATGGATCACAATGGAGCAAAAAACTGGGACTTAAGCACTTAAGTATCTTTGTGAATCTGGGCCAAACTTTCTAACCTTGTAATCCAGATCATTAAATTATAGCAGTTAAGATGAAAACAGCAAAGGTTAGTCTGTTGGTGAAGCATCACATGGTATGTAAATACATTAAACCGATTATGATACCAAAATGGTATGTACATTTTCAGTATTCCACCCATACTTTATATAAGGACGGTGTCTTCCTCAAATTTAAGATTGCCACAGATATGGGCTGCAGACTTCTCAAAAGTATAATAAAAGTCCTTGATCCCAAAATAACACATCCTACAAAGCAGGACTGAAATAACAGAAGACGGGAGATTGATGTTGCTACGGGCACAGAATTAAGATTGTTTTGGTTTCTTAACTGTCTGTTTTAATACTTCTAAATGTTTGGGCTACTTTTAAGTTTAACCTTTAACTCTGGATTTCCTGTATTTCTACTACGGGTTGTTTAATCACCATCAGATATAGGCTGAGCCACTCTCTTGCTGTGTGACCTGAGGCTAGTCTCTTGACCTGCTTTTTTACTCTTCATTCCCAGCTGTAAAATCAAGTATAAAAAGGAGCTCACTAAATTCTAGAAGCTGTGTCTGAGGTGAGCAGTTCTGTACAATTACACTTCTGGAAAACACAGTCATTGTCTTTATAAAAAACTACGCTTGATGAAGCAAAGGGAAAGCATACAAATAATCATAAAATGACAGAAAATGCATGTCTATCATTAGAAACCTTGCATAGTTCCAACATCATTAAAGAAGTTAAAAGAAGACCTCCTGTGTTCTAAGTATGTTTATTAAGATTGACTATAATAAGAATGCATACAATTATTACCAGTGTTTTGTGTTGTGCTGTGTACATAATAGGAGGTGTTACTGTCAGATGGAAAGGAAGAACACATACTGTATTTAAGTTATCACAATATTGCCTTCCTTGGTTGCAGAATACAGAAAAACAAGTACAAGTATGCAGAATGATTCCCTCGTAGGAAAGGACAAGATGATGAGAACACAAACTCAAAACCGCAGCACACCACCGTTTCTTCCTGGAGTGACGGCGCCTCTTGGGGGGTGGGATAAAAGAAGAGGGGTGTGTTAAAGGATTATTTAAGAATGTTTGTGCTCCCCTTGCAACTTATCCAGTTCCCACTGAAGTCAATGGAAAGACTCCTATTGACTTCAACAGGAGTTGGAATGAGCCTTTCAAAATAACTTTCAGTTACAGAAATGATGCTGCCTGAGTAACTAGAAATTCTTTGTAAATATTTTCATGTCTACAGAAAATCCAGCATGCCAGCTATGCCTTTTTCTCTGACACCCAGAAGAATGCAGTGTCGTTGTAGCCATGTCAGTCCCAGGAAATTAGAGAGACAAAGTGGGTGAGCTAATATATTTTATTAGGCAGTTGATGTGCAGTGGCCAACGTTTATCATGCTGACCAGTGTTGTCTCATTGTTTCCTTGTTGTGCTATGCTCTCTCCATCTATCTGTTGTATCCACCTGCTGTCTAGGGTTTTATATTTAGATGTTAAGCTCTTCATACAGGTGACTGTCTCTTTGTTATTTGTTTGTACAGTGTCTAGCACAATGAGTCCCTAACGTCTAAGCATTGCCATAATACCAATAAATCTATATATATAAAAGTCAAGTGGTGTATGTATGTGTGTATGTATGTATGTATGTATGTATGTACGTATGACTGCGAACTCCTCCCGCACCGTTTGAGCCAGAGACTTGAAATTTGGTACAGTGAGGGGTCTTGGGGTCTAGATGCTGGTAAGGGTCGAAAAATTTTCGGATCTCACCTCTGACGCCCCCCAGGGGTGAAAGTCTTTCAGGGCCAATCACATCGGCTGGGCGGTTAGGTGGTGATGATGTCATAATACCCCCCTCCAACAGACACCTCACTCGCTCAGCTCACCCCTCCCTCCTCCAACGGAACCCCGGAGATCCCTCAGTTCTCTGCCCCTCCCCCCTCCCAACGGAACCCCGGAGATCCCTCCATTCTCTGCCCCTCCCCCCTCCCAACGGAACCCCGGAGATCCCTCAGTTCTCTGCCCCTCCCCCCTCCCAACGGAACCCCGGAGATCCCTCAGTTCTCTGCCCCTCCCCCCTCCCAACGGAACCCCGGAGAGCCCTCAGTTCTCTGCCCCTCCCACCTCAACCCCGGACTCCATCAGCTCTGTGCCCCCCCACCCCCCACCTGCGAAGGTCCCCGGAATCCCTCGGCTCTGGGCACCCTCCCCCCCCAGCGACGGATCTGAGTTGGGTTTGGTGGGACGGTAAGTGAGGTGGGGGTGTCGGGTTCGGTCGGGGGGTGAGGTGGGGGTGTTGGGGTTGGTCAGGGGGTGTTGCGGTTGGTGGGGGGGTGAGGTGGGGGTGTTGGGTTTTCTTGGGGGGGTGAGGTGGGGGTGTCGGGTTTGGTCGGGGGGTAAGTGAGCCGGGGGGGTGTCGGGGTTGGTCTGGGGGGGTGGGAAGGTGTCAGGGGGGTGAGGGGGGTGGTGTGGGTGTTGGGTTTGGTCTGGGGGGGGGAAGGTGTTGGGGTGGGTGCCCAGACCAAACCCGACACCCCCCCAGCTCACTTACCCCCCGACCAAACCCGACACCGCCACCTCACCCCCCCACCAACTGCAACACCCCCTGACCAACCCCAACACCCACCCCTCACCCACCCCAACACCTTCCCACCCCCCCAGACCAAACCCGACACCCCCTGGCTCACTTACCCCCCGACCGAACCTGACACCCACACCTCACCCCCCCACACACCAATCGCAACACCCCCAGACCAAACCTGACACCCCCCGGCTCACTTACCCCCCGACCGAACCCGACAGTCCCACCTCACCCCCCCAAGCAAACCCGACACCCCCACCTCACCCCCCCACCAACCGCAACACCCCCTGACCAACCCCAACACCCACACCTCACCCCTCACCCACCACGACACCTTCCCATCCCCCCAGACCAAACCCGACACCCCCCCGGCTCACTTACCCCCGACCGAACCCGACACCCCTACCTCATCCCCCCAAGCAAACCTGACACCCCCACCTCAACCCCCCACCAACCGCAACACCCCCTGACCAACCGCAACACTCACCCCTCACCCACCCCAACACCTTCCCACCCCCCCAGACCAAACCCTACACCCCCCGGCTCACTTACCCCCCGACCAAACCCGACAACCCCACCTGACCCCCCCCAAGCAAACCCAACACCCCCACCTGACCCCCCGACCAAACCCGACACCCCCCCCCCCCCGGCTCACGGTGCACTGTGTAGCACACAGATTATTAAATACACTGTTCGGTCGGGGGGTGAGGTGGGGGTGTCGGGTTTGCTCAGGGGGTGAGGTGGGGGTGTCGGGTTTGGTCGGGGGGTGAGGTGAGGGTGTTGGGTTTGTTTTGGGGGGTCAGGTGGGGTTGTCGGGTTTGGTCGGGGGGTAAGTGAGCCGGGGGGTGTTGGGGTTGGTCGGGGGGGTGGGAAGGTGTCAGGGTGGGTGAAGGGCGGGTGTTGGGGTTGGTCATGGGGTGTCAACTGTCTGCCCCCTCCCCACCTCCGACTGACCCGAGCAACGCCGGGCACTTATGCTAGTAACAGATAATTCTTTTCAACTGGCATAATTCTTTACCAATAACCCTTAATGGTAAGGCAAAGATATCCCAGTGACTTCCTCTTCTTCTGTTCTCCATGGCAGCTGTAATCCACAAGAACATTGCATCTGATGGTCCCCTGGATGAAATTTGCAGGAGCTAAAGGCTGAAAAGTCTCTGTGATTGGCCAAAAGCTGAGGAACCCCTTATCATCAGAAATCAAGATGAGCCTAAGGCCAGGTCTACACTACTGCCATAAATCAATTTAAGCTATGCTACTCCAGTTATGTGAATAGCATAACTGAAGTCAATGTAGCTAGATCCATTTACTGTGGTGTCTATACCATGCTATGTCGATGAGAGATGCTCTCCTGACGACTTCCCTTATGCTTCTCAGAGAGCTGGAGTACAAAAATCAATGGGAGAGTGCACTCCTGTCAATTTTACATGTCTTCCCCAGACCCAGCTAAATTGATGCCACTACATCGATTTCAGCAAGGCTGATTTAGCTCCATAGTGAAGATGTGCCTGTCACAGGGATGATACACTGCAGGGGCAGGGGAGAAGTGTGTCACAGCCCCAAGGTCAAAACTGAAGGGACTCTCAGGACTGAGCAGTTTAGTGGCCTCAGTCCTTAATGTGATCCTTGCTAGCAGGGTGGCATGGCCCAATGGCCAGAGTCAATACTACAGCCCTTGCTATCAGAGCAGGGTAGCCCACTGGTCAGGGTTGATAACGCTGGTGAGTTGGGCCACCACCCTAGGATGGATGGTGGCCAGGATAGGGGGACCTGGACCCTCCCTCTCCACCAAGTTTAACCCAGGGCCCTGTCAGTGGCGGGGTTAACTGCCACCTGCTCAGGTGCCGAAACACTCCGAGCCTTGGTCTGGTTCTGTAATCATTTCCCTGTAAAGCCTCCCTGGGTCACTTTCTACCTGAGTCTCTGCAGCTGAATGTTTCTGAGACTCTTTAGTCTCTCCACCCTCCGCAACATACCGAGACTGGTTACCAGGGTCCGTCTCCGACTGGCTGGCCTCTGTGTCTTTCCCAGGAGCTATCAATGCACCTCCTTCGTTGCTGGCAGTAAGACTGAGCTGTCCTGCTGTTTTTTGTATCCTGGCTCCTGCTGGAGCATGCCCAGCAGAGCAGGGGGGGCGTGGCCTCCTCAACTAAGAGAAGGGTTAACCCCTGCTGTATCAATGAGGGGCTGATATACCCTCATTTCAGTGCCCTTCACTGTTAGGACACAATGCAAGAGAACCACCTCTCTGAGTAGGCTACCTATGAGAAAAGTGCTGCGGAAAAATTAGCATTGACTTCTTAGAAGTAAAAACCAAGACTTACGGTTTTTTTCATGATAAAATATACAATAGGTTGCTGAGAAACCCTTGGTCATTTTTGGTTGTACAATTGATGTGATTCGCATGGTTGTATATGATAACTATATTCTAGGGGTTTATTAGACCCATCATGCTATAGCCATCTTTGAAAGGTGTAAAATTAAACTGCATTAAAATGTGCACATATTTACAATATTGCCTTTTCCAGTGTTGCCTCTTTTTTAGAACTATTTTTTCTCCACTTGTATAATTATTTTGGGGATGTCAGTATCACATGTCTATGACTTTACCATTTGAAGCAATTGTTGCATTGCTACCAACACTGGAGTGTATCACAAACTCAAATGGTAAGAAGAGCAAAGAGCTCATCAAAAACAGCACTTAAGCATACATGCACTTTGGTAGTGAAGTCAGCCAGAATATGAAGAGAAACAAGGAAAAGACCCCCATACATGACAGTTGCTTCAAATAGTCATTTGCTAAATTATTCTGCCTAAATGTGAGCTGAAGATTCTAGCTGTGTTCATCAACTAGATAGTCTGAAAAGTTATTAAATATGTGCAAAGAAGGTTTTAATGACAACAATAGCCTGAAAAAAAGTGTTTCTAAAGAGTCCTCCACTATGATAAGAAAACCAGATATTCAGCCTGTTATTTCATCAGTCAGACAATATGCAAGCATGCTTTGTAAACTGTCAAAAAGGAAGAAAAAAACTGCTGTCTTGGTATTTTTTAAAAGGAAAAAGTGCTTTGCTTCATTCCACAACCAACATGCTGTTTTGTTGTCAGCCTTTTTGCATTTCCTATATTATGGGGCTTGACAACATCATAGGCCAATGTCCCTTCTGATTGAAGTAAAGTATTAAATTTTAGTACCCAGAACAAGGTGATATTTCATAGGGCAGACCATTATTGAGCTCTTGTGTGATAAGTCTCAAATTCTGAAATTCGGCGTTTTATAGAAAAGCACAACTGCTGACTTCAAAAATAAGATTCCAAAAAACTGCAAAGTACAAATAAAGAAAGTTCTAAGTATTATGGGCTTGATTTACACTCTGGGCTTTGGGAGAGTGCAGTTATCCTTCCTCTATATCTGAAGTGCAACTACACCTGAAGGGGAGATTCACACCCAGGAGAGACAGCTGTGTATTGCCAATTAATTCAGGTTCATAGGATACGGAGGCAATAAGCTCACAAGCGAAGAAGAATTCAGGCTATTTATTACATACTAGCATAAGTGCCCGGCGTTGCTCGGGTCAGTCGGAGGTGGGGAGGAGGCAGACAGTTGACACCCCATGACCAACCCCAACACCCGCCCTTCACCCACCCTGACACCTTCCCACCCCCCCGACCAACCCCAACACCCCCCGGCTCACTTACCCCCCGACCAAACCCGACAACCCCACCTGACCCCCCAAAACAAACCCAACACCCTCACCTCACCCCCCGACCAAACCCGACACCCCCACCTCACCCCCTGAGCAAACCTGACACCCCCACCTCACCCCCCGACCGAACAGTGTATTTAATAATCTGTGTGCTACACAGTGCACCGTGAGCCGGGGGGGGGGGGTGTCGGGTTTGGTCGGGGGGTCAGGTGGGGGTGTTGGGTTTGCTTGGGGGGGTCAGGTGGGGTTGTCGGGTTTGGTCGGGGGTAAGTGAGCCGGGGGGTGTAGGGTTTGGTCTGGGGGGGTGGGAAGGTGTTGGGGTGGGTGAGGGGTGAGGGGTGAGTGTTGCGGTTGGTCAGGGGGTGTTGCGGTTGGTGGGGGGTTGAGGTGGGGGTGTCAGGTTTGCTTGGGGGGATGAGGTAGGGGTGTCGGGTTCGGTCGGGGGTAAGTGAGCCGGGGGGGTGTCGGGTTTGGTCTGGGGGGATGGGAAGGTGTCGTGGTGGGTGAGGGGTGAGGTGTGGGTGTTGGGGTTGGTCAGGGGGTGTTGCGGTTGGTGGGGGGGTGAGGTGGGGGTGTCGGGTTTGCTTGGGGGGGTGAGGTGGGACTGTCGGGTTCGGTCGGGGGGTAAGTGAGCCGGGGGGTGTCAGGTTTGGTCTGGGGGTGTTGCGATTGGTGTGTGGGGGGGTGAGGTGTGGGTGTCAGGTTCGGTCGGGGGGTAAGTGAGCCAGGGGGTGTCGGGTTTGGTCTTGGGGGGGTGGGAAGGTGTTGGGGTGGGTGAGGGGTGAGGGGTGGGTGTTGGGGTTGGTCAGGGGGTGTTGCAGTTGGTGGGGGGGTGAGGTGGCGGTGTCGGGTTTGGTCGGGGGGTAAGTGAGCTGGGGGGGTGTCGGGTTTGGTCTGGGCACCCACCCCAACACCTTCCCCCCCCCCAGACCAAACCCAACACCCACACCACACCCCTCACCCCCCCGACACCTTCCCACCCCCCCAGACCAACCCCGACACCCCCCCGGCTCACTTACCCCCCGACCAAACCCGACACCCCCACCTCACCCCCCCAAGCAAACCCAACACCCCCACCTCACCCCCCCACCAACCGCAACACCCCCTGACCAACCCCAACACCCCCACCTCACTTACCGTCCCACCAAACCCAACTCAGATCCGTCGCAGGGGGGGGAGGGGGCCCAGAGCCGAGGGATTCCGGGGACCTTCGCAGGTGGGGGGGGGGCACAGAGCTGATGGAGTCCGGGGTGAGGTGGGAGGGGCAGAGAACTGAGGGATCTCCGGGGTTCCGTTGGGAGGGGGGAGGGGTAGAGAACTGAGGGATCTCCGGGGTTCCATTGGGAGGGGGGAAGAGTAGAGAACTGAGGGATCTCCGGGGTTCCGTTGGGAGGGGGGAGGGGCAGAGAACTGAGGGATCTCTGGGGTTCTGTTGGGAGGGGGGAGGGTCAGAGAACTGAGGGATCTCTGGGGTTCTGTTGGGAGGGGGAGGGTCAGAGAACTGAGGGATCTCTGGGGTTCCATTGGGAGGGGGAGGGGCAGAGAACTGAGGGATCTCCGGGGTTCCGTTGGGAGGGGGGAGGGGCAGAGAACTGAGGGATCTCCGGGGTTCCGTTGGGAGGGGAGAGGGGCAGAGAACTGAGGGATCTCCGGGGTTCCGTTGGAGGAGGGAGGGGTGAGCTGAGCGAGTGAGGTGTCTGTTGGAGGGGGGTATTATGACATCATCACCACCTAACCGCCCAGCCGATGTGATTGGCCCTGAAAGACTTTCACCCCTGGGGGGCGTCAGAGGTGAGATCCGAAAATTTTTCGACCCTTACCAGCATCTAGACCCCAAGACCCCTCACTGTACCAAATTTCAAGTCTCTGGCTCAAACGGTGCGGGAGGAGTTCGCAGTCATACGTACATACATACATACATACATACACACATACATACATACACCACTTGACTTTTATATATATAGACTAGCATAAGTGCCCGGCGCTGCTCGGGTCAGTCGGAGGTGGGGAGGTGGCAGACAGCTGACACCCCCTGACCAACCCCAACACCCACCCCTCACCCCTCACCCACCCCAACACCTTCCCACCCCCCCAAGCAAACCGGACACCCCCACCTCACCCCCCGACCGAATCCGACACCCCCACCTCACTTACCGTCCCACCAAACCCAACTCAGATCCGTCGCAGGGGGGGAGGGGGCCCAGAGCCGAGGGATTCCGGGGATCTTCGCAGGTGGGGGGGGGCAGTGAGCTGATGTAGTCCGGGGTTCCGTTGGGAGCGGGGAGGGGCAGAGAACTGAGGGATCTCTGGGGTTCCGTTGGGAGGGGGGAGGGGCAGTGAGCTGAGTGATCTCCGGGGTTCCGTTGGGAGGGGGGAGGGGCAGTGAGCTGAGTGATCTCCGGGGTTCCGTTGGGAGGGGGGAGGGGCAGTGAGCTGAGTGATCTCCGGGGTTCCGTTGGAGGAGGGAGGGGCAGTGAGCTGAGTGATCTCCGGGGTTCTGTTGGAAGGGGGGAGGGGCAGTGAGCTGAGTGATCTCCGGGGTTCCGTTGGGAGGGGGGAGGGGCAGTGAGCTGAGTGATCTCCGGGGTTCCGTTGGGAGGGGGGAGGGGCAGTGAGCTGAGTGATCTCCGGGGTTCCGTTGGGAGGGGGGAGGGGCAGTGAGCTGAGTGATCTCCGGGGTTCCGTTGGAGGAGGGAGGGGCAGTGAGCTGAGTGATCTCCGGGGTTCCGTTGGGAGGGGGGAGGGGCTGTGAGCTGAGGGATCTCCGGGGTTCCATTGGGAGGGGGGAGGGGCAGAGAACTGAGGGATCTCCGGGGTTCCGTTGGAGGAGGGAGGGGCAGTGAGCTGAGTGATCTCCGGGGTTCTGTTGGAGGGGGGAGGGGCAGTGAGCTGAGTGATCTCTGGGGTTCCGTTGGAGGAGGGAGGGGCAGTGAGCTGAGGGATCTCCGGGGTTCCGTTGGGAGGAGGGAGGGGCAGTGAGCTGAGTGATCTCCGGGGTTCCATTGGGAGGGGGGAGGGGCAGTGAGCTGAGTGATCTCCGGGGTTCCATTGGGAGGGGGGAGGGGCAGAGAACTGAGGGATCTCCGGGGTTCCGTTGGAGGAGGGAGGGGCAGTGAGCTGAGTGATCTCCGGGGTTCCGTTGGAGGGGGGAGGGGCAGTGAGCTGAGTGATCTCCGGGGTTCCGTTGGAGGAGGGAGGGGCAGTGAGCTGAGGGATCTCCGTGGTTCCGTTGGGAGGGGGGAGGGGCAGTGAGCTGAGGGATCTCCGGGGTTCCGTTGGAGGAGGGAGGGGCGAGCTGAGCGAGTGCGGTGTCTGTTGGAGGGGGTATTATGACATCATCAGCACCTAACTGCCCAGCCGATGTGATTGGCCCTGAAAGACTTTCACCCCTGGGGGGCGTCAGAGGTGAGATCCGAAAATTTTTCGACCCTTACCAAGATCTAGACCCCAAGACCCCTCACTGTACCAAATTTCAAGTCTCTGGCTCAAACGGTGCGGGAGGAGTTCGCTGTCATACGTACATACATACATACATACATACATACACTCATACATACACCACTTGACTTTTATATAGATAGATAGATAGCAGGCAAATAAAGAATGCAAGCAAGCCAATTGTACTAAGCAAGGATATAACCTTACTCTCCTCCTTTCTGTTGTTGGGAACTCCGGGGAGGGGGGACAATGGAGGGACCCCAAGGCCAATCACACATGCAGCACTTCGCCGGTCTCAGGTCTACACTGAAGCTCCTCAAATCAAAATTAAGGGGCTTATTTATACCCTTAACCCACTTATGTGGGAATTTGCACCCTCTTCAGTGGTGACCCTAGGAAAGAATAGCTTTAAACTCAGTTTGGGGCTCTCTGAAACCTATGAATGGAAAAGCACTATATTAGATCTTTGAATAATTATTAGAACTCTGTTGGGAGATGCCAGCAGATCTTCTGCATTCCCTAGCACCACCCCACCTCTTGATAGATTCATTTTCAGCAGAGTGAGAAATGTTGCAACTCACTGACCCACTTCTATGGGAACTATCTAACACCAGGGTCTGAGTTCTGTTCAAGGACTTTAATTGCCCTACATTAAATAAGGATTCTTATTTCACTATTGCTCTGAGGAAACTGTGCCTTGCTATCTTTTTTTCTGAAGGATTTTGTGCCTTTGGGTATAGATGAGGTACCACTGTAAGACATGAAGTTGAATCCTCTCTCTTTCATTCTTTCATCATCATCCAGTCTGAAATGGATTGTAAAATATAGACCTAATAATACTTCCACTGGACTTCTCCAGCACTGTTGATACAATTGACCTTTCATCTAGTCTCATCATTTCTTGGAGACATTGATATGCATGTTGTGTCTTCTCCTTTGCTCACATCGCCTCTATTTTTTCCTTCTGAACAGGTCACTCTTGGGGCCTGATTCTTATCTCACACTGGTGTAGATCAGAAGGAACACTATTGAAGTTGATGGAATTATCTATATATATAAAAGTCAAGTGGTGTATGTATGTATGTATGAGTGCAAACTCCTCCCGCACCGTTTGAGCCAGAGACTTGAAATTTGGTACAGTGAGGGGTCTTGGGGTCTAGATGGTCGTTAGGGTCGAAAAATTTTCGGATCTCACCTCCGCCCCCACCCCCCAGGGGTGAAAGTCTTTCAGGGCCAATCACATCGGCTGGGTGGTTAGGTGGTGATGACGTCATAATACCCCCTCCAACAGACACCGCACTCGCTCAGCTCACTGCCCCTCCCTCCTCCAACGGAACCTCGGAGATCCCTCAGTTCTCTGCCCCTCCCCCCTCCAACGGAACCCCGGAATCCATCAGCCCTGTGCGCCCCCCGCCCCCACCTGCGAAGCTCCCCGGAATCCCTCGGCTCTGGGCCCCCTCCCCGCCTGCGACGGATCCGAGTTGGGTTTGGTGGGACGGTAAGTGAGGTGGGGGTGTCGGGTTCGGTCGGGGGGTGAGGCGGGGGTGTTGGGTATGGTTGGGGGGGTCAGGTGGCGGTGTCGGGTTCGGTTGGGGGGTAAGTGAGCCGGGGGATGTCGGGGTTGGTCTGGGGGGGTGGGAAGGTGTCGGGGTGGGTGCCCAGACCAAACCCGACACCCCCCCGGCTCACTTACCCCCCGACCAAACCCGACACCGCCACCTCACCCCCCACCAACCGCAACACCCCCTGACCCGACACCTTCCCCCCCCCCAGATCAAACCCGACGCCCCCTGGCTCACTTACCCCCCGACCGAACCCGACACCCCCGCCTCACCCCCCCCACCAATCGCAACACCCTCAGACCAAACCCGACACCCCCCGGCTCACTTACCCCCCGACCGAACCCGACACCCCCGCCTCACCCCCCTACCAATCGCAACACCCTCAGACCAAACCCGACACCCCCCGGCTCACTTACCCCCCGACCGAACCCGACACCCCCACCTCACCCCCCCACCAACCGCAACACCCCCTGACAAACCCCAACACCCACACCTCACCCCTCACCCACCCCGACACCTTCCCACCCACCCCGACACCTTCCCACCCCCCAGACCAAACCCGACACCCCCTGGCTCACTTACCCCCCGACCGAACCCGACACCCCCACCTCACCCCCCCACCAATCGCAACACCCCCTGACAAACCCCAACACCCACACCTCACCCCTCACCCACCCCGACACCTTCCCACCCACCCCGACACCTTCCCACCCCCCCAGACCAAACCCGACACCCCCTGGATCACTTACCTCCCGACCGAACCCGACACCCCCACCTCAGCCCCCCAAGCAAACCTGACAGCCCCTGACCAACCCCAACACCCACACCTCACCCCTCACCCCTCACCCACCCCGACAACTTCCCACCTCCCCAGACCAAACCCGACACCCCCCGGCTCACTTACCCCCCGACCGAACCCGACACCCCCACCTCACCCCCCCACCAATCGCAACACCCCCAGACCAACCCCAACACCCACACCTCACCCCTCACCCACCCCAACACCTTCCCACCCCCCCCCAGACCAAACCCGACACCCCCCAGCTCACTTACCCCCGACCGAACCCGACACCCCTACCTCACCCCCCCAACCAAACCCGACACCCCCACCTCACCCCCCACCAACCGCAACACCCCCTGACCAACTCCAACACCCACACCTCACCCCTCACCCACCCCGACACCTTCCCACCCCCCCAGACCAAACCCGACACCCCCCGGCTCACTTACCCCCGACCGAACCCAACACCCCTACCTCATCCCCCCAAGCAAACCCAACACCCCCATGTCACCCCCCCACCAACCGCAAAACCCCCTGACCAACCCCAACCCCAACACCCACACCTCACCCCTCACCCACCCCGACAACTTCCCACCCCCCCCCCCCAGACCAAACCCGACACCCCTCCGGCTCACGGTACACTGTGTAGCACACAGATTATTAAATACACTGTTCGGTCGGGGGGTGAGGTGGGGGTGTCGGGTTTGCTCAGGGGGTGAGGTGGGTGTGTCGGGTTTGGTCGGGGGGTCAGGTGGGGGTGTTGGGTTCGGTCGGGGGGTGAGGTGGGGGTGTTGGGTTTGCTTGGGGGGGTCCGGTGGGGTTGTCGGGTTTGGTCGGGGGGTAAGTGAGCCGGGGGGTGTTGGGGTTGGTCAGGGGGTCTCAACTGCCCCCTCCCCACCTCCGACAGACCCGAGCAATGCCGGGCACTTATGCTAGTACGTCAATAAATATTGTGTAAATGGAATCAAAATCAGACCCATGTCATCTCTTGGGTCATGTCTACACTTGGAGCCCTTTGCATTATGGGTCTACCTGTATACTAAACCAGCAAAGTGCTCTGAGTTTATACCAGAAAAATTGCACTTTTGCCGAACTAGCTTATTCCAGCCCTGCCTTCACTCAAGAGAAATAAACTATATTGATAAAAGTGGCTTTTGTCAGCACAGCTGTCAGTCACAAACCATACCTTATCATACCTCTGACTGACAATAGATATGCTGACAGAAGTTTGTAGATCTGGGCAGCCAGTTTATGAACTATGTAATCCGTTCAACTAATCACTTCAACTTATTTTTCTCCTCCTCTTCACTCTATCTCTACCATCATTATTTCAGCTTTGCTCTCCCTAATAAATACTCCTTTTTGTTTTAGGTCTTGTCTACAGTAGAAAGGGTTTGTTAGTATTTCTATACTGGTAGAACTAAGCCAGAAAACCCTCCTAGTGGAGGGCAGGGGTATCAAAAGAGTTCTTTTGCCAGTATAACTTATGCTAGTTCCCCAAATGAAATTAATTATATCAGCAAATGACTTTTTTGCTGGCATAACTTCATGGACACCAGGGTGTTTGCCAGCATAGCTAAGTAAACCATTGTAGACCAAGTCTATCAGCCATTAAACATCTGAGCCACTTTGACCTTCAGTCCTCTCCTAATGGCCCAAATTTCAGAGATTTTATAAATGGCGGCATAAGTGTTATAGTATATGTAAGTGAATGTAAATAAGTTTGACTTACAAGCTAAGATAGCTGCAGGTGAAGGTGTTGCAGGATAGCCCCCAATACAAATTTGTTTGAAGATAAACAGTAAGCTAAATCAGGCTTCTCTGTAGTTGGTTTACAGTCCCTTGAGTAGAACACTGATTTTCTACTCTCTTTACATGCAAATTCCATGAGCATAAACTTATTTAGATTTTTATTCACATACATACAATTACATCAACACCTAGTTTGGCCCAGTCAATTATCTCTGTATTTTGGTTTGTTATGGGTGCCCCCATTCATCTCCCTGTACAGCTCAAGTCCTCCTTCTACATGATTAGTCTCTGTGTTCACATTATTTACTTCCAAATTAATTTTCAGACACTGGAATATGCAAGCTGCCAACCAGAATTTACGGATGTGCATGGTAAACTTCAATGAAAAAAACGATTACCATCATTTTCATTTTCATTCTGGTTTCTAATCAATGTTTCTTTACTTTCTGAAACCGAAGAAAACCCAAACCCCACCATGGATTCTGAGGCATTCATGACATGTGAGGTATTAAAGTTTTAACACACAAAATGAGACATAGTCTGACTTGTAGATATTGCAGGCAGCCCAACCAGCATGGTGAAAAGAGGGGGAATGTCTCTGTTTTTACATCAGGAAAGAACATGAGATGGGATTCTTTGGCACCATTGGCCAGTTGGGGAAGAAGGGTGCTGATTGGCCAGCATTCCACAGCTCCCCGGACTTAGCCCAGAGAAGATACTGTGTAGGCTCTCTTTTGGCTCCATTCATTTCAGATACTAGCTGAATGCTTCGGGATGCCCCTTGCTTCAGAAAAAACAGAAGGCCCTGCCCAAACTTTAACAGACTTTGGCATTGAACTGGCCTCAGTTTTTGGTTTCTAAGTTATCTACAGATAAATTAGAATTGGTCAGGACATTGATATGTCTTGACCAATTCTAACTGGTGACACTGACAGGCTCTCAGGGGCAAAGAAAATTACTCTGAGTGAAGTACAGGTGGCTATAGGGCACCTAATATTTGGGTGCCAGGTGATGAGGCATGCCTCCTGGTGAGGCATGTTGTGCTCATCTGGCATCTGCTCCTCTGGAATGCAAAATGTCCATCACTTTATCAGATGGACACGAGGGAAATGAAGGAAGACTTAGAAGTGTAGGAAACATACCTGGATGAGTTAAATACGGGTTTCAAAATGGGTTCAGACTGGTTGCTCAAGACTGAGCTGCTGATACATTTGACCCTTAGGAGGGTATAGATTTGTGGGTTTACTTTCAAGGGGAGTGGTACACACAGAGGTGGCCGGAAAGCCGGGAGGCTCAGTTTACTAAAGGGGACATCACCTTTCTTGATATTTTTCCTATATTGGTGGCAGTCACTAGTTGGGGAAAAAACTTTCAGAACAAGAAAGTCCATTTCTTGTGTGGCAACCAACCCGTGGTCCATATTGTAAATGGGCGGTTGACTAAGACTCAGGTAACAAGGCTGGTGAGGGACTTTGTTTTGCACTGACTATGGTTTAACAGCCTCTCACACAGTGCACATGTCATGGGAGTGGATAATGATGTTGAAGTTTCTCTTTTGATATCAGAACAAAAGATTCTGGGTGCTTGTCCTGCTGCCTAGCAGAGATCCCAAATACTTCTTGGACCTTAGCTCATGACAGTGGTGGGGCTAGTTGAGGACTCAGTTGCCCTGCAGACACTGAGGACCTATAAGGCCAGCCTTTCAGAGTTCACAAAATGTACCGGACAAGAAGGGCTTCTTTGGGGTGGCCCATACCCACACACCAGCTGCTGAAATATTTGGTGTCTTTGACCCACTGCAAATGGGATCTCTTCACAATCTCTGGCCAGCTAGCAGGCCTTTCCTCCTGGAGTTGGCTCTTTGAGACTGAATAAGCTATGGCAGCTGTGGACAGGATAGTAGCTATGCAGTTATCTGCAAGAGTATGGCACCTGCACTTACGGTTTTCAAAACAGACCAGAAGGGAAGTGGGCGGGGGAGGGGGGGATTTTGTGGTATTGAAGGAATGTGAAGACAAGTGCTTGTGCCCTGTAAAGGCGATAACAGCCTCACTAAAAATCCAGGCCAAGCCTTTCATTTACACATGATGATGGGAGTTTCCTGACACTAATTCAGTGCAGTACTGAGAAAAACCTTGTGCTACTGTTGTTGTGACCCAGATAAAGCTGATACTCATTCTTTCAGGAACAAGGTAGTGACATCAGCAGCTGCAGAGGGTTTTGGCCAGAGGCAGGAGAAGGCAATCGGGCACTGGAGATCAAGTTGTTACAGGACTTATAACTGCACCAAGGAAATGATGGCAAGGAATGGCAAAGCATATCTAACTCAATGTGCTTGTTTGTTTCAGAAACTACCCAGAGCATACACAATGTTTGGATTTGTGGGTCCACAAGAGGGCAGTGAGGATGGCAGCGGGATCTCAGTTGGCCTTCAGGGCAGAAGCTGTTCTGATCCAGAAAAGAGAGACCAGCTCTTGCCAAGTCTTCATTCACTGGCAGGCAAGACATAGGAGCAGACATAGCCCATGTGGACAAGACTAGAAAGAAAGGTAATAAGGGGGTCACCAAGATATTCTGGAAAAAAGGGGGTTCAGTGATACCACACCAGGGACATCCATGACAATCAGCGGGAAGTTTTCAGGGATGATGATGTATATCTGTCAGACAGAGGTGCTGCCATACAGCACGTGCAGGTATGGATTGGGCAGCTGTTGTGATAATAGGGTGCGTGGTTGGGTGGGGAGCGACCAAGCTAGCCATTGGCACTCACTGTGGCTGGTTTCCTATGCGGTTAAGAGAATAAAATCAACCATTCACAAAGGTAAAAGACCTGGAATTTTGGTGTTAGGCCTTGGGCTCATGTGATAGGGTGAGACCGTGTATCCTTCGTAGGCCGAAGTCAGACCTTGTAGACCCTATGGGTCAAGGTCCACACCCTGGGACTCAGAGAGAGTTGGGTCCTGGAGGGTAGGCGGAGGAGAGTCTACCCGGTGTATGGGTTATATGGTAAGGAGCCCTGTAACCCTGGCACTAGTTACAGGCTATGTGTAAGGAGCCCTATAATCCACGCACTGGAACTAATTAAGTGCAAGGTGTAGGAGAGTATGGCTGAAGGGGGGGTAGCATGCCTCCTCTGTGTTAAAGTTTAAAAAAGTTGCAGCTTGCCGCTTAATTCCATGCATGTGTCTGTCCTCATTTTGCAGCTGTGTCCCCATCGAAGAACAAGGAGCAGTCTCCCTGCCATGAACCTTTATATTTGCCACGGTCATTCTCCCCTTCTGTTCCAACTACCTCCACTGAAATCTCTGCTTATGTCAAGAGGGTTTTAAATAAGGGTTTCATTTTAAAAAAAAATTACAAAGGAAAGTTGAAAAAAACTTTACATTTTAATCTAAGAATGGAAATAATTAAATAATGGCTTAAAAAAAATCCAGCAAAAGTCAGTAAACCACAGAGCAAAGCCAACCATTCTGTCTGATCTTGCTGCAACTAATGAAACTTTAACAATAATACATAACCATCGGTGATCATATTTCATCTGATAATCCATTAGGGCCTCACATAGTTTCTGCTTTTTCATATAAAACATAATACTTTGGGGGAAAGAGGGAGGCAGAAAAAGAGAAAAGAATTTGTACTCACACTGTGTGCTGGCACAATAATGTTCTTCCCGCTGAACTAATGGCTGTTCATAGGGGTTTAGGTCAAAGAGTTTAATGGAGCTTAGCTCTGGATGTCTCAGTAACTTCTTAGATTCTCAAACTAAACTACTTACGTTTTAAAATACAAATGATGATGGTCCTGATGAGGAGACACATTCCCAACCAGACTTGAGGGTGAAATATACCATTAGAATGCTAAAATAGTCTATTTCACTTTCTCAACTAGTTCTATGAGAGCAGCTCCATTTCTTACTACAGCTGGATTTTCTGTTTGCAGCGGTTTACCAAGGCAGAAAAGGAGGAAGAGAGACATCTTTAAAGTGATTTTCACATTTGAGTTAGCCTCTGTTTTGTAAAAATGTATTTTTTAAAAAAAAGAAAAGAAATTTTGAACGTGCTTAAAAGAGGGGGGGAGGGGAACCCCAACCCATATCTGCTATCTTTTGTACTGTGTGCTGAACCCTTGATTAGGAGAATACAAAATGGAAGCTCCCTCATTCTCATGTATTGTATTGCAGGATGTGATATAGAACACTTTGCTCTTACATGAGTAACATATGTCACTTTGGAAGAAAAGAGATCTCTATTAATTGGTTTTCTTTTTTCAGACACTCCACTGATGGCTTTAACTGTTCCTCTAAAAAGTTCCTCTCTTAACTTAGAATTGACATTACAGACCAATCTATTCAATGATCCTGATTTCTTCTGCCAACATAAATCTGCCGCTTCTGGCTGTTTTTATTGCATATTGAAGTTCATTTTTACATGTATTACAACTGCTCTGAAGTTTCCCAATATATATTGGCTCACAATTAAATTAACTAGACTTTGTTTTTCAAGGGGAACATCTTGAGCTTTCTTTCAAAGGAAGGACCCCAAACCTTCTACCTGGCTGATATTCAAAAAAAAGATCTTTCCGCTCACTTTCATAAAATTGTTTCCCTGAGCTGGGAACCTGTTTCTTAACAGAGCAGCAGTAAATTTTCTCATCCGAGTTATAGAAGCACAGAAACTATAGCTATAGAGAATGAGTCTTTGTTTCAGAGTAAGGAAAAGCATCTATAAAGCATCCAACCAATTTTGTGATGCAAGTTTCTTTGACAACACTGTGCAAGGGGGAGAAAACAAACAAAAAACCCATCTCAGCCTGTTCTAGATTCCTTTAATGTTTTCAAATATAGGGGACTCTGTTTTCCACTGTGCTGCACTTGGTGTAGGCAACTGAGCCTGGGTAAAGTTGGTGTAAAGTAAGTGTTAAACCTGCAGCTAGCATTCACTTTGCCTCTTTGGGTACATCTATGTTACCTGCCAGATCGGCGGGTAGTGTTCAATGTATCAGGGATTGATTTGTCACATCTTGTCTAGACACGATAAATGGATCCCCGAACACACTCCCCGCCGACTCCAGAATTCCAGTTCCTCAAGAGGAGTAAGCGGAGTCAACAGGGAAGCCATCGTAGTCAATTCACCGCTGTGAGGATGGCCAGGTAAGTCGAACTAAGATACTTCAACTTCAGCTACGTGAATAGCCCAGGCCTTTGGAAGAGTAGTTGCATTTATGTTATCTGGCTAAATTAACTGAAGTGTAAACTCCAAAGGGCGGTAGCTGAGCCAAAACAATGAACAGTTAGCACTTATTCTCCAACTGTGTGACTGAGTACACCTGCTATAAAATGGAAGTAGGCATAAAGCTCCTCCATTCTGAAGAAGAAAATTGCTGTGCAGACTTCACTCAGTAAGAAACTTTAACAATTCCATGTTCCATATCTGCACTCACTTCTCTATGTTCCTCTTATGTACAAAGTTTCTGTGTTGTCTGGCCTGTAACAGTGTTCTTCTGCAAGGCATTCTTTGTGCCATTGCATCTCTGCAAGCGCACAACATATGAAAGTCACTGAGGACTTGTGCAGGCAGGTGATGTGAGAAAGAAGAAATAGTAACACCTGGGACAACTATTAGCAAGGGCTCCTCAACATCCAGCTACTGTTTTCCAGGTCTGGTCTATGTAGGCTAATACATGTGTGCTGCACTAGAATTGTTATGAGGTAATTTTACAGTGCCTGTGGCCTGGGAGTGAGAGATTTTTCCAGGGAGGCAGTTTTCATCTGTGGATGTATTCAGCATTTGCTTTAGTAACTGCTTTTGCCTGTTTTCATATATGGGCACCTGAGCTCCTTTCTACCTTTATACTACTCTCTAAATTCCCCAAGCAGCAGTGAGAAGACCAGGGATTACAACCTCTCTGTGGACTCCTGCTGAGAAGACAAAGAGCTTGACTTTCCTCTCATTTACATTGGTGTAAAATGAGATTATCATTGTTCAAGTGACTGGAATTGCTCTGGTATAAACCTAATGTAAATGATAGGAGAATCGGGCCCAAAGGAATGAACAAAGGGAAATGGGGATACGGTTGTGTAGCGGTGTGACAACTCACCCCTGTGGCGCCTCCTGCTAATCGTCCGGGAATTAGCTCACTCCAGTGCGGAGCGCCCTCTGCAGGCTGGTGTCTCACTGTCCGCTAGCCCCATGTCCCTCCTGGACCCCGGTGCCCTGTTACCTGGGGTGCTGCCTGCGGCAGTAACCCCACAGATCTCTGGGGCTCCCCTCCCCGGGGAACTCCAGCCCACTATCCCCACCTTGCTCAGCCTATGGGTTACTGTTAGTCACCATCGAGACCCCTTTCACTGGGGCCGACTGCAGTCTGTATAATCCAGTCATCATAGGCAAGGGGGGGTTGGGCCTGCTGCCTCTGCCTACCCATGGGCTGCCCCCTGCAACCTCTGTACCCCTTTTGGCCTTCTACTAGGCCAGCAGGCTGGAGAGGAAGGGGGTTTCCAGGACAGAGCTCCCCAGTTCCTCCGGCCTTCCCCCAGCCCTGCTCCACTTCAGGTACCTTCTCTAGCTCCCCAGGAGCCAGCCCTTCTCCCTCCACAGCTAGAGGACACTGTTTTCAGCTTCCGGCCCACTGCCCACTTATAAGGGCCAGCTGAGCCCTGATTGGGCATGGCCACAGCTGAGCCTGCTTCCCACAATCAGGCTGGGAACTGTTTGCTCCCAGCCACAGCTCTCTCCTAGGCTGTTTTAAGCCCTTTAAGGCCAGAGCAGGTGACCACCCCACTACAGGATGTAAGGCTCACACCTTTAGCTTCTCTCAGAACTCTGGGATTCCTGTCTGAAGTTGTGAATTTTTGATGTAAAAGTCATTGGAGGATCAGTATTTTGTAACTTGGAATTACCCACAGAACTGCAGTGGCAGGGCTCGCTTAATACACATACAACTGAGACTCAGGATTGTGCTTCAGTGTAAGGTGCCCGAACAGTCTTATGCTATATGTTATTACTGTCAGATAACAAGGCATTAGAGGAGCAGAATGTAACTCCTACAGTGGGAATTTTCTATCATTACTGTATTATTTGTTATTCTTTTGAAGGTGTGCTAGGTGCTACACAAGCAACTAAGACTACTCTTGAACTGCTTAAGTCTAAATCAATAACAAAAGTTAAAAAAAAATACTAAAAGATTTGGAGTGGGAAAGAGACTTATAAAGAAGCAATGGGAATTATATGTTCAGCATCTGTTTTGTTGGTCCACATTTATTTTCATTCTCACCCCCATTTCCTCTGTACTCCTACTGATCTCCCCACTTATTCCACCTATCCTCTGGAGAGCCCCGGGCCTGATCCTCAGCTGGTCTGAAGATAACTTGATCAGGTCATTTGGGTGCCGGGATGTGGGATGCCCTTGCCTGCCCATAGAGTTATTGGTCCTATGTGATTTTCGTTTGTTAGTTATATTGTACGAATAATAGAAACACCTGCTCTTCTTACCAATACATAGTTTACCCAGGAGTTGTTCTTATCTTGCCATTTTTGTACAGAAAAGTAAATTTCGGTGTGCGAAATTTTGCATTGAGTCTGCGTTGGGCATCGTGTTTCAGATTTCAGTAAGAAAGCTGCATGCTGTGCAAGATGTTCCACTGGAAATTTCCTCAGTCCTTGTAAACAGATGATAAAAGCTTTGACTATCTCAGTGGTTATCAGCTTGTTCATGTGTGTAATTACTTCATACAATGCTCTAACCCTCTATGGCATAACAAAATTGGGAGGAATGTTGCACTTTAACGCAAAAAAAATAATCCATCTCTTAGGTCCATCAACAGTGTTCTCTCTCCCAAAGGCTAGAAGGAAATAAAGAGCAAATAATTACTGAAAGCAAATGGGGAAGATAGAGGATGGCAAAACAACCCCTAGAAACGAGAAATGCTGCCTTTAACACAAAGGACACATTCTGTGAGAAAGTAGTAAGCAATGTGAAGCACCTACAGCATACACAAACCAACTGGCATGAAAATGTGGGAGGTCAGGAAACTCGCCCTAGATGCAGAGAGACATTATAAAGTGAAAAGAATCAATTTAATTTACCACTTTAAACAAATGAAGCAAAGCCAGTGCCAGATTTAATGCGGGTCTTTTACAGTACAATGGGAAAATTAAGACATTTTTAAGCAGAGAGCTTACAAGTGGTAGTCTAGTGCTTAGATCAGGTGGTATTGTTTGTTAGAAAGGCAGGCTCTGTAATGATATTGATCGGCTCCAAGGTCATATTAGAGATGAAGAGAAGTCTCAGGAGAGAGGTTGTTGTCACCTTGACCTTGGGTCAGAACTAGACCACTGACCCCTGACACCCAGAACTTCTGCACCAGATCGTGATATCTTTCATGCCTATGGAGTAAGTCAGCAGGGGACACATGTCGATGTGGCTCTTGCCAAATCAGAATTGACTGGCCTGTAGGAAGCTGGAGAGCAGCGGGAAATGTGGGTTAAAGTATGTCAATAATGTTTCACAAGAACAATTTCTCCCAAGAATTGTAGCTGTTGGAATGTTTTGACATTTATTCGGTAGAGAAATGTAGCATGTTTTGTGAAGCACTTCAAGAGGCTACTGCTAACTGCTGTGGTGTATTGATCTTTCTGTTAAATTGCCTGGGCACACTTGGGAGATCATTGAGATTCAGGCAACAGGACAGAAAGGATCGGCTGCACCCGATGGTCACTAATGGTAATTGGTTTCGATCCTTGCACTTGAAGAAGCCATGATTTACTCGGTTCACAGATGAATTGTAGACACTAAATATTTTGAAAAGAAAAAATACTGTGATTTCTTTTTTCTTGTCATTTACAAATTATTGCCTCCACTTCTGCTTGTTTCATATAAAATGTATATATAAATCCACACCATAAAAAACATACTAAGCAGAATTTTAAGGCTCTCTCCCTCTAATCTCTTTGGCTAGTATTAGCATAAAGCAAACATATTATTTGATGCTAATATTAATGAGTTAATTAAATAATAACAATAATATAAGTGGATTAAAAGAACTGTCGATCTCACGCCTCACCACCACCAAGACACATCATTCTTACATCATTATGTTAATTCCTTCATCTCTCATTGCTTAACTGTATGCTGATTAGAGATGCATCTTCTGGAGTCTTCATGTTATGAATGTTAGAAAGTAGAGTTGTACTGGGGGTAATTATAAGAGAGGATTAATGTAGTCAGGTGTGCACAATAGCCTTAGAGCCTCAAATAAAAGATGTTAGAACTGAGACTCATCTACAAAAAGGGATGTGTACTTCCTAAAAAAAAAAGACTGCATATGGAATGGTAGGTATACAATAATAATAATGCAAAATCCAGGCAATGCAAGCCTTTTCAAGTAGATTTTGTAGGATTGTGTGGTCTGTATTCTATGTGGAATACTTTTCTTAATATATGTAAATGACCATTGATTTGATAAAAGGAAATATATATATTAAGATTCTGGGGAAATATAATACTGTATTTTTTTTAGTCTAATTCACATAGATGTGACTTTTATCATTTAGAATATTTTCCTACCATTTTTAAAATGATAAAAGGCTGTTCTGTACTGGAGGATCCTGTAGGGGAGGAAATATTTTCATGCACAGACTTGTATAAAATATCAATAAAATCCATACCATTCTGTGACAAAGTAGAAAATTACACCATTTAAAATATTGTCACATATTGCTTATTTATTTACTATGACCAAATATAAATATCCAGGGTCTTTTGGTTAAAATGACTATAAATAGACTCTAATTTCAATTACAGTAAATCATGCATTATAGAATTTGACTCACCAAGAATAGTAAAAGAAAAAACAACATTGTCTAAACACAACTGCACCTTGGGCATAATATGTACATGGCATTTGCAATTCATTATACATAGCCCAAATTTCTGAAATATTTACAAATGTTAGATAATGACAACCGCAAGAGAAAATCTAGAAAAAACAGACGGTATTCAGGAGATAGCCTAAGGCAATCAGTGATGAGGTCAGATCTATACAGTATGTGTGCTTTACATGAAAAACCTCTACTAAAATGTCTTTACGCATAGTTTAGGGCTTTGGGATATAGCAGGTATTCACTAGGGGAAGGTAAGGATTATTTACTAGGATCAGTAACAGGGTATTCAATATTAAAACCGACAAAGGTTATCATCTATCACACATTTTAAATTTACCACAGTTGTCTGACAACTCTCATAGCAACAGATTTCATTCTTAACAATTCAAAGCAATCTTTCAGATTAAAGTTCATGTGATCACTTTAAAGAACAGTTCACTGTTAATCAAGCAATATTGCTTGAGGCACCATGTTTGTCTTTCACTTCAGGCTATTTTGTAGATTGCAGAAAATACCGAGTCCCTCTGTGTGCATATGCAGGGTTGTATGTGTGTTGTGTGGAAAATGATAGAGAGGATAATAGGGAGATGGAGGGTGATTGGATAGATCCTGCACTAGAAATAAATTCCCAGGAACTGAATATTAGAGAAGGAGATGTTCCAGAGGGGATAGGGAGGAAAAAGAAGGAGAGCAGGAACAAGGGACATTTAATGGTAGTGCACAATTAATACTATTTCTTTTATCCCTGATTTTTCTAGATCCACTAAAAATGTGCAAATCAGCTGTTGACCTTATATTCAAAATGTATTTCCTATCTTCAGTACTAATTCTGGTGAAATTAAGGTTAATCTATTAACAAAATTCATAGGTTTTCTTTTATTTTAATGATTCCTAAATGTTCTCCTGAGACATAAAGGAAATCAAGTTAACTTTCGGAGATTCAGATCCTGATGATAGTATTCTTCCTGGGTGTGGATTAGATTCATTTTTTAAAAAAATTCATAAAGAGATAAAGAAATTTCTAATGGGTTCCTTTTTTATATGCTAAGGAATATTCTCTTTTAATTTATTACTTCAATTGTCATTTTAGGTTCTTTCTCCTTTAAAGAATGTGTTTTGTATGGAATTCTACATATAGTTTCTTGTCAACTAATTTTGAATTATTGCATTATTTTAATTGGGTTAAAGGATTAATATATTGTATAGATATAGATATAAAGCAATACACCTCAGTGGAGTTGAAAGCCAAAATGCAATTGATTTATATCAAAGAGCTCTGCTGTAAAGGGGAGTGCTGGTGGCTTTATTAAATAATATAGCAATGAAACAAAATGCTGCCGCTATATAACAAAAATATTGTACTCAAATATAATTCTTCATAAGATAAAAACAAATACACTATCATCCTCTGAGGGATGAACAGTGATTCTGCTCCCTCTGGATGAGATCCCCACTTTTATAAGCATAGCCCTGGCTGAGCAGTCAGTGGTCTGAGGTAGTAATAGTAGTAAGGGTTTTCAGAGTCAGCTCAGAAAATAATTCCCAAGTGGGAAGTAATTAGGTGCAGCTGAGATTACACAAACTGAGAACCCTAAACAGAAAATGGGTTAAGTCTCATTGGGAGAAAGATACCAAATTCTTGGGACAAAGGTATTCCCTTTTTTCTTGCGTTTTATATTTATAGAGGATTTTGAAGAGTTTGGGTGTTTAGGGGATTTAGCCCTATGCAGTGTGTCTACGCCAAAGGTTTCCTCTATTTTTTTCCACCCATAGTAGTGCTGGGGGATAAGAGCGAGGTGCGGGGAGAAACAAGGAGATCCACCCCAGACCTCCTTAATTTGGGTAGGCAGTGGTCCTCCTACAAGGCTGGTGTGGTGAGAGCTCATTCCTGTTTTAATGTATTTTAACCATTAGGGTAGTGCTAGCCTGAACAAGATCTTGATGTTTTACAGCATCGTGACCTCCAGGCATGAAAGGGATATTTCCAGGGACTATGATCATTACTGTGCTTTTATTGTTGTTGAAAAATGGCCCTGTAAAAAAAACAAAACAAACAAACAAAAAAAACCTCTGCAAACCTCAGAGAAGGTTTTCTTCTTCCATCCTGCCTAACCTGGACCCCCATTAATCATTTGCATGTGTTCCTACTACATATCCTCCTCCAGCAAGATGAAATCAGCCACTAAATATGTTATGTTCCTAATGCTCATAGTACTAAATGGTGATGGTATTGTCAGCCCTGCCCATGTGTTCCCGATAACAACTTTACATTTTATTCCTATTAGTAGGTTGGTTTTTTTGCTAAATGTTTGCATGAGAATAATGTCCTACCAGACTTTCACATAAAGGCTGCAAAACAAGACCCTTGGACAACTCCATAGAGACATGTCCAGAATGTTGCATTAAAATGGTTGGTTACAAGAGTTAGATATCCCAGACTTGACAGAAACAAGGAGAAGGTGGCTTTATACAAGGGGTTCTCGAACTGGTGGTCTTGACCCCTTCGGGGTCACAAGGCTATTACGTGGGGGTTGTGAGCGTTCAGTCTCCACCCCCAAACTCCGCTTTGCCTCCAGCATTTATAATAGTGTTTAATATTTAAAACAATGTGTTTTTAATTTAGGGGGGGGGGGGTCACACTCAGACGCTTGCTGCATGGAAGAGGTCTCCAGTACAAAAGTTTGAGAACCACTGCTTTATACCAACTTTGCACTCTAATTCCCAACGTTTCAGAAGCTAGTTCAACCCACAATTAGATAGGAATGTGCAACGAACAGAGCTCACCATCTAGTGGTTGCCCTTATGGTGTTGATGCTCCAATAAGCAGGTAAGCCCTCTGAGATGATGAAGAAGTTTGATATCAATGCACTCCGTGTGCCAGGTTTAGCCAACAGGTTTTGTATTGACCTCAGCAACAAATTCTCGGCTTTAGCTAATCTGCCAGATGACATGGAGGTTGCTTGGTTCCTCTTCACGTCTATCCTCAACCAATCTGCTGAGCAGACGATTGGCTATAGGCATCTAGTCCGCCGACCAGGGCTATCAGAGGAGGCCTTCCAGATAATTAAATTGAAGGCTGCAGCCCACCAGCATGGTGATAAGCAAACTCGTATCAGATGAAGCAAAAATTTAACACCCTGGTATACCACGATCGCGAAGCATATTATAACCAAGTAGCAGATGATGTCAAATTTGGCTTAGCCAGGGGTGACCTGAAGCCAGCATTCTGCACTATTCACAACTTCAGCAGTCAAGAGGTGGTTGCTATAAACAGCATCCTGAATGACAGCCAAAGCCATCTATGTAAATCGGATGATGACATTCTCTCACACTGGGTCGAACATTATCATAGTGTCCTGAACCATCCTCCAGCTGCTGCTTGTTCAGAGCTGGATGGTCTGGCAGTCACTGCGGTTCAAGATCCAGTGTAATGCAGATGTTTATGGCCATTGGGGCCATTGTCCGTAGGCGTCACTTTATGCTTTTTCGACATGTCGCAAGGATGCCGTTCTCTGGGTGGCTTATAAAATTTCACCAGCCAAGGGGTGGAGGCAGTCCAGAGGCAGACCCCCTTTTCCATGGGTTCAGCAAGTCTGTTCTGATATTGGACTCTCAGGCTGTCAAGCCTTTGTGGTTGTGCAAGAATGGACCAAATGGTGAATGATCACTATGGCCAACTGTCTGGCTAAGCACTGAAGAAGAAGAAGTTACGTAGAGAGGCTTCCTGGCTGTTCTAATTTATAGCTACCTGCAACAGCCTCTTAACAGTGTGGGCTGCAATGGGTGGTCGGCAGCGTAGAGCTCTATGTACAAAATTAATAGATTAGCATAGTTAGTATTATCCCCAGCTGTTCCTTGGCATTATTGATCCTGTACATTGGATTCATTTCATTTAAGTCTGGCAGTTGGTAAATTGTTGAATTGAATGTTTTAATATCTTACTTATTTGTCCAATTTGCATATACTGACTTTTTTTTTAGGAAGAGAAGACAAATGAACTTGATAATGATTCTTTTGACAACAATGGCTACACTTAATCTATATATATATAAGTCAAATGGTGTATGCGTGTATGTATGCGCGTATGTACATTCCCTTACTCCTTCCACACCGTTTGAGCTGGAGACTTGAAATTTGGTACAGTTATAGGTCTTAGGGTCCTAATCAGGGTAAAAGTCGAAATGTTTTCAAATCTCACCTCTGACGCCCCCCAGGGGTGAAATTATTTAAAGGCCAATCACATCAGCTGGGCAGCTGCTGCTCTCTGTGACATAGTTATGATGTCATAATACCCCCCCTCCAACGGAACCCGCACTCGCTCAGCTCTCTGCCCCCTCCCCCCTCCAACAGACCCCGCACTCACTCAGCTCTCTGCCCCCCCCCTCCAATGGACCCCGCACTCGCTCAGCTCTCTGCCCCCTCCCCACCTCCGACGGACCCGAGTTGGGTTTGGTCAGAGGGTAAGTGAGGTAGGGGTGTCGGGTTTGGTTGGGGGGTGAGGTGGGGGTGTCGGGTTTGGTTGGGGGGTAAATGAGACCGGGGTGTCGGATTTGTTTGTGGTGGTAGGTAGGGGTGTCGGTTTTGGTTGGGGGGGAAAGTGAGGTGGGTGTGTCAGGTTTGGTCTACGGGGGGTGAGGTGTGGGTGTTGGTCAGGGGGTGTTGGGGTCAGTAGGGGGTGATGTGGGGGTGTTGGGTTTGGGTGGGGGGTGAAAATGTGAGTCAGGGTTGGTCGAGGGGTAAGTGAGGTGGGGGTGTCGGGTTTGGTCGGGGAGGTGAGGTGGGGGTGTCAGGTTTACTCTCTGCCCCCTCCCCCCTCCAACGGACCCTGCACTCGCTCAGCTCTCTGCCCCCTCTTCACCTCCGACGGACCTGAGCAACGCTGGGTATTTTTGCTAGTTATATATAACTGCCATCATGTGAAGAGCTGGGCTTCAGGATGATGCAAATTCATTCCAGTCAGATTCCCAGTAGAGCATCATTTTAACAATGGGGAATAACTGACAAAGAAATGTTGGATACTGGACATAAGCTTAGTATAGTTACATGAAAGTCAATATTTGAATTTCTTGGCATCACTGTACTGATTAGATTTTCAAAATGTGTCCTTTAGTACATTCACAGCAATGATGCCACTTGCATGTATAGCACATCTAAATATAACACTAAATTTTGAGCAAACCATAGAACAAACCTTATGAAATTGTCATAGCTGACTAAAACACAAATGCCTGTGAGCAAGTCTCAGTCTGCACAAGCTTCTAAATTAAGTGCCAGTGTTGACACAAAAACAAATGGATATAAACTGGCCAACAGCAAGTTTAGACCTGAAATTAGACAAAGATCAGAGGAGTGAAGTTCTGGAACAGCCTTCCAAGGAGATCAAAGAGGACAAAAATTCTAACTTGTTTCAAGACTGAGCTTGATAAATGTACTGAGGGGATGGCACGATGAGATTGCCTAAAATGGCATGTGGCCCATCTGCAACTGCTAGTAGCAAAAATCCCCGCTGCCCAGAGATGTGGAGGGGTCGAATTATGACAGCGAATTCTTTACCAGAATGTTTGGCAGGTGGGTCTTGTCAACATGTTCAGGGTTCAACTAATCACCATATTTAGGGCTGGGGAAGAAATTTTCTCCAGGTCAGATTGGCAGAGACACTGGTGGCTGTTTGCCTTCCTCTGCAGTGAGGGGCATGGGTCACTTGATGGTGTAAACTAGAGTAAATGATGGATTTTCTGTAACTTCAAGATTTTAAATCATGATTTGAGGACTTCAGGAACTCAGCGGAGGTTTTAGGTCTACTAGAGGAGGGGCTGGGTAAGGTTCTGTGTCCTGCAATGTGAAGATGGTCAGACTAGATATGTTTGCTTTGATTTGCTTAGCTCTTGGAAGTCCAGGGGCTCCGGGCTGCTGGCCCCATGCTGCCCGGATTCCTAGGGACAGCTCCATCTGTCATTAGGGAATTTTTGCCCAAGAACCCCCTGTAACATTTCGCGAACCCCCAGGGATTCACGAACCCCAGTTTGGGAACCACTGACATCCTCTAACTGCTGCCACGAGAGGTGTACAGTGTATTCATAACGTATATGTGTTCACCTAGGAAAAACGAATGTACGCCATACTTATAGGATGGGGCACTTTGTTCTGGGGAGCAGTGACTCTGAAAATATTTGGGAGTTGTGTTATATAATCACTTGAACATGAGCTCCCAGTGTGATTCTGTGGCCAAAATAGCTAATGTGATTCTCTATAAACAGGAGAATCTCGAATTGGAGTAAAGAGGTTATTTTACCTCTATATTTGGCCTTGCTACTGCAATACTCTATCTAGTTCTGATGCCCACAATTCAAGAATAATTTGATAAACTCGATAGGTTTCAAAGAAGAGCCATGAGAATGATTAAAGGATTATAGAACATGCGTTATAGTGAGTGAGCTCTTTGAGTTAATTTAGCTTAACAAAAGAAGGTTAAGGAGTGGCTTGATTACAGTCTATATCTACAAGGGAAACATAAGAAGGTATGACATGATCTAATGACTGGAAGTTGAAGATAGACAAATTTAGACTGAAAATAAGGCATACATTTTAAAAGTGAGAGTAATTTCCCATTGGAACAATTTAGCACAGGTCGTGATGAATTTTCTGTGACTGAAAATTTTAAAAACAAGATTGGATTTTTTTTGTCTAAAATATCTGCTTTAGGAATTATTTTGGGGAAGTTCTCTGACCCGTATTATACAGGAGGTCAGACTGGATGTCACAGTGATCCTTCTGGCCCCAGAATCTGTGGATCTATAAATATTCTCACAGCATATAGCCTCACACTTGGTCTAAAGGTAGATATGGTGGGAAGGCACCAAGAAGTTAATAGTGGGGAATATTTTTTAGAAGAAAATTTGAGGATAAAAGAGAATACAGTTCAAAGAGTAGGACATGCTGTGTTTGATGTTTCCCACAGGTGCAGATCCATTCATAACAGTGGGCCTTTTCTGAACATTTTTTGTAATATTTAGACTTTCATCACTCTTCTTCATCTGAAACTGTTCAGGTTTGAATATAGCATCTTGAGCCCACTTTTTATTTAGAGTTTAGAATGAGAAGGCTTCTTAGACAAATCAGTTTGGCTAATTATTCCCCTATTTCATAATCTTTGATGTACATTCAAAGAATGTGTAAAGTGATAAAGGTTATACACTGGTAATGGATATAAATGTGGCTAAATGAGGAAGTCTCAGCTGATGTAACTTACACACCAGAGAGCCAGAAACGAGGGGTATTGAGGAAAACTACTTGTCAATAAGGTGTAAGATGATTTAAAGCAAAACCAGCATGCTCTCGCTCTCTCTCTCTCACACACTCTCTCTCTCTCTTTCTCTCTCTCTCTCTCACACACACACACACAAACTCCCTTACAGTACACTTTCTTTTGGCCTCTCTCTCTCTGTAAATTATATTAACTTAGACTCATGACTCAACTTACATGATCTCTCAGACTCATACACCCCAGACTCATACACTCATACACACTCTCTGATTTGTTATTTATCCAACCTCACACAATCAAATTGGCCAAACATTTTCTGTCAGGAAATTTTGGATTTTGACTAAACCACTTCTCCCCCCCCCCAAAAAAAAGTATCTACTTTTCACAGAAAATTTTCTCTTTTGATTTTTGACTGAAGTCAGTTTTCAAGTTTTCTGCTGAAAACTCCAAGATTTCAGTGGGAAATTTTACAAAACCAAAAGTGTTGGGGTTTTTTGGTCAAAATTTTGTCAGGACAAAAAATATCGGCCATCTCTCCTCTTCATCTCTGAATTTGGCCCCGTGGCTGTTGACTTGAAAGAGTTACTCCTATTTACCCCACTGCTATGTAAATCCTTCAGTCTTTATGTAAAACTGCACTGGGATAATGTAAAACAAAAGCAGAACTCCAAGTAATTTTATACGCACATGCAATAGCAACAAATTCAGAAGAATAATGAGCAGTATATAAAATCCCAGAGTAAAAATATAAAACATAAAATGAATTAAATTCTGGCTATGCCAAAGCTCAAACTTAACTGCTATATGCTACACTGCAGCAGAGCTGAATTTCCTTCCAGACTTAAACAGTCTCACAGGCTCTTTGTTCCACACGGTTGGAATGCTTTGGATATGTATGATGGTTTCTACACTCCTGCCCCCAAAACATGCTTTTTAAGCAGACAAAAATTGTCCAGAGCCCTTGCTGGTGGATCTCACAAGCTGATGCTCCCAAAACTTAAATTCTAAACAATATCCTTAGGAGGCTTTAGCATTCTCTGGGCACCAAACCCCTAGTCATTCCTGATGGGTGGGCCTTGCTGACCTTCATGATCCTCCCCCCTCCCAAAATCTACAGATGTTTATGGATCCTAAAATAGGCCAACCAATGAACGAGAAATCCAGTTTCCTTGGCAATGGGCAGCTATCACAGGAACAGAGTTTGATAACCTTATTCATACAGAACAGCACTTTGCTGCACAGTAGGCTCATTGGCTTTGAGGAGAAAGGCATTACTCAGTGTGAATGAGGATATTGGAAAAGGGCCAGTAATATTCGGAGGTGATTGTAATGATTATGACCTTAATTCTGAAGAAATATGACAAGCTACTCACCTGTAGCTCAAAAAGGAAAGTAAAAGTATTGCTCTGACCATTCTCCTGGCCAATTACAGTCTGAAACCTGATGCTTGATAAAAAAATAGTTCAGCTACATGTTTTCAGGAAATAGATGGCACTTGCTCTCTGAATTACTTTGCACTCAATTCAAAATTGGAATGTTTCATTTCAAGAGTTTTTCTTGCCAAAACCTACAGAAAATTTAACTTATGGGAAAGCCACTTGTCTGAGATAGTTCAAGTATCTAAATTCCCAGAGTTAGTGGATCAATGAGTAGCTGTAGAAGACCAAAGAGTATCACAAGAGCATAATAATTAAGTGTGTTTGCAAGACATAGTTTAACCAGTTTTGCAGAGCATTCAGATCTCAGTGTACATATTGTTATGTATGTCAATTAGTATATACTTTATTGCCACATTTCTCAAACAATAATAGACTCATAAAACAAACATGAAATGCTATTTCAAACAATCAGTGACTTCTAATAAGAATGTTATACTATCTAGTCCTACAAAACTGAAATAGGAAATCTTAGCTTCTCACTTCATTAGATACAAATATACTCATTTTTGTTTACTGTACACCGCTCTATAATGTTCGAACACTTGACTTTGGATGACACTATTGAAGTGAGTATTGTGTGCATAGTTGAAGGCCTTCCAGTGATGACTTTTAAAATGAGAGGGTGTTTAGTATGCCATCCTGTGTAGCACAAATCTATTTATTACATTAATTCCTTCTGCAGATGTTAATAAAGCTTTTTGGTGAAAAATTAGGCTTTTTTTTCCACTTTCAGAATTAGAACTGGATTAAAATGTTTGCAGAATAGGAAACAAAATAAGAATATTTTTTCTGGATTTGATTCAAATCTTTATAACCCTGTTATAAACATTTTTCTCCCTTGTGTTCATAAAGGGCTGCAAGTTCATAAACATCACTTACTTGGCACAGTTCAGCCCTTTTCTAGGCCATATCCCTGAAAAAAGTACAATTTACAACTTTGAATGTTCATGCTGGGATAGCAGAAAGTGTATAAAGAATATTCTATCTTCTTTCTATCTACATGACGCGATTTTTGCACAGAACAATATTTCCATAGCCATGTCTTTTTTTGCATGTTGACAAAAACTAAAAAGACAAAGCAGTCTGAGGTATTTCCAGCACAACCCCAATGAAAAGATGTTTAAGGCACTGCTGACTAAGCCAGTTGTTTTTAACAACCAAATGACGGTTGGACAGTTCTGTGCCTGTCGTGTTATCTAGGGCTCTAAACTAACTTGAAATATCAATTTCCATGTCCGGAAGTGAAACTGCAGATGTCCAAGAGGCCAGATTGCAGAAAACTTGGCATTTTAAAATGAAAATATATTACAATGCTCTCATCTCTCTTCTCACTCCTCTCACAAATTATTCATTCAGACATATAGTGAATTAGATTGCAGCTACTGTTACATCCAACATACTACAAAGAACAGGTTGTCTGGAGGGCTTTATCAGTTAATTGTATAATGTGTGATGTCAGATTTCAGATAATCTTCCACTGGCTGAAATTTCTGTTGCTAAGCACTTATGTGTTTTACTGTGTCCTTTTCTGCTATACGTGTAGAGAAATAGAGTGGCAAAGATTTATTAGATATCTAGTTTCTGTGTACACAGTGGGAGGTTCTTTTCCATCCCCTCCAAATTAATCTTTGAATATAAATAGGTTCTTATGCATTGTTTCTCAGATTCCTGATGGTGCAAATAACCTGGTTCATAGTTGGTATCTACACCTCTAAACTCTACATGCCAAACTTTTTCTCATTAACTTTATATACCACACTGCTTACACTGGAATTTAAAGAGAGATGATATAAAAACTGGGAATCTGTTAATAGTATAAATGAACACATCTTCTGTACAGTACACCTTCATTGATATCTAGCATCCCATGTTTAAAGACAGATGCACTGTTACTGTTCTTTTCAGGGCTGATTTCAGATGAATAGTCAAACCAACATTTAAAGAACTAAAATGATTAGGCTGAATCTAAATTGTAACCAGTTGAAGCTCCACTTTTGTCCCTTGTTTGTCTTCTCTTTAGGTTTCAGCTCTCAAGGTCACTTTCAACTATTTCCAAAAGCTTTTCTATTTATATCAAGGTTTTTCTGTGGTAAGTTAGATGAAGGGCTAAATGATTATTTTGCAGTAAGAAGATGAAAGTTAGATGAACCTTGACATATCACTCAGTACTGAATTCATATCATCAGGATTTATCTACTTTAGAAACTAAACAGTTAACCTAATCATCTCTTTTTATTGCTAATTTAGAAAAGCTTTTTTTCCTAAGTACACTCTCACTTTTCTGAATTCACTGCATGTGACCTGCACCTTTTGTCCACTACACCATTACCAACAGCTAATCCCTCTTATTTATTGATAATTGGACAAAACTGAACAACATGCCAACTCCTGAAAACTGAACACCACTAAGGGTTCTATTCAGGTTTCCCCTAAAAACCACATTGGTTTCCCAGTTTAGTTCCTTTGTGGAATATCAATGGGAAAAGAGTTTGCGATTTTCTCATTGCTTAGGAATTCCAGTAATTCTAACCTGCACGTTGCATAACTTGTGGAATATATGACTACAATGTCCTGGGACTCAAAATGAACATTGCTTTTAAAATGCTAAACTCATTTAATGGTTTATAAATCAATTTGGAACCTACAAAGTTCATTTAAAAAAATCTTTGTCTTTTTAACACACATCTGTGAGTAAGCAAGAGTTAAACTTACTCTGTTCTGGCCCCTATAATTTTAATCAAATACAATAATTTGATAAGAAGATAAATTACTGATAATGCCAGTGACAGTGAAACACATTCAAGGAAATGCCATACTCCATAGAGTTATGCAGAAGTGGTAGTCATATTTCTTTATAGATTATCAAAGGCCAGTCTATGCTTGGCCATTATATGGGTGCACAGTGGGGAGAAGGGAACCTTGTGTGTGAGGGATTGGCATAATTACAACTCCTCTGCTCCATTCCTACTTTGCCCCAGGTGCTTAGTGCCCTAAAGGGAGTAGAGAGAGTCCTCAGTGGAACAGACTTCTGTCTCAGAGTTGGGGGACTGGAATAAAATTCCTATGTATCCTTCAACAAGTCATTTAAACTCTCTTCTCAATCAGTGACTTGGTTTGGATAATAAACCTGTGTACCATTACCCTACGTGAGGAGAGATTTTGGCTAGGAAATTCAGGAGGCACAATCATTTTTACCAGGACCTGGAGTTTCCTTTTACTTCTTAAAAATATCCCAGGCCCATTCAGAAGCAAAATAAAGGAATATTCTTCATCACCATATTTTTTTCTGTCAGATTTATTGACAGAGAATCCAGTCTAGTTTTTAACTAATGGCAATTTCTTGAACATGTTACACTACCTTATGCAGTAGAGTTGTAGCTGTGATGGTTATTAGAGAGACAAGGTGGGTGTATTAATATCTTTTATTGGAGCAACTTATGTTGGTGAGAGAGACAAGCTTTTGAGAGCTTTTTGTGGTTCGAAAGCCTCTCTCTCTCACCAACAGAAGTTACTCCAATAAAGGAATATTACCTCACTCACCTTGTTACTTTACTTTAAACATTCTTTTTTGCATGAATACATGCTAAAGTATAACCATGTCCAATGTTTTTTGTGTTGATGTGATTATTTTTTTTATTATTATTATTTTGCTGGGCAGTTAAAAATGGCAATATTAAAGCCACAGAAAATGTTAAACTCAGTGCAATGAGAAATTTTGAATAATCATGAAAGCTGACTGTAAGCTGTGAAGAGGCTCTCCATAGTAAATTAAAAATAACAATAACAAAAATACATGTGAAGCCAAACCATCTTGTTAAAAATAGGGCTGGTGGAAATGTGTGTGCTTACCATACACATTGGAGTATTTTTTCAAACACTGAAAAAAAAAAAGAATGTTAAATTAGCTGTTATTGTTGTCCACAGAGAGGTGCTCCCTCATATAGCATTAGCCTGTAACATGTTCAGTGGCCAATGTTAATACGTGTACCTCAGTTATCCAAGATTTTTGCATTCAGCTCATGAAAAGGTGCAAAAACTTTGGACAGGGTTAATTTGCATACTAATTGTTCATTTGGGGGGGAAAGTGTACTTTTCAAATTGAGCAGTATGGGATTTCTTTTGAATCTGACTCCACATGTTATTGAATATTGTACTTGGAACACTTCCTATGCATCCTGGAGGTGACCAGCTGTGTTAGGATGACAATACCTTAATACATATTCAAAAGCAAAGAAAGATCTACATGAAGAAGTTCAAATCCAAAGCAAAACAGCCTCATGTTCTAAACTCTGATGTGGGAGAGGTTAAGTATTCTGGTTTGGGCTCATCTCTACCATAAGGATGCAGGTCAGAATTTTCAAACTCAAGTTCCTAAATCATATTTAGGGACCTACATAAGTGGCTTGTGTTTAAGAAGTGCTGAACATTCACGTTCATTTTGATGAAAGCCATAGGTGTACAGCTCTTCAGAAAAACAAGCCACATACTTAGGTAGCCAGGTATGGATTTAAATGACTGACTTAAGGTACCCATGTTTGGAAATTCTGCTAATACATTTTGCAGGACTGGCAGGAGCCATCTCTACTTCTGTGTTTGTATATTACGTAGCACAATGGAGACCCAAACTTGATCAGGGAAGAACACTACTATGATCAATAAATACATAAATAACAATCATAACAATAAGTGTAGGAATTAATCCAAAATGTGTCTTGGAGACACCAACAAAGTCCTTTTTCAAGCTCACTAAAGCTTCTTTCACAGCAGTAAAATCACAGAAATGGGAAAATATTATAGTGCAACTGCCAAATACTTTGTTCTCCTGGCTGTAAGGGAAAACAAAAGAGAAGACAAAGGGTTCAGTAATCACACAACATTTATCGCCAATTCAATCAATTTCTGACAGAGAGTGAAGGTTTGATATTTAAAGGGAGTAAGTGCCCAGGGCATATTGTACTGTACAATGTTCCATGCTCACATTTTCTAAGAGAAAACAAAAAGGAACACAATATAAACGGAGTGTAAATGTTTCATGAATTAAGTCCCAAGTTGCAACTTGTTATTTTTAACCTTGGATTTATCTGGTTTACTCTTCCCGTGGTTGTGCTGCTAGGAAAAACCAAGGAGCCAAAAGAGCGGCACTACAACTAACAGCCAGCAACAGCAAAATGACTTCAAATACAGAATTTAAAGAGTTAAAGAAGTAATACTGTTTAAACAGGGTTGCAGAACTCCTATTAAAAATGGCAGTACTATAAATGTTCTAGTATTGTCAGGAATGTTCTGTTGGATGACACTATACTGTGATTTGTACACACAGCGGACCAGAGCTGATGGGTGAATGAAATGATCCATAACCCTCGCTGACACATTTAGAGCAGTTCAGCTGCACACAGAGAACAGTCCATCATTTGCACCCTTCTGTGAAAGCTGGCTTTACCAAGTGTTTCAATGAAATATGTGCAACTTCCCATTTAAATTAGTACCACATGAACCATGAAGAGCACCACAGGTATCTGTTGTAGTACCAGCCTAATGCAAAAGTGGCCTGTCTTGTAATGCTCTAACAGGAAAGACATACAACCATTCATCTGTAACATATTAAAACCAGAAGAAATAAATTACTCTATAGATGAAGAATTATTGCTTGTGGAGAGAATGTGCAAAGGTAGTTCTAAAAAGCAGCTTTTACTAAAAAATTATTGCAACAGTATTTGAATTCTTAATGCATATTAAACCTAGTTCGCATAATCATAAATCATCATTTTAAATCAAGAAAATCTGGTAGAAACTTTTTAGAGGTTTATTTTACTTGCTCAAAACTATTTCAGCACTAGCAGTGAGGGAAGCACAGTATGAGTGAATGTAAGAGCCAAGCATAAAATGTACCCGTTTGCCAAGACAAAATGCCTGGGTGCTGAATTTTTCAGTCTTATCATAGAGCTTGGTGAGTATCTGAAAGAAGATCCTGTGATAATCCAGTTGAATAAAAAGTATTAAATTCACTTTGGTTGTTTCTCCACTTCTTTTGCATTGGCTTTCCATAAGCTCTACTGGATGGAGTTTACTGGCAGGAATTTTCACAGAAGCTGTGACATTCAAACAAATATTAGACAAACATAGTAAGCCAATTTTCAGTTTGCAAATTGTAGTATTAACTTCAGTAATCTAATTGTGGGCACTTCACACAACACCAGATGACCTGTGCATTCAGTGAAAGCCAAGCAATGCAGTACACATTTTGGAGCATGAGTACACTCAGTGCACCAAATTACTCACACACAACCTTCAGACCAGTCCTCAGTTGCGGAAATTATTCAGTGAATATTTTTTAATATCAAATTTAATAAAAATAATCATAATTCGCCCACAGAAAATTTACGGGAAAATTTTTGTCAGATAAATTACACTCTGCAAACTATTCATTAGCTCTACTTATGAATGTGATGTTAGTCCACATGAATGGAACACACTCACATTTACTAAGCAAAAACCACTTCTGCTGAAGTATTGTGCTATTAAGAATCTCTAGAAAATATTACATATCTTTGGAAGTAGGAGGCTCATAAGTCCTCCTGGGCAGACTCCTCCACTCATAAGGAGATCTGGTGACTTCAACAGAATTTTGTGGGGGCAAAAGAGTTCGTCAGCACAGACCAGCTTGTAGGATCAGTGCCATAGTCAGAGGAACATAAGAAACCATTATGTGTTCATTAGTCATCCAACACCTAGAAGCACACATTGTGTTTAATGCCTGTTTGAGCAAAATATCAATTCCTCTGCCTGAATTCAGTGCATTTCTTAGATCCTAACAGGTTTTGATTTATTTGAAATATAACTGTGTATCAAAAGAAACCTAAGGAGAAACTCAGGATTATAAGCCTCCAGGCCTGGCAGAAAGATGTTTGCACCTGTGTTCATTTATTCTATGTCCTTGGGATGAATAAAAGCAACTGATCAATTTTTCAGCATCTTTGCTCAAGGAACAGCACAGGCCTTAAGGTGTCTTGGGTGGGGCACCAAAACTGAAATACCAAAAATGGATAGCCACGTTTGAAAATGTGGGCATCTGTCTTTATTTCTACTGTGTGCCTGGCAAGTTGGAAAGTTGAAATTAATAATCAATTCCAGCCTTTCATAAAATAGATTCTTCTGCACATGCATCTGGACTATTGTGTATTATGGATAAAAATACATTTGTTGCAGAAATATACTGTGTGGGTTTTTAATTGAAAATATGCAGTGTATAGATATCAAGCATTTCATTCATAGATATAAAGTATGAAATCTGTTATTCAAACTCAGACTTTATCTGGCATGCACCACACACAGCTGTCTGCAAGTTTAAGTTAGCAATCGCAGCATCAGTTCCTTATTGCATTGCGGAGAGGCATATATAGGAGGACCAAATGTCCTGATTTTATAGGGACAGTCCCAATTTTTGGATCTTTTTCTTATATAGGCTCCTGTTACCCTCCACCCCCTGTCCTGATTTTTTACACTTTCTGTCTGGTCATCCTAGCCATATCTGAGATGTGAAAAAATCATGGCCACATCATTGAGATGTCTTCCACATATAGACAATTAGTATAGTGGGGCTGCTGAGAGACATAGAACCAAACTGTAAACCCTACATATAATGGAAACCATTTTAAGCTAGGGGGTATGGCTGCACCTCCAACTTCCCTGGTTCCAGCCTATGGATACAGAAAGTCTTCAGAAGTAGCATATAATTTTTAGGAGTCAGCAGTCAGGTGCTGTTCCATTACAGAGGTGAACAATAACAGAATGTGCACGATAGGAGTTTTTTAGAAATAAAAATAAAAAAAATCCTATCAAGATAAGATCCAGTGGTAATTAACAAACAACTTTCATGCCCTATGTAATAACGTTGACCACTTTCTTGTGTGTTCAGCACTAGTGACTAAGTTTAGATGCCAGTGTAAGCAGAATTGTCTACCTTCCATCCCTTTACTCAAGCCCATGCTCACCACGACTGTCTTCATGACTCTGATGTCTCTATTAGCTGAACAAAAAGTAATTTCAACAGCAATTTTTCTAAACTGCCACTTTTAGGTTGTGTGCATTGTTGTAGGACCGCCAAATAATATCATTCAGAAGCAGCAGCATTTCTGTGAACAATATTCAAATAATCTAGATAATGGAAGGCCATTTGTATCACTCACTGTACCCCAGCAGCTGTAAAATTAAGGTCCCCATATATTTAAGCATGAAACCCCTGTGGTATTTGTTTCTCTGCTTTGTTTCATTGTTTCAAATGCTAGCAACTGTGTACATTAGTCATATTTAGCCTTGTGACACCTAAGTATCTATTTTACTACCAAGTGTAGGTTAGATTCAATCCCGCAGTCCTTACTTAGGCAACATTTCCAGACTAAACTCTTATCGGAATCACTGGGAGTTTTGCCAATGTAAGAGTTACAGGACTGAGTCTTTAACATTAATGAATACATTGCTGTCAGTTCTTGAGGCTGGATTGTGATGGGATATAGCCCCACCTCGCTGATAGAAAGGTAGAACATTCCTGAAGTGGTTAGGCGCACCTGCAGAATGTGTTCCACCTGGAGACGAGGAGCTACTGCAAGGGGAGTGGAGCTTGCCTAGGAGAGAACTGAGAGTGAGTCTCAGTAGCATAGGGGCTGGTTTGTCCTTCCCACTCCCCATCTGAGCGCAGACTGACACTGCACGTCTGATATAGGCAAAGAGGCCTGGAAGGCTGCTCTCAGCCAACAACTGATGGCAAGACCTGGGGAACATTGTCCAGGATTAGAAGCAATTGGACTTAGAAGGGACCACAGGAATGATCTGAACTCCTGAAGGGAACAGTGAAGGGGGTGGGCTCCTGAAGGGGACCCAGGGACAAGAGACTGAAAGAGACTATGGCTGAGACCAGACTGAGGGTCAGCCAACTACCAGGATATCCTCTTTTTTAAATTTGTGGAGAGTGGAGAATTTCATTAATAACCTGTATTTAACCTGTCAGGGTGAATAATAAAAAGATAGTTGTAAAAATACTCTGTATCTCACTATTAAAAGTCACTAGCTATGTCTAATCCAGACACTTTAAAAGATTCACATGCTATGTGGCTATCAGTTCAACCTCCTTCTAAATCTTGCCACCAGTTGGAAAGTTCAACACACTTATTATTTGCCAGCATGTTCATGAAATACATGGCATTTCATGGCATCCTGGTTGTCACTAGCTAACCATTTTATAGAAACTTTGAGAATGCTATTGTTGCAAGGTACACTGAGTCCCATAGAAATGAGGCTCACACACATTGGCTAGATGAATAAAAGTGATGAGTTTATTGAAGGCAAATAGTGACATAACCGCACCAGGGGCCCCATTCATGGTGCTGCCACTGGACATGGGGGACCTGACACACTGGAGCAATGTTCAGGATGAAGCCCATCATACAAGAGGGCTCAGACATATAAATACACTTGCACATTTGCATCTCATACATAACTCATGAATAGCTAATAACATGTTTTGCAATCCTGGCTTAGTTTACCTGTCTAGTCTCACACAGACTATTTCACACAGGCTAGCAGCTGCAAGATAAGCTCTGGTTCCCATACACACGAGATAACACGGAGGAGGCAAGGCCATTCTCTAGGCCGATAACCTTGGCCACAATGCGTTCCCATGGAGACGCGATGGAAGTGAATTGCCTTGCCTAGCGTATGCCCATACATTTTTCTTCCGCACCCTACAGCTATATTGGATCAGAGCCATAGTCCATCTGGTTCAGTATTCAGCCCTCTGAAAGTGGTCAACATCATATGGTTCAGATGAAATCACAAGAAACCACAAGTTATATAGTTTTGGGCTAATCTACCCTCCTTCCACCCACCATCCTACCTCCTCCTTCACCTCATGAATGGTTTGTTCTAACTCTTGATAGTTCGAGATTGACTTAAACCCAGAAGCATAAGATTTTATATTTCTTCTACATTTTTCATTAGCTATTATAACTGGATCATCTTGCCATCCATATGCATATCCAATTCCTCCCTGGTCAATACTGCCTGACCTAAGTCCCACAGTGAGTCTCTCCACTGACTTCAGTGGGCTTTGAATCAATATATAGTCAGCTCTAAAGCATTGTTTTATTCCTAGCTTCCAGTAGTCTGTTTAGGGCATCACCATCATTTAACAGAAACCTAAAGGACTGTTGGATTGTTCTATTTTTTAAAGGGATTAAATTATTAGTCCCACCCATACATTTGTGTGTTGTGGAATAAAAAAATGTATCATTGTAAATTACAAGCTATATTTGAATCAAACCACAGCTGCTTTTTTTAACCTATTGAAGTCCCGTCTGCCCCCCCCCCCCCCCGCGTTACAGACAGGTACTGACTGAGCAATTAATTTAGTTAAAAAGTTAATTTAAAAATTAGTGCTGCTCGGCACTAACCCTAAACAATTTTACAGTATTTTTGCGCTCCTGTTGCTACATACAAATTCTGTGGCATATGATTTGCTAAGACTATGAACAATGCTACTCATTAGATAAGTTGGGGCTGACCACAAGACACCTATGGTCTTTTTGGATCCAGTATGCAATCCATAAGTCACGCCTCACATTTGGGTTGCTTGCACCTCTCTACAAATCTCTTCCCAGAACCTCATCCATGTTCTGGTTTTCATCCTTATTAGCTTTTAATACAGAAACCAACTACATACTTAGGCATTGGTTTGGGAGTTATGACCATCTCATTATTTTAATCAAGAATCTTTACATAACTCTCTCTGGAACCATTGTTAGAAGGGATTACACATTTTTCACTTGGCCACATCAGAGCACATTTTTATATCAGTGTAGTCTGTTTCAAAGGCACATTGCCATAATGATAATTTGCCACAAACAAAATAAACAAGATGTAAGATTGGAGATCAAATATTGGCAGCAAACTGGAAAGTTTGAGGAGGATGAGTGAGCTTTCCCCAGGCTCCTCTGATCTTCTCAGTGCCAAAACAAGCAACAAAACACACACACACACACAAATCACACTTTAAAATCAAACATTATAATACTATTCATGAGGGTACAAAGAGAATGTTGTACTAAATCAAGTGTAGGAGTTCTGTGTATAAAAGTAGACTACAATTGGACATATTATTTGTTGATTAGCATAATATTAGAATAAATTAGAAATATATTGCATACAAACAGTTTTGTAGCATCTAATAAGAGAGGGATATTTCCCTGTACTCTGGCATTTTTCAGTACAGTTTCATACTCACTGAATAAACTGTGCAGACTTTCCTACATGATATTCAGTAGTAAAAACCACCACCTCTTTATGAACATCCAAAATACCAAATAAATCAAGTACAAGGATTGTTCTATTTAAAAAAGAAAAAAACCTTTAGATCCAAATCACTTGAACAACGTTAGAAACAACAAATGTGTAGTGGTAACCTATTTATGTTCACAGCATACAAACAAAGTGTTTGCCCATGGTCAAGGAGAGGTAGTCGTGATAAAATCAAACTCAACTGAAAGAAATGGCTGACAGAGAAGACAGACCTGATACAATCAAGCAGATGAATGAATGGTGGGAGAAAAAGGAAAGATGGCATTAAAGAGATTCACAGAATGAGGCTAATGACCTCTTAGTGAAGGAATAAATAACATGGGTGGAAAGTGGGAAGGGAGTGAAAATGTTAGGTGGAAGTGAAAGAGAACCAATAGTCCTGGATAAAGACATATGAGAGTGGGAAATAATCCCAAAAGGTAGCATTGGAGGGGGAGGGGATAGGCTTTTATAAAAAGGGTCAGAGGAAAAGAATGGCACTGAATCAGACCAAAGTAGAAAGTATGAATTAGACAGCATGAGGAGGGGAAAGACAAGGAGCTGATAGCATGGAAGGAGTAAATGAGAAACAGACTGATTGTTGAGAAATTTACCTCAAGGCAAGGCAGCAGAGAAATATAGCAGCTAAAGATACAAGCAACTGGTTAAATTAAGACACAGCTAGATTTATTCTCACAAGATGGAAATCCATTGCATGGTTAGATATATCCAGGTCCCATAGGTACTGTAGGGAGCTCAGACTAAATTCTGGGAGGCTCCTGGATATTGTTGCATTTCAGGGTAATTCAGGAAATTCTTTGGCAAAATTAATTACATGAAAAATGGAAGATTGTGATTAACCAAATATGAATGCAAATAATAATACCAATATAAGCTGTAATTTCAATGTAAATATAAAAGTCAGTACTATTTTTTTTTAATCTTTATATCAAAATCAATTTATTTTACAATATTCCTGTATACCTAACACTTTAGTTTCATATACCTAAGACTTTGGTATTTACAACACATACCAGAATTTGTCAGGGGGAACAAAACGTTTTGTCATCTGGGGAGAAGTGGGTGGGATTGTGTGAAAAACACATCAGCTACATGTCTCCACTAAAATACTGTAATCCCCAGTGAGAAAGGTAGCAGGATGGACTTTGAGGGCATGTCTACACTATAAGTGAAGCTGTGATCATAGTACGGGTAGGCTAGTTTTAATCTAGCTAGCATGGGTAAAAATAGTAGTGAAGACATAGTGGCATGGGGTTCAGCATGAGCTAGTCACCCAAGTATAAACCCTCTGTTGGAGCCTGGATATGCATTCAGTTTGCTAGCCTATGCTGAAAACTGTGCTGTTGCATCAATCCTATTATTGTTATCCATGTTAGATAAATTAAAGCTAGCTTGAGTGTGCCACGAGCTACAAGGACACCTTCATTTGCAGTGTAGACATTTTCTTCAAGTCATATTGAGGTTTAAAAATGAATACCCTCCTTAGATGGATGGGCCAGTTGACCCAACGGAGAGCTATTGTTTCAGGCCTTCTTAGAATTGGAAACTGCATCCGTTTATATTATGTTCACATTTTCAAGACTTTCTTCACAACCATGAGGACTAGGAAACATTTGACTAAAGAAAATCTTAAATTCTGAAAGACAGTTCTGCAGAAAGAGGTAGATTCTAAGGCAAATTCCATCGCTGAGGAATCGCAGGCTACATGGTACCCTGAACATAAACAGCCTTATTTCATAACTGAACATTACAGTAAAACCTCGATTTAACGGATCTTGATTTAATGGACTTTGGATGCAACGGACAAAATTTCTGATCCATATCAGACCGCGACCCCTTCCTGCTGCGGCCCCGGTCCCCTTCGCTGGCGGCCGTCTGCTGGCTCCCGGGTCCCGCCCGGGTCCCGCCAGCGGGCGGGCTGGCACTTGGCCGCCGCCCTGGTCCCACCAGCGGGCGGGCTGGCTGCCGGCTCCCGCCCGGGTCCCACCAGCGGGAGGGCTGGCTGCCAGCTCCCGGCTGCCGCCCGGCTCCCAGCAGCCGGGACCCGGGTGGGCTGGCTGCCAGCTCCCGGCTGCCGCCCGGGTCCTGGCAGCGGGCGGGCTGCGGAGCTGCTTGCCCCGACCCTGTGGTGGGTGGGCTGCTGCTCCGACAGCTTTTTTTTTTTTATTAAATAACGGACTTTTTGATTTAACGGACACCCCCTCGCCCGAATTAGTCCGTTAAATCAAGGTTTTACTGTATTTAAAATATTTAATGCATATTATTATAGTGTATGTTTAACTTAGGATCGGTTGATTGTGTGCTGGTACATGAACATGTACATATGCTTCTATCTGTGCTTAAGACTTTAATTCAAAGAAAAAAAATTAAATCACAGAAATGACAAGGAAACTGACATGCAGCCAAATTAACAGATGTGAATGTGCAAGTGCAGAAAACAATGATGGCATCAAGAGATATGTTTGTCCATTTCCATGTGGTAACACAAACATGGTGTGGAGCACAGTGAGAAAAATAAAAAAACATGAAGAGGATACATTTCAGGAACAGAGACCTATGAGATACATTGGTCAAGGCCCCGGACAACAATTAATGAGGGGTAACATCTAGCAGTCAAAGAGAGAGAGATAATATAAGTTCTTCAGAGTATCTTTTTATTACATATTTGTATAGTGCCCAACACAATGAGGCCTTCAACACTAGGCATTATCATAATACAGGTTTCAGAGTGGTAGCCGAGTTAGTCTGTATCAGCAAAAATACCAAGGAGTCCTTGTGGCACCTTTGGCCTTGTCTACACTACGAGCTAACATCGACTTTCTAGAGTTCGAATTAGGAAAGCCGATGGTATACATTCCAGTTAGCGGGCTAATTCAGAGGATCACACTCATAGTTCTGTGGCTAGCATCGACTCTCAGAGCGGCGCACTGTGGGTAGGTATCCCACAGTGCCCGCAGTTCCCACAGCCCCTTGGAATTCTGAGTAAATCTGGTATAGCATGATGGGGGGCAAAAACAGTCTCGCAGGTTTTTCGTTCACGCTTCCCACCACTCACCCTTTCCCACTCCCCCACCCCCCGTGCAAAGTGCTGCAGTCAGGCGTTTCATGCCTTTCAGGTCTGCAGATGTCATACTGCTCTCGGCAGACAGAGTGGTGGTCAGCCAGCTACCGCTCCTGCTAGAACTCTGCTCTCAAGTCACCTGCTATCCTATTGTACTCCAGGCAATGCTGAAACTACGTCGAGTCACCTGCTATCCTACTGTACTCCAGGCAGTCCTGAAACTACATCAAATCCCCTGCTATCCTGCCATGCTCCAGGCAGTCCTGAAAAGTACGTGAAGTCTGGTGGCCGAGTGGCATCTCTTCTCTTCTCATCATTTCTCTCGTCTTTCAACTTTGTTCTTTATTTGAACGCTTCCACTGCCAGCTCTGCCCTTTTCCATGGATTGCCCAGAGGAGTCTACCGCAAAAGTCGTCCTGTTGTTTGGCCAGAATATCTATTCCAGTGGCATCAGCATCACTCACCCTGTGGCTGCTATCCTACCATGCTCCAGGCACTCCTAAAAAGTAAGTCAAGTCTGGTAGCCACGTGGGATCTCTTCTCTACTCATCTCTTCTCTCGTCTTTCAACTTTCTTCTTTATTTGAATGCTTCTGCTGCCAGCTCTGCCCTTTTCCATGGACTGCCGGTGCACACGCCTTAGTAGTGCAAGCATGGAGCCTGCTCAGTTTATCGCAGCAGTTATGGGCATTGTAAACAGCTCGCGAATTATCATGCAATGTATGCAGAAAGGGAAAACCCGTGTGAGAACGTGAAGGCAGGGCGGTCATGAGAGTGAGGAGGATATTGACACAGGCCTCCCCAAATGCAGTGCCACCAGCACCTTAGGGATCCTGGTGGCAATGGGCCGGGCACATGCAATGGAATGGCGATTCTGGACCCGGGAAACTAGCACGGAGCAGTGCTTCCTGCCTCCTCTCCTCTCTCTTGTCCCTCCGTTGTTCCCTTTCATCCCTTCTCTGATCCCCCTTGTCCCTTCTTTCCCCACGCTCCGTTACTGCTTTCTGGCAGTCCAACATTGACTGTCTCCAAGCCCTGTGTGAGAAGAGTGCATGAGCTCCGTGAACATCTCATCCCATGCACATTTTTTTCGCCGCCTTATCTGTGCGAGCCTGTGGGACTCGGATGAGAGTGGGAGGCTGGAAACAGTTTCAGCTGTAGGATGAAGAAAACGGAGATTGGTATTTAGAAAACCAGAAAATAAAGAAGTTCGCTGTGATAAGAGTTGCACTCCGCCTCCCCTTCCCTTCCCTTCCCCTCTCCCCCAGCACCTGGCTGGTATCAGGGAAGATCCCTGTTAGCCAGATGGTCACAGCACGGCATCTGTGGCCCACTCCCCCATCGTGGTCAGAGAATGCATGGGCCAACACTTCCAGATGCTGCTGGCCATTCAGATTCAACCCCCCCCCCCCTCAAAAAACAAAAAAACAAAACAAACTCATGGAACTGCTGGGGGGGATTTCTTTAAAGATAGAGACACTCTTGCAGACACTCTTGCATTCCAAGTCCTGAGGGCACAGTAATCATTAAAAAAAATACCTTGTAAAGTGGGCACTCCATTGACCAAAGGACACTCACCAGGGCTGCCTTGCACGCTTTCCCCATCTGGGATACCATTCTGGGAGAGTTGGGAGGTTACCGGCTCCAGGGTGATGAACAGGTCCTGGTTTTCGGGGAGATAGGTGTCTCTGCTTGCCTGTTCCATAGGCTCCTCACCATCATAGTCCTCCTCCACCTCATCTTCCTTGTCCAGCACATCCTCTGACATACTGACAATCATCCCATTGGTGGAGTCCACAGACATGGGTGGGGTAGTTGTGGTGGACCCCCCTAGAATGGCATGCAGCTCAGTGTAAAAGCGGCATGTCTTGGGCTGTGACCCGGAGCGTCCGTTGGCTTCTTTGGTTTTCTGATAGCCTTGCCTCAATGCCTTAATTTTAACATGGCACTGTTGTGTGTCCCTGCTATGGCCTCTCTCCATCAAGCCCTTGGAGACTTTGGCATATGTATTGACATTTCTTTTTTTGGCTTGCAGTTCTGTCAGCATGGATTTGTCTCCTCACACAGCGATCAAATACAGAACCTCCCTTGCGGTCCATGCTGGGGCCCTTTTAAGATTCTGGGACTGCATCGTCTCCTCTGCTTGGAGGCTCTGCATGCTGAGCTGTGCAGGAGATCTCGCCACGCTGGCCAAAGAGAAAGTGAGATTCAAAAGTTCCCAGGGCTCTCCCTGTCTAACTGCCCAGTGCATCCACGTTCAGAGCGCTGTCCAGAGCGGTCACACTGGAGCACTCTGGGATAACTCCCGGAGGCCAGTAACGTCGAATTGCGTCCTCACTAACGCTAGTTCAACCTGGAAACGTCAGTTTCAGCATACTCCCCTTTTCTGGCAGGTGTTTGGAAATCGATTTAAAGACCCTTTTAGGTTGACCTAAATGGCATCATGGTGAGGATGGCAAAGTGGAAGGATCGATTTAATGTGGATAAATTTGACTTTACTGTGTAGTGTAGACAAGGCCTTAGACATCTATTCCTTGAGTTTAGGTGCCTAAGCACTTTTATGGACCTGGGCCTTACACTGTAACTATATGCTAGATACTACATTAGCACTGTAGTACAGCTATAGAATGAATATTGCAATCTATTAAAAAAACAAAACAAAAGAATTGTTGCTCTGAGAGTTTCAGTTTAATGACTAACTGTCCTGTCTGTTCTTTCAGTCTAGAGTCCTGTTTCCAGAAATTGTCACCACATCTATTGGCAGGCTTTAAATGAGAACCATTTCAGTAATATTATGTTAAATTACATGAGAGTTCCTTTGGAATCATGTATTATGTGCACCTGAATACCAAAAGAATTCATCATGATTAAAGTTATTGCAAGAAATACCAAAGGAAGTAAGAATGATTTGCCACTTATTATAAAGTGTTGCCCATTTTGCAATAAGTGGCCGGTCATTATTAATTCATTTGGTATCCCTTATAACATTAATCACAACTAATTCATTTTGTATTATTAATGTAGATGTAACATAGAATTCCATTGCAATTTAGCTATTTATTTAATGTATCATTAATTTAAAGTATTATCAATTCAACCTGTCAGCAGTTTTAGTCAGATGATCTAAAGTGTTATTTCTGCATTTGAAACTTAAAAAAAAAAAATTCTCATGCTAATGAATACCTTTGTGTTTATAAACAAGTAATTTGGTTTCTTTTAATGAAAACAAATAACTTACTTTCTTTTGGGGCCCTTTCTTACATGAGAAGCTGGGGAACTTGCTACAAACTTGGGCACTAATACAGCAAAAACCTTAAGTATGTGGTTAACTTTATGTATTAAATACTTCCACTTTCAATGGGACTATACTTGTGCTTAAAGATAAGCACATGTAAGGTATTTGCTGGATCAGGTTCTAATTTAATCTCCATCTGGCCTTGATTCAGCCAAGTGGAAGTAGAAGAGTGGTCTTCCTGACCACTTAAGGTTATTAAAAGTCTCATGGAACCCTTCACAAGATTTGCGCACAAGCAGTGTCCTTGCCAAATTCCAATTTGGAGAACTACATTCTGTCTTCATCATGGAGTTTTGATTAGGTAGAGTACTCACTTCCTATCCTATTCTGTAGTGTTGCTCTGCACTGTTAAGCAGCTGCCATATTTTACCCAGAAGTGGCAGAATTTTTGCATTAGATGAAAGTATTTCCATATACATATTTAAGAGGATGAATCCAGTGGCTGTGGAGGAATCGTGGAATGTCCATAGAACAATTAGAACAACAGTGAGTAGTTCTACTATGGTTTGGGGGATGGGATCTGAGAAGGCTCTGAAATTCCACTTTGGCCTACAAGAACACACCAGGGCAGGAATAACTTGCAACCAACAGTCCTATGAAAGAAAGAAAGAAAGAAAGAAAGAAAGAAAGAAAGAAAGAAAGAAAGAAAGAAAGAAAGAAAGAAAGAAAGAAAGAAAGAAAGAAAGAAAGAAAGAACACATGCAATTGAAAAGGGAAAAGAGAAAACAAAACAAACAGACAAAAAGTAAATCAAAAGCTTCCCGAATAGCTGTAGAGGAAGTTGTGAGGCAACTCGTCTATTACATCTTTATGGCTATGTTCTCTTTTGTGAGGTGTTCTGATATCACAATGATTGGCACTACAGAAACAAGCCAAAAGACAATCTGAAAAGCACTGTATAAATGCAAGCTACTTAGTGTTGTTCATTTGGATACCAAAGACCAGCTTCTTGGCCCTTTGGAGTGCTATTTGAAAGGGGACTTAACAATTAACCATTTGGGAAATGCTAATTCCACCAGCATGGGGGAGTCTTCTGATAGTTACAGAGTCAGGATGGTATAGCTGGCAACATCCCGCTGTCCCCCCACATTCTCCAAATCGATATAGCATGTATGTTGGGCACACAGTGGAAGCATGCCAGCATAAGAGTTCCCAGGGGGTCATTACCACAAGATGTAATTTAAAGCACTGAAGCTGTTCTTAGTTATAGCAGGGACTGGACCAGCCTCTAATAATGTCACGCTGGAAAACCATCCAGACTTCTCCAACTCCAGGTACATGAAGAACTGATCTGGAGCACCTGAGAATATGGCACAAAATCTCCAGGTATACATAGGATCTTAATACATACTACTTATTGTTGCAAATGACATCCTTAATCAATATTGTTGGTTGGTTGTTTTTACAAACAAAATACCTAAGTTTTAAGCCACTTATTTTCAGAGACATCACAAAAATGGCTGAAATAGTAAACGCATGCCTTGGCATGTAATTGATAGCCAATGAGGTGCATATCTCTGACCAAGTGTGGAAAAAATAGGGTGGATAATGATAAAGTTGTAACAGTTAGAGGAAAAAATCTAATGGGAAAAATACATTTTACACAGCAACTTCAACTTCACTATAAAATATTTAACACCTTCCACTTTCATTTGAACATATATATGTAATAATACACGTAAAGTTACTGTGGTCCCTCTAAGGTATGTTAATTACAATGCAACTGGACTGAATTTATACAACACAATTGTAGACTATTAATATTTACAGTATCCATTGAGGTTGTATGTATATAATGGAAAGGAAAATTTAGCTCATGGAATTCCATGATGCAGCCTTTGTTGCTATTTCTTATTATTAATCCTCTTTATCATTTCACATGCATCATCTTTTGTTTGTTCCTTTAAGTCAGGGTGGGTTTTATTTTTTTGTACATAATGAACATCAGTCTTATGGGCCTAACAGCCAGACTCAGATTTACATACTGTAGATTTAATTGCTTCACATTTCACTTTTTGATAAGGTTTTCAGCTATTAAGCTATATTAGGAAGGGTATGGAGAACAATACAGGAATTATTATAATACCATTCTACAGATGGAGGTTACAACCTCAGGGTGACCACAACATTCAGTTTTAGTCACATTTCAAAAAGGTATAGCAAAAGTAGAAAGGTCCAAAAAAAGGGCAACAAAAGATGCTAGCTGGGTAGGGAGGGAATATTCATATGAAAAAAGATTATTAAGATTGTTTAGTGTGAAAGAAGAAAAAGAAGAGATGACATATGTAATAATGTATATAACTCAGAAAATGTGAACATATACAACATACAGATAGAGCCAGAGATATAGACACTCTTACTTAACCTGTTCTGCAATAAGACTAAGAGGACATTCAATGAAAGGAACAAGACAACAAAAGGAGAAGTGATAAAATGAAATACTTTTAATTTCAATTTATCATATAATTAACCTGTTGAACTAACTGGTGCATTTTATTATCGAATAGTAATTAGGAACTGCCTATGAAGTTTCAAAAAAGGTTTAGTCAATTATAGGAATAAGGAGAGCATCTGCAGTGACAGGAGGTAGGAGAAAATTGTAAGCGATATCAATCCCTCAGCCTTCACAACGTAAAATGATCATGAGCTGGGGTTATTATTAGGCACCAACAGTGTGCTTGGTACTGTACACACATTGAGAGAACGGTAGGGTCAGGAACTTGGGCCTGTATTCTTAGAGGAAGTTGGGCACCTAACTCTCATTGATTTTAATGGGAATTCGGTGCCTAAATTCCTTTGATGAGCTAGGCCTTGATGAATATGCAATATGCAAATTGCTCTTGGTGATCAAATGAAGGTTTATCATAGTATGTCACAATATGTGCTTAGTGGGTATATAACAGGTAATAAAACTTGCTGATTTAGCTGGGTTAACATGAGTAGCATTGGCAGACGAGTGCTTAAAGTGTTCTAGCTTTGCATTTAAGGAGCAACTGAGCCACTGAAAAGAATAAAGACCACTATCCATGTCATGCAGCAAATGTCTCTGCCAACAGTTTTATCCCCCATTGTAGATATAAGGTGAATTCCTGGCCACTTTGAAACCAATGGGGAAGTTTGCCACTAGCTTCCCCATTGGTTCAGTGGATACAGGATTTTACTTACAGTCTTCAGACCAGATCCTCTGTTCATGTAAATCTGCATAACTCTATTGTCTTAGCACCTTTAACATCTGCTGGGGATTTGACCCTTTGTCTGCATTCAATGAAAGATGTATTGTGTGTGACTATGCAGCTTTCCTTGTCAGCTGTTATCTGCCTAATGAAAACCTTCGTTCACTTGGACAGAGTATTCAGCAGGCAATACTACTGATACAGATCTTCTAATTTGTGTAATGCCTACATTGTTTAGTAATTTGATTTTAGGTGGGTTTCCTTTAATATTAATTATAATAATAGTCACAATACTTGCTCTTATATAGCACATTTCAGCGAGAGTGATCACAAAACTAAAAACACTTAAGAAAATATTATTAATCAGTGTTGTATTCTTTCACTGGAAAAATGTGTGTGTATGTGCGGCGGTGTTCTGCCCATCTAGTGTCATTGAGACTGGTTAGCGAGAAATTAATTAGTCTGTGCTACAGCCTTAGCCCAGGTTTACATGGGGAGGAGGGGGGAATCAACCTAAGGGCTGGTCTCCACTAGGGGGGGAAATCGACTGTAGATACGCAATTTCAGCTATGTTAATAACGTAGCTGAAATCGACGTCTCTACAGCCGACTTACCTCCCATCCTCACGGCGGTGGCGGTTGGCGGTGCAGTCCCCCGTCGACTCCAGCTTGCGCCTCTTCATGAGCTGGACTTCCGGAGTCGACGGGGGAGCCGCTGGTGGTCGATTTATCACGTCTTAACGAGACGCGATAAATCGATCAACAAAAGATCGATCCCTACCGGCTCAAGTGCAGAGAAGCCCTAAGATACGCAACTTCAGCTATGCAAATAGAGTAGCTGAATTGAGGTATTTAGGTCGACATACCGTGGCATTTTCACGGTGCTGAGTCAACTGCTGCTACTCCTCCATTGACTCCACCTGCGCCTCTCATGGTGGTGGAGTACCAGCATCGACAAGGGAGCACTTGGGGATCAATTTATTGCGTCTAGACTAGATGCGATAAATCAATCCCCAATAGATCGATCAGTACCCGCCGATCTGGCAGGTAATGTAGACCTGGCCTTAGCTAACAGCCAGTTAGTTGGCTTTTAGCTCATGCACTAATCATGGAACTCCAGAGATCCCAGGTTTGATCCCACTCATCAACGACCAGGGTCTGTTAGTGTTACATGCACACATATATAAACTGGGCTATTATAATTATTTAATTTTAGTCTATGTCTTTAAAATATATTATCCATTATTAGTAACAAATGTGGAGTTAGATAAGGAACTGTTATTTTCCTTTAAACACTAACAACAACCTGTAGTTCTATCAGGGTGCTGTCTGTACTCAGGAACTGACCTGAATTGCATATTCTAACCCCAGGAATTCATATGCCATGCACACACATTTTAGTTTCTACACATATTTCTTGCAGTATGGGAGGAGTCTGTACTTTTCCATTTCAATATGAAAGCAGGATATAACAGCAGAACGTAAGGCATGAAATTAGTTAAGTTTTAGCCCTACTGCCATTTTCCCCACTCCTCTTTCTTGTTCCCTAAAATAGATAGAACATTGTGAAATAAAGAAGCTGGTGATCCATGAACACCTAAATGCTCCATGCTTGGTTCCATTTGATTAAACACTATCCCTTTGTCTTATGTGTAGATTTTGATACATGGTATCTTACCTTTCAATACGTACACTAAAGGTGGACAAAACAGAACACATTTCCTTTATGCTTATAGAAATAAATTAAACTGCCATCTTTACTTTGGATTATAAAGATGATTTAACGGTGCATGGTTTTATAATGGATCTGATTTGATGGAGGCCTTGGTTCAACATCTAGTGTTGGTTTTAATTTACATGTTATGTAATGTGCTTGTTCATTTGCTGGCACTAGAAAATATGGGTACTTATTTAGTTTATCTCAAACTACAAATGTCACCTGTTCCCCGTCCCCTATTCCCCCGTCCAGGGCCGGCGACAGGGGGGTACTATGGGTAGAGCTGTACCGGGCCCCGGACTTAAGGGGCCCCCCCTTAAGTCCGGGGCCCAGTACACAGCTGTACCGGTAGTCGTCCCCCCTTGTCACCGGGCCTGGTGCGTGCTCTCGTGCTCCTGCGGCTGGTCACAGCAGCGGCGTCTCCATCGCCAGCCGCAGGGTCTCGCGTGGGTCCGGGGGTGAAAGGGCGCGCGGGGGCCGGGGGGGGGGGGGGAGAGCAGCAAGGGTGGCTCGTGCCGCTCCCGGGCTCTCGCTCTCTTGGGCCGCAGCTCGCGGTCCCGCCGGGCATGAGAGTGCAGCGAAGGGCGAGCGCCAGCAGCAAGCGCCCAGGCGGTGGCAATGCTCCGAGGCTCGCACTGCCCCCAGCCGCTGTCAGCTGGGGGGGGAAGCGCCGGCTGGTATGTCTGGTAGCCAGCGGAGACGAGGCCAGGCTGGGCGGGCGGGGAGGGGAGGGGAGGAGGTCAGGCTGGGAGAGGAGATTTGGTTGGGTGGCCCGGGTTAGGCAGGGCGGGAAGGAGAATGGTCGGGGGGCCTGGGAGGCCCAAACAATCAGAGTAGGGGGCCCCCAACGATCAGACTAGGGGGCCCCCAAACGATCAGAGTAGGGGGGCCCAAAATTTCTGTCGACGGCCCTGCCCCCGTCCACTCCCTGAATGGCAGTGAAGAGCACTGAGCATCCTTCAGAGGCCCAACTCTATATTAAATAGTGTCTTGTCATTTTCATGTAATTATTGCCTTAAAAAGTTGGCACGTATCTTCAGTTACCAGAAAAGATTATTGTTAGTTTACATAGTGCCACAAAGTGCACTTTGTAATATGGGTAGAAATAGATTAATTGCCCAAAGACCTTCAGATCTAAGAACCTGATCCTGAAACATGCTGAGCACCTATCTTAAGGGTGGAGCTCCTTTCACTGGAGTCAAAGCTGCATGCTGGATAAAGAGGAGGAAATAATCAAATGGGAAATATTATGTGTTAAGCATATTAGAACACATTTCCTATTCTAGTTGTAGGAAATATCACTTGCAGAATTACACAGGATGTATGCTGGCTTTTTACCGCTGGCCTCTGTGCATGAGAGCTTATAATATCTCTGTGAAACTGAGGGCAGCATCTTACTCCTCTTGAGTAGCACATTACTCCATCAGTGGCCACACTGACTTCATTGGGAACAGTCAAAGAAGGGAGGCAAGAATGAGGTTGCCATGGAAGAGATTGGAAAATACCCCTCTTCTGGTAATATTTTGCAAAGATCATCTTTGAGAAGTCAGGATGATTTGCTTTTTTTTTAATTCCTGTCACTGTGTGACTGAGGAAAAGGCAGCCTTAGATTCTATTGCAGCATTAGTAAAAAAGTATTTTCAAGTGAGCACACATTATGCTTGCATAACAAACAGAGAAATCACTGGATGTCCTTGCAATGAGGTCATTTTCAGATTCACTAATCAACAATAAAAGAATGCCCAAATTGTCTCATTGATCTAGAGTGTGCATCTCCTACGTAGAAGTTATTAACTGAGAAATTAAAATGAGCTTCCCCTATATATTTATTCATCTTCCTCTATTTTATGGATGTAATATTATGTTGGTTATATTTAAAAAAAAACCATACAGCTGCTTCACTGCAATAATAGCTGTTATTTTATTTTATTTTATTTCATGTCTGCTTGTGAAGAGATTTTGTAGGTTTCTTTAAAGTCTAAATGCGCTGCATTAAATAGCTTTGGAAAAAAAAGATGGTCTCTAGCCTGCTGAGTAAATATAAATTTCACAGTTAAATACATAAAATAATGATTACATCCAATGGTCATGAGGGACGTGTTTTTAGGAGTATACTAATTAAACTACATCCTTCAGACAACATGTTTCTATACTTACTAGCAATGAACCATATCTGATTTGTCATTAAGTAATTATGAATGCTAATGCAAATAAAGCACCTTTCAAACAAGGCTTCAGAATAGAAATTAATCATATATTATTCTTTCTGATCCTAGCGCACAAGGGTCACTTAAACAAAAACAACCAAGGAAGCGAGAAAACAGAGAAGCTACTGTTTTGTTTAGGACTGAATGGATGCTTCTTCCCAGACTGTGTTTTTATAGGTATGTGTCCTAAAGGCAGTGAACAGAAAGAGCGAACAAATATTTTGGGAAAATAGAGTGGCCTGATCCAAACCTATCAATTGGAATCTTCCCATTTATTTGAATGAATTTGGATCACTCCTGTGGTTATAACAGCTACAAGATCTATCAGCTGTAGATCTCAAAGCACCTTACAACAGTAAAACATCATTTCCTTCATTTTACAGATCTTCAAATTGAGGCACAAAGCAGTGACCTGACTGGCACTTAGTTACCCAGCTGGTGGCAGAGCTCGGAACTGATTTCTGGCCTCCTGAGCCCCAGCCCAGAGTCCGACCCATTTGGCCACATTGCCTCTCTAAATGGTAACGGAATAAAATGAAGTTGTGAATGGATTGTTCTGATTTCCATTCCCTACCCCATAGCTCCCATCCTCTTCCCTCAGTACAAGACTAAAAAATATGGGCTAGATATAGACCTTCTGGTTTCTTCAATCCCTAATAAGAGATTGAGTATGATACTGCATCATAATTGGAAAAATAACCTGTAGAGGAGGCTCATCTGCAGAGTTAAAAGGGAACAACATTAGTGATATTTTCCATCAACCTATTTGCAGTAAATGTAAGTTGATTTACCTTCTCATTATGTTGCAAATGTTTTCCTTCCTCTTGACTTGTCTTTGTCCTCTTCTTTGTACAGGCAGTGAAGTCATAAGTCCTCTGAAGCAACTATCTGCAAATTATAATGCTTCATTGCAGACACAAGTAACAGGGGATGAGTTATGAAGAACAAAGTTCTTCTTGCGCAAGCTTCAATAATTCCTAATTCTGGGCAAGAAAATAGCCAATAACTTGTGAAAGATACTGTGAATAAATGTGTTTAAGGTAGAATAATATGTCTTTAAATTGTGATTGGCTATTCAGGATCCTCTTCAAGGGCTATAAAGAACTGATAGTCTATATTAGGTCAATTATTATGTAAGGAACACTAAAAACCATTCAACACTTCCCATTCATACAACTTATATTAAAGGGTGCTATTCAAAACCACAGGTATCAGCCAACAAATGAGAAAGTTCTTTGTTGCATGGAAGAAAGTGCTACGTTGCATGTTCAGGTTAGACTAGCCTTTCCTTTAAATATATAATAATGCAAAAAAATTTAAAAATTGACATGAAAAGCCATTTCAAAATGATAAATGAATAATTTTGTTCTGAAAATGTTTTGACATTACTGAAATTTCTTTTTCCCCTGTTCTCTTCTAAGGTGAATTTCCAGCCCAACTTTGCGAAATGTTTCAATTTCCATGGAACCACCCATTCCAAAGGGAAAATGTTCCATCAAAATGTTTCCAGCCAGCTCTAATCATCACACAGAGGTGCAGGAGTATTAACAGGAAACTATATGAGGGCAGCAGCCTGCAGTTTGCCATGAACAGACTATAGAGAGGTACTTTTCTAGCCATTCCTGCCCATAATATACAGAGGCACTGATCCTGCACATTTTCATACATGTGAGAAGCCCCATGAAAGTCAGTTCAGTTGGATGAATTTATTCATATGTGTTCTTTCAGGAGACAGGATAGGTTGCACCAGCTGAGTATCTGGTCCATAGTCTTCATTAATAATTAAGGCTGAAAGTCCAACTTCCTCTCCTCTTTATACATACACATAACTCTCACTGACTTTAGTAAAAGTGATTTATGTGAATGGAGAAAAAACTTGGCATCTCATCCTTGAATACAATACCCTTTGCCTATATTAGAAATTCATATTTAAGTACTGAGGTCACCATGAAACAATCAGCTGTTTGCAAAAATGACAGAGAAACCCCCAATCTTTGCTAACCTACATACAGGGAAAAGTGAATGCCTCAGATATTATTGTGTGGTAGTGCCACAGTTTCAGGGTAAATATAACTGTATTCCCCCTGTGTGTCCATCCAGGGAACCCACTTTCAGCTACCACCTCTCTTGGACATGGGCCCAATGCAATGAAGTGAGAATTTTTTATAATATTTTTATAAAGCTTATGTATAACTCAGTTTCCCTCATACTTTGCACAGCTACCCAGTGCAGGGTCAGGATTAAGTTTGCTCTCAGGGCAGACAGGTGTGCGGAATGAATACTGTCATTAAAGAACTGGCTAAAATTGACCCAGATCAACAAGGGCTCCAGAGAGCCAATGAATCCTCCAATGACTCATGAATTGAAGCTCTCAGCAGGGAAGCTCCAGACTGATGGGTCCTGCCTGGAGAACAAAGGGAATACAGTGTAGGTCCAGTGGGGAATACAGCGTAGGTCCAGTGGGGAATACAGTGTGGGTTCTGGAAGAAGCTGAAGGAAGAGTGGGATGCCCTGGGGGTTTGGCGGGCTAAAGGGGCTCCTCCAAGATGCTATTCAAAAGCTAGGCACAGACCACCAATCCTGTGGATCCATGACACCTGTGTCTCACTCCCTCCTGCCAGGGGTCTTCAAGACTCCACAGCTCTCTGGATTACCCTAGATATCTCCAGGTAATTCTTAGGGAATGCAAACTTCTCTACAGTGACCACTGGATTCTATCAGATTGTTAAATCTTGACAAGATAAAAGCAGACAGAAACAGAGGGCCTGATCCTTGGATAATCATAAATCCCCAGAACTGAACCAGCTCTTCCTGGCCCCCTTTTGCATAGGGGTTGTCTCAGGGTGAGTGGTTGTGTTAGGGGGAAGGGAGCGGGGCCTGACTCCGAGTAGTGACTTGTACACTCTTTAGGGACTAATGCACCCCAGCCAGTATTTGCAATGACACCCCAAACTAGCTGGAAAGGCAGTTCCTTGGAAACCGTCATCTGCCCATGCACGTTAGAATAACCATAAGGCTGCTCTAAGCATGCTGAAGCCAGTTCAGTCCCCAACAAACCTCCAGATTGGAACACAATTACCCTCACTCAGGTACCCTGAGCACTGCTCTGGCACTGCCAGAGCTCTGGCCCATAGCTCATAAGTTATTGTATTTGAATAGCTTACCTATACCCTTTGTGTAAATCAAACCTTTATAAATACAGAGGAAGAGTTACCTACAGTTTAATACCCTTTACAAGGTTTTCTCTTTGAAAATCAGGCCAAAACTGTGTTCTAGCTAATCAAAAAAAAAAAAGAAAAAAAACTTTTCCATAAATAGTCAGAGCCTCAGCAGCTTCCCTTTCTGGAATATTGTTTAAACATCCATAAAACTTAACCATAGTTTGACGAACGGCCTGCACACTTGCCAAAAACTCTTCCCCCTCCCCTGCACCCTGAAAGTAATCACAACATTGTTTTCCTGTGCAAAGTCATAAGGAGACTGAATATATGGGTTGTAATAGAACCTTACTGGTAACATTTATTTTGGAGAGATTGAGGGGCTGCATATTCCAGCTCATTTTATGACTACCTTTAATTCAAAAACACTTTATCATTTGCAAAATTAATACATTGGGACAGACAAGCTAGGAACACAATTACCAAACAGAATATACAAACCTGGAGAATGAATTCTATTCCCTGAGCTCCATATGCATAGGCCTGTACCCAGACCCAGCCAGAGTTTGCGTTTTGGTGTGAGCTTAATAAATAAATATTTGCTGCCAATTTCCCCAAGTGGAACCAAGATCTGTCAGCTATAATCAGCTGTGGATATAGTTGACCTAAGTATCATGGGGAAGATTGATGAAATGAAAGGACACCCAAACATAGCTGAATCATCTATATATATAAAAGTCAAATGGTGTGTATATGTATGTTCTCTTACTCCTTCCACACCGTTTGAGCTAGAGACTTGAAATTTGGTACAGTTATAGGCTTTAGGGTCCTAAGCAGGGTAAGAATCGAAAATTTTTCAAATCTCACCTATTACACCCCCTAGGGGTGAAATTCTTTAAAGCCCATTAACATCTGCTGGGCAGCAGGTTAACACCTGCTGTTCTCTGTGACATAGTTATGGTGTAATAATACCCCCCTCCAACAGACCCCACACTCACTCAGCTCTCTCCCCCACTCCCCTCCAATGCCCCCCCACTCGCTCAGCTCTCTCCCCGCTCCCCCCCTCCAGTGGACCCCACTCTCACTCAGCTCTCTCCCCCCTCCCCCTCCCAACGGACCCGAGCAACGCCGGGTATTTTTGCTAGTTTTACATTAAAAAAATATGTGCTTTGTGGGTGTCTCTGTGTGAGGTGAGGAGGGGGTGGAGATGGAATCAATGGGTGGGAATCTGTGGGTGAGTAGCATCCTTAGGAAGTGAGGTGCAGCTGCTTCTGATGGCATCTGTGTATATTTCCCAAAATATTTGGAATAGACAATTCTCCAAATGCATTAAGCTATGATCAGTGGAAGTCCTAGGTGCATGCTGGTAAATTTCCATACCCATAATCATATTACCAACATTAGCTAGTTTATTGTTACAATCCTCACAAGGTAGGTAAGAATCATAATTCTCATTTTATAAGCAGAGAAATTAATGCACAGAATGTTTAAATGACTCACCTGAAGTCATGGTGGGAGAGTCAGAATTAGCAGACAAAACTCAGTTGTTGTCAGAACAATGCATGACCCCCCTAAACTATAAGGCCTTTTAGGCCAACTGAGAGAGAGAGCTTTTTGTTGGCCCTAGTGCTACTGATGGTAGCTTGGTGATACTGCTACTAAAAACTGTTGAGTTTGGAGCCTTCCAGAAAAATCCTGGGTCACCATGCAGCTCTGTGATCCTCCTTTGTGGGTCCTGGGTCCATAAGCAAATGAAGAAGCTCCAAATATCAGTATTTTCCATATGTGGCAGCTGTACTACAGACAATACATTTTATTTAATAAGTAATCCAAGTACAATACACTGCCTTCACTGACTGGAGCACTGTATGTAAGATAACAGAAAGAAAATTGCTTATACAAACCATGCAGGCAGGTTGCAGCAATTTGAGGCATTTGGAATTTTTCCCAGTGAAATGAAAGGCCTGTCATAGACCACCTTTTAGGATGTGGTATGCCTTTCACATCACTGACAAGGCATGCTATTTGCAACAAAACCCGACAACTCTTACTTTCTTGACAACTCATCCCCCTGGTGACAGTAATCATGGCTTGATAGGTTGTCCAGCACAGGAGTTACTGTACACATTTGGCCTTATTGTGATTTGTGACAGTGCTGGCATATGATGTCTGGAATGATCCAACATGGACTATGTCAGATTATCCAGAAGGATTCTAGTCTTTTTGTAGAAACATAATTGTGCTTCAGATTATGCTGTTTCCAGCTACCGAGATGAACAAGATTGGTGCAGCAGCAAAGAAAACAGTTTAAGATGACTACATGAAAAAGGACTGGAGGTACGAGTCATATAGTATGTGGAAAGCATAGTCTTGGGAACTGGATTAGCTCAGGGGAGTGGCTGATCAGATGAAGAAATCTGATTGGAAGGCTGGTTTGAAAACAGTTAAAATGTTGTTACTGTCAGATGGCTGTTCAGCTGCTTACATGGATTTTGCATGATGGGACTGGACTAGAAGACTTTTCAAGGTCCCTTCCAGCCCTATGATTTTATGATTCTATGGTCTTACTCCAGATAACAGCTACCTAGTGCACTGGTGTTTACAATATAACTACTAATATAGCCAGCATGAACTGGCAATCTCATGGGTAGTCTCAGCCGAGAGGTTAATGAATGGTTTTGCATGTGAAATGAAACAGACTCTTATCTTAGAGTTTAGTTCTTCCAATAAGGTTTGAGAGTGGAGAAGCTATCAAAGATGGTGCTGCACCTCTTTTTGTGGCTAATTGGAGGAGCTCAGTATTAGTGCTATCAACAAAAGGCAAGAAGAGGAAATATTATGAATTGATATTAAGCGTAACACCACCCTCTGCTGCTTGAGGTATCTGTTGTCTGAATGTCATCATAATTTGCAGCCTTAGGATCCTTTCAAAGTCTTTATTTGTCCTGGACACACAAGAAGGTGTGGTTGGTAAAAATACCACCTTCTATTTATTACTGGGCAAGAGACTTCCTTGGTTACGGTGATTTGGTCATGAGACTTCCCAGATGCTGATTTGGGCATCTGAACTATATTTTTGTGATCTCCAGGCTTTATCACTGTAGCTCGCTCCTAAAAATTAAAATGCCTACCATAAAAACATTCATTTGGTCCTGGATTGCAGCTTGACATCGAAGCAACATAGTACCTCCATGCTCTGCTCACTATACCACCATTCCATATATGTAATTATTCCATATTAACTTCATATGAGGACACTTTTATTCTGTAGTAAGAGTGTCCACAGATGGAGTTAATCAGGAAAAACCCAATGTGTAGACAAGCCCTAAGAAAAATTTCGTTTCTGACATTGTCACTGCATCTAGCAGAAGACTGGTTACAAAATGCCTCACTTTATCACACTGTAGATACAGCCCCTGATTGGGTGTATTTAGCATAGGCATGTCTACATGCAATACTGGTTTAACTTCAATCAGATTTTTATTACTATTTAGTTAAACCAATAGACACTCTTATTTCCTATCAAGTTAAGCTAAACTGAAATAAACCTGCATTAAACCAAAATAAGAATGCCCCACCTCCCCAGCTTTTTTGACTAGTGTAATTAAATGTGTATAAAATCATACCTGGAGTTAATTTAGAGCAACCTTCTCACGTAGACAAGTCCATACTCAAGCTACTACAGTAATTGGATTTTGCCTTGTTCTTTAGAGGAAGATTTGGTTTAGCCTATTTTCAGACGAGTAATGCTATACATTTTTCTTTCTTTGTTTCCTGCCTGGCCTTAGGACACTGGAAGATGGCTGCATCTCTTTTCTTCCAAATGATGATGGTGTATGTTAGGGTCAAACACTACTCCTGCCTATTTGTGATGGATATTGTCTGGTCTATATCACCAGCCAGTTCCAGACCCTGTCCCAGCCAGTTCCCCAAATAATTAACAGCCTATTTACACAAAGACATCACAAAGAGTGGGTAGAAGGTCTTACCTCATGTTAGCTTAACATTTGAGAAAAAGACTTGTTTGTTCACTTCCTTATGTTAGCACGTTCATCCATTGTATTGGTTCAGCTCTTAGGTTAATGTTTATTAATGATTATTGCAGATCAGATGATAACACATTTTTGTATATTGTGGTGTCTTCAACAATGTTGGCCATCATTTTATTTTATTTTGTCTTTTTCAGCAAGATATTTTAGAGACCAGGGGTCAGACCTGGTGGTGTAAATCGGTGTAGTTCCATTGACTTCAGTCCGCCTATGCTAATTTCTACCAGTTGAAGATTTAGGCAAAGATATTTCTAATTTGGAAGGTTATATAATACTTTTAATATAGGTCAATTTTGAAGTCTAAAATTATTTGGCAGTAACCTTTTAAAGGCCTGATGAAAAGCTAGTTGAAATTATTACAAAGTCTCCCATGGACTTAAATAGGCTTTGGATCTAGCTCTAAAATGTGTGTTTTAGATAAGAGAAATGAAGAAGAGAAAGATCATTATAGGCACTGCAACACTGCAGCACTGTGTGTGAAGCATTATGACATGACATCTGATGTTCTAAAGTTTTTAACTCCTTCACTGTAGTTTTGCCTCAGGATAAAACTATCCTTTTAACAGTATGTGTGAGGAAAGCTACAATGGCCTATAGAAGTGCCCCTGGGCTATGTGCTCTCTGTCACCTGCTGTATTGCCCTGATTTTGAGAATCCCTTACTTCCTTTCTCTTTAAGGATCTGAACATTTTCCTCTCACTTTGTCCACTAAGGATAGCTGACTAGCCTTTTTCTGATGTCTCAGCTTTAAAAGAATCCCCTTTTTTGACAGTTTTCCTTGTTCTTAGATTAGTATGTGTAGCTACAATATAAAAGACTACATCAATAAAAACATTGCAATTTGGGTTGCTTTTCTAGGTTAAATTGAAACAAGTAGTGCGTCGGCAGTGCCTTAGGTTTGAAATCAACACTAATAAAACTATTTTCCCTGTGGACCCACTGTGACGGCATTACAATGTATCCCTACCTATCTTTCTAAAACCAACCGACACAAATATGAATCATTGAAGTTTATTACTCCTAGAAAATGTGATTTTTTTTTCAGATGCTTGGAACTTCTGAAAGTTTTCAGATGCTTATAACCTCTAGTACATCACATTTATGAAGATTTCTTATGTACATTTCTAAAAGTAATGGCATTCCTCAGACTGTTCTTTCAGGTTTTAATTTATTAAAGGTGTCATTTTCAAAAGTGCTTAGAATTGGCCTAATTCTTCTCCTATTTAGGGTAATGGGAGTTTTGCCAAAAGCTTCTGAACATGTCACTTTAGAAGTAGAGATTGGATTTAACATGGATATTTATATTGTGCTATTGACTAGAGGCCTCAGCTAGCATGTTGACCCATTGTGCTAGGCGTTGTACAAACCTATACGGTAGTAAAGGATAGGGTGAATTTTATATTATAATGCTATTTTACATTTCTTACATATACAATGAGAACTTATTAGAGTTTGATATTTACTTTGTCTATTTTGCCATCTGATGTTGCCAATTTGTGTTTAATGTTTATCAACATTTAACTTTTTTAATCTCAATGTTCATTGTCAATACATAATTATTGTCTGATTCTTCCCATTGTATGACCCCCTAACTTCTTGTGAAGATTTAAATAGCTAAAAATAACAAATGCTTAAAGCCCATAATTTCATGCAACTGTGAAAATTCAAATTAATTCAAAATGGTTGAAATAAACATAGATATTATCTGTCAAAATTATTTTAAAAAATCGAATTCTGCCATGCCTAGTTATATATATCAGATGTAAAGGAGGTTCTGGCTATCCCCATATTTATAGAGATTATCCAAACTATTTGTAATTACTTACAAATTGAAAAAGACAACATAGCAGAAGGCCCCACACCTTTCAATATGGGTCAGCCCCCCCTTGATGATTTGCAGATTCCCTGATATGGTAAGGGATGATCTGGCTCTATAGTGAGCACGCAAAAGTTCATATTTTGATTTAAAAAAACCTTGCCATTTCATTAAAGTCCTAAGAAATTTCATGATGATATATTCACTTCTTGCCAAAGAGTTTACCCTTAATGTACATAAGCACATAAGAACAGCCATACTGGGTTAGACCAAAGGTCTATCCAGCCCAGTATCCTGTCTACCGACAGTGGCCAATGCCACGTGCCCGAGAGTGAGTGAACCTAATATCTCTACTGGCATCCATCACCCCCCCTCTGACAAACAGAGGTTAGGGACACCATTCCTTATCCATTCTACCTAATAGCCATTAATGGATTTAACCTCCAGGAATTTATCCAGTTTATCCATTTGCTGGTCATTTCCTTTCAACCAGTAAAACAGCAGACTGTATGTAGCAGAAAAAAGAGATAGAGAGAAAGGATGTGTGGAGGAAGAAACAAACTGAAGAGAAAGAAAATTAGAGGAGAGAGGTGGAGACAAAAGAGAGTGGTGAATTACTTCTAATTTCCCAACTTCACAACCCCCTAAAGCCTGGAAAGGACACAAGTCAAGCATCAAGCTGTCATCCCATATCATTATTATCAGTTTGCTTCAAGGTACTGGAGTGCTTGGTCCTACAACTCATATTACCTGGTGTGGAGAGAATTTTGAGCCCTGACCAACCTGGCTTTCACAGAGGCTGTAGCACATGGAGCCAAGTACTCACACTGACCACATTGTTTGAAAATGGCTTCCAGAAAAATTTGAAAACAGGCGTTGTTTTCATCAATCTAATAGCGGTATAGGATACAGTATGGCACACTGGCCTGCTCATGAAGGTATCATAGGTCCTGCTACCTTGGGTCATAGGCATCATTGAACTTTTACTCCATGATAGGCAGTTCAGAGTCCATATTGGGAAGATGAGTGCTTGGGGACGACAGTGCAATGGGTTACCCTGGGGCTCTGTGTTTTCTCAGACCCTGTTCAATCTTACATGAATGACCTGCCACCAACGGAGGCATGAAAGTTTATTTACAAAGATGACATCTGTTGCGGTACTGGTCCCAGACGTTTCACAAACTTGACACCACCTTAAACTGGGACATGACAAAGACAGCTGACTTCTGTAAGACTTTGCACCTCCAGCCAAGCATCATAAAAACAGTCTCCAGTTTGTTCCATCTTTATCATGCCAGCACAACCAGAGAACCGAATGATTATTTGAATGGTCAGAAGGTGAAGCATGAAGTAGATCTGGTCTATCTAGGTGTGACCTTAGACCACACACTGAGTTATCATGCCCACCCAAAGAAGACAATAATTAAAGTTAAGAAATACAACAATCTTCTTAGCAAACTGGCAGGTTTGTATAGAGACGATAAATAGATCCCCAAACATGCTCCCCGTCGACTCCGGAACTCCAGCTCCGCAAGAGCAGTAAGTGGAATCAATTGTGAGGATGTCCAGATAAGTCCAATTAAGATACTTCGACTTCAGCTACGCAAATCGCATGGCTGAAGTTGCGTATCTTAGTTCGAACAACCCCCCCAGTGTAGCCCAGGCTTAAGTAACTTAGAGCTCACATCCCTTTGACTTCCAATGGGATTTGAGTTTCTAAATCAATTAGGTGCTTATGAAAATCATTTCTGGCAGCACTTAAGCACATGTTTAACTTTAATCATGTGCTTAGATCCCATTGAAGTCAATAGGATTTAAATGTGCTTGTCCTGAATTGGACTTTGGTTCTGGATTTGAACTTTCCTAAATTCAGAAATGTTCCTATTCAGTTTTCCCATCAGCTCATTATAGACATAGGCACAAGACATTACAGTGGGACGTAGACCTGGCTTTAGATCTTAGACTGAAATGCCCATTTCCCTGTTTTCCTGTAGAATTAATAAATGCAGCTCTTCAGGGATTCCCCTTTTCAGTGGGTTCCATTCAATTGCTGCATTCACCTCAGTATTATTAGTACTAATACCTGTAATATACATAATGTTTCACATGTTGAAAGAACTGTACAAACATTAATTAGCTAATCATCACAGTCTGAGTCAGTTAAGTATTACCATCCCTGTTTTAAAGGCATAGGTAAAACGACTTGTGCAAGGCCATACAGAAATTCAGCTGTCAGAACTCGGATTAGAACTCAGACTTCACCATTCTGTCTCTCAGGTAGGGAAACCTGGGAGGATTTGGTAAGGAGTTTCTCATACATTTCACAATGTCGCCGTGTTTTAGATGAGGTTTTAAAAATTGAGAGCCAAGCCACGCTGTGGACACTGCAGATCTCAGAGCACTTTCCATATGGGTTTGATCCTGCGTCAACATTTGCTCCTTCCCACAGAGGAATATTGCTTGGCTGCTGCTTCTTGTCCCAGACATGGGTTCATTTCAGGGTTGCTGATATATATTGTTAATGAAGCATGTTGGGATCTTTTTGTATGCTATTTAATTATAAAATGTTATTATTACATTAGTATTATTAGTACTTTATATTATCCCTTTTCATTTTAGATTAGTCCTTATTTGTATTGCCTGAACATGTCCCATTCTTGGAAATTCGGCTCTTTTTCAAATAAATTGCTTGTGAAATAGACATATTTGTGTGTTAAGTAAGAGAACCAGATCAGTCTTGCTTTGTTACTAATACACCATTAAAATTGCTCCTTGAAATAGATCTCCTTGTTTGCTGTAAATCTCCATGAGGAAACAAATAAAAGTAAGTTTGCTGAATCACATCTAGGCACCTAGTTTCAGAAACATACAGTCAAATTGCTCAGCAATAAACACATTGCTGTAACATACTCTTAAAATATTTTAAACAAATACATTTTGAGTATATTTTTTACAATAGAGGTTTTCTGAGCATGTTTCCAGAAAGAATGAGACTTCCATCTCAAATCCCATTTGATTATAAGAGTTCATCTTCGTACACATGTAATAAACAAACAAAACAGTATGATCTGTTATGCTGATAACACTTATATGTAAAATACATTCATGAACCAAAAATGCTTTTTCTGTACAGAATTTCTCCTTGTAGAATGCACAGAGAATTCATGTGAACTGTACACAGCACTGAGACCCTTTTATGTCGCATGTTTCCCCGGCTGATAGCTAAAAGAGGTTAGACTGAATCTCAGTGGATCAATTAACAGAGGGACCTGTCCTTCAACAGAAGAAGATCTATTTCAGGATTTGCATATCACTGAAAAAAATTACAAAGCTGAGATAAATACAAGCCCGATAATAACTCACTGCAGACTTGGCTTCATTCCTAGATTTCCTTGGCTGTTTGTCCTAATAAAGTGTCTCCATGGCACTTAGGGCAGGAAGGTTATTAGTAGCTGTCAATCAAAGGAAGGAGTATGCATCGGAAGGAGGAGGAAAGGAAGAGAGGTGACATTCATCCTCTTCTCTCACTTATATTAGGTATAAAAGTCATTCAGAGCAAGTGGTTAAAAAGGGATGGGTCCCTCTTCATACCCCCACAGAAAAAAAGGAAACTGCTTTGGTTAGCAACAATTTAATAATAAAACAGGATACATCAATCATTTTTACCTTATGCCTGAATGTTTATTGATATGAAAGAATAGGAAAGACCTACATACATATATATATATAAGAGCATCAAGACATCTGACAGATTTTGTTTGCATTATATTTTAACAAGAACAAATGATGGCTTTAAACTATTTCAACTTGAAATAAAACTTTTGCGGTGCACAGAGAAAAGACTTTTTTTTTTTTACTTTTATACTACTGTTGTTCTAACAGTGAACACCTCTAAAAATCCAGTCGCAACTCAGAGCATGTATTTCTTTCTCTCATTTAAATCAGATACAGTGATTTAAACTTTACTAAGCTGATTCTCAAAACCGATCTATACAGCAATTAATTAATACTTTAAAGGTCTTTAATTTACTGTACCACTTTCTTAATTAAAGTATATCTACTGCTAGAGCACATCATCTTTATATATGCATATTTTCATAAGTAACAGAGTCCATAGAGTGCTAATTGATATCCTAATCTCCAGACAATACTTTACTAAATGAAATGACAATTATAACCAATTAAAATTCACTTTACATACTACTTCACCTATTTTGTATGTATTATGCATGAAGACAGAGAGTACATTGACTCACTGTTCAGAATTTCTTGTGTGTCTGTGCAACTGATGGACAGCTCCAAGGTATTCCTTTTAGCAATATTTTTACCAGGGGTCATTTTCTAGGCTTATCTAAAACCTATATTTTGGTGTTATCTAGACACAGTAGTTAATAAGTGCTGTTATTCATGCTTTGTGAAGATTTTTTTCTATATTTGACAAATGTACATCATTCACAGCAATGCCCTTATTCTTATTGTAAAAAGGCTTTTAAAAAAGCATAGTGCCTAATTAAACAGGCTGTACTTCAGCTCCCAGCTGCACTGTGTCCAACACATAATGCTATTGTATCACATACCTAGTGATGATAATAAGGTATTAACATATAACAATGAAGTCAATGGGAGATGAGAGCACTTGGCACCCTGGAGAAGGTCCTACATATTTGGGCTAAAAAAGAAGAAATCTAGAAATTTCCTACCAGATTCTAGGTATTTTAGAGGGAAAGTTACCTTCCCTCCTAAATATCTTGACTGTGGTGTGGAAAGAGAAGGTAACCTTCTGCTACAGAACTACTCCATGGTTACTTCCGGGTGTGTTGTCCTAAGACTTGATCCAATGCCCATTTCAATTAATTCCACTGATTCTCATGGGAGACGAATCAAACTCCAAATGTGGACTCTGCGGAAGAGAGGACAAGAAGATCCACGTAGGCCCCTCATCCTCCCAGCACATTTGTAACATGGTGCACTGGAAGTCACCGCAAATCTGAGATCCACAGCATACATGAGTGGAGTTACACACCTGCAAGTCTCTCCCTGCCCCCTCTCCAGCCTACTTGAGTAAAATATGAGGCTACTATGTATGGAATTTGCATGAAAAAGTGCAGAACTATATAAAACCTTGTAAACGCCACAGTTTATCTCTGTATTTCCTTTATTCCATCGCGTCCCTTGCATGACACTCAGAACGATAGTGAGCAAAGCAGCATAAATGAAGGTGTTGGCCTTAAAAGTAAAGTAATCTCTCCCACAGGTAAACAATCTCTTGTCAGGAGGGGTGCAAGAAAAATCCTGTAATGGTGGACAATTTTATTTAGTAAGACTTACTAATCCAATCATAGATATATTATTGCTCTCTCTCAGATGGGGATTCTCTGTAGACTATATCATTTGGAAAGATATATGGAGCCTAAAAAGTTTGAATACCACCTGTCTACACAAACATTTAATTTGTGGCAAACTGGGATGTGATTCTACCTCAGACTAGTCTGCCACACGATACCTGTTGGTGTGGACCCTGCTGAAATGCATTAACAGTTCGTTAATTGCTTTGATCTAATCCTTTTTGAAACAGTACTAGCTCAAAGCACATTAACAAACTCTTAATGTGCATCAGCAGGATCCATGCAGACAGTTAGTCCATGGCAGGCTAGTGTGAAATAGATTCACACCCCAGCTTGCTGTAATTCCTCCAAACTAAGGGCTTGTCTACACTGGGAATGCTAAAGTGCTGCTATGGCAGCACTGCCACAGCAGCGCTTTAATGTGCCTTGTGTGGCCGTGGCGCAGCGCTCCCAGCACTCTAAATAACCCACCTCCACGAGGGGCATAGCTACCAGGGCTGGGAGTGTGGCTCCCAGCACTGGTGCACTGTCTATACTGGATCTTTACAGCACTGAAACCTGCTGCTCTTCTGGGGAGGGGGAGGGTGTTTTTTCACACCCCTGAGCAAGAAAATTTCAGCACTGTAAACTGCCAGTGTAGACAAGCCCTCAATGTATTGCCAGTGTAGATATGTCCTTGGTATAGTTCCACTGAAATCAGTGAAGTGAACCTAATTTATACTATCTGAGAATCTGGCCCATTAGCTTAAGAGGGAGCAGGATCAGGTCTCAATTTCTTGTCTGTGCTAGCTGAGTCCATTCCTAGTACCATACAAGTTAATGTGAGTTTTGCTATTGAGTTCAATGGAAGCACAATCAGGCTCTCGATAGATTAGGATTGTAGATTGTTGTTCTTCATGTTATGTTATTCAATATCAAGTATTAGACATTTGAAAGGTGCATTTAATTCTTCACATTGCTGAGACAATTCTGTGAAAAATGCAACTGTCTCTAATTTTCTAAACAGGCAGAAGCTATTCATGTGAAACTATCTGAAGTGCTAAAAGCTTTTTTTCAAACTGCAAATATTCTTTGTAGATATTTTTTAATTCATTTGAATGTAGGTTAGGAAACAACCAATAAAATAAATCTGTTTTAATAGATTCACCCAAAGATAGGAAGTTTTAGAACAAAGGAAGAAGGCATAGTCAATGGGCCAAATTCTTCTGTATTTAACTTTGGTATAAATGTGAATAACATCAGTGAACCGGGTTTATCCCACACAATAGCTTTGTCCCGGTGTTTGTTATTTGAAGATATTTTCATATCCTTCTAGACTTCTTCAGGAAGTAATAGAAAGGTAATCATTTGTTTTGATAATATTAAACGTAAAGCTGAAGTAGATTCAAATATTAAAGTAATGTTCAGCTTTTTGTTTCCTCAATACAACAACTTCAACTCTTATTTCTGAATTTCAGGCACACATTTTTCTATTTTTTTTCAAGTGAAATACACTGGACATTCCTCAGGTGCAAAAATAATTTTTGTATAACTTTATTCTGCAATTACAAAATGATTTTTCATTAGATATGTGTGTTTTTTCCATTGCTTAAAAAGTTGTGCAGTAAATGAAGTGCCAGAGCAGATAAATGTAACCAACATTAAGCTAGCCAATAGAATTCAACAAACTGTTCAGGTCATTAATATAATTTGTTTTGGCACTATTACATTTCCTAGTGCTACTCTGAGTAGTTTGCCGGGCACATCAATTTGTTTTCAGCTATTGTGAAATTGGATCTCCTGGCTTTCATCCAAAGCACCCTCTCAATTTGCATATCTTTGTTATCATTTCAGGTTCTCAGAACATACTGTGGACTATCACACCATCTGCACCAAGATCCTCACATCCAAACACAAATTAAAAATGAAACTGTAAAATTTGCAAGGAAACAATACAGACCTTTTATCTCATTCTCCCTCTGTTCATTTTCAAAAGAGAAACTTGCTTGTAGCCAAGCATAGCAAAAAAGGCTTTTATTAATTGGACTGGCATCAAGCATGCATACATAAAATTGTTTATTTTTTCCCTATAAAGGGGTTGCCTGACATAAAAGGGTCTTTGAAGATGACATTCAGATTTTGACATTTGCATGATATTGTATAAATATCAGAGGTAGGAGACTTTTCTGACGAACCAGATGGGTCAAAAAAAGCACTTCCATAGATAGATATTAGTCTTTTACTTAAAGTATATTAGCTTCTCCTCAAAGCTCTGAATGATGAGGCAGCAAAAACAAACATATTTTTCACAAACCATGGCTTATTTAATTCTTTTCAATCCAAGTAAGCTGGTCTTGGGGAAAATATAAAATAATATCATGATTTTTGAGCTTTTTATTTTTGTAATTCAATTAAGATCACAGAATATAATTGAATCTTGTCTTTTGAGTGCGACAGAGATTAAATCTTATTGCTGAATTTACTGCTTCTTGAGGGAGCTAATTTTGATTTGATGTGTGGATTCTGAATGTTGTTTTGAAATATGAAAGGGAATTGTAGGCCCTAGTATTTATCAGTATTGAATTTATGCAGACAGAGCTTCATCCTTTTAACTTAGACCCTAGATGCTGTCATTTGAGAGCCAATGGCTAGTTGTCATCCAGGAGAAAAAAAAATCCCAAAATGTATAAGAAGTGTAGTGGCACTTAGAGGTGGGTTTGTTGAGGGCTTGCTTCAGCATGGATTTCAAATGAAGACAGAGGAGATCTCCTTCTTTTGATCATGTAAGGGTATAGCATAAATCTGATTATCTGTGTTGACCCTTATTTATGAACAAAGAATCAGCTTCTGTCATCAAATAATGCACAAGAACTAGTTGGTTTTACTGGGAGAATGACCTCAGCACCTTCTTTGAGGCTATTGCTTTTGATTATATGTAACTATATTGCTCAAACAGCTACATATTCTGAGTTTCTCTTCTGGTCAGTCACTCTTCCCTGCATATCCTCCTGCAAAAGAACTGCCCTCAAATGGACAACCCATTTAGTTTCCAGTTCCTGTTTGAAATTCATAGGTATCCCCCTTCTCCTCACCCACCCACCCACCCCAACCACCAATAGACATCCTTTGCAGGGACAAGATGATCAAAAAACCTGAGAATAAAACAATTTTCATATACTTCTCTCTTTGCAAAGAGTTGTTAGGCTGAAGAGGATGAAGAAGATTTTTTCCTCTTCACCTCCCGCGTGTTGTCCAGTCATATTTCCTGACATAGTCTCTGGTTTTCCACTGAAGTGAATTTGTTACCTACAAATGAGGCTGGCGAATGCAAACTGGTAGTGAGAAAAATGAGATTTGCCAAAATGGACATCTTGGGAGGGAGCATAGTGAACACATCTGTAAAACTGGTAATCCTGAGGTATAATTGTGCACTTCAGCTAGAGGTGTAACAATACATGAATGGGTCCCCAAGAACAAATTCAAATTGGCCCTTCTAAAATGCTCCCTTTCTCCTCATACATACATACGACTTCCATGTATCCCAAGCATGGCCCAGTGGCCCATATCCCTTTTAATTACATAATTTATAGTGACTGCCACTTTTCCTCACTCCCAGATTTTTGTGAGGGTTTGGTTGTTAACACTGCTCTTCTGATCCCTCCCCCAATTTATCCGGTGTTCTCAATCCTCATATACACACACATCCCTTTATAATCCAAGCCTCTCTACAAAGTTCTGATGCCAAATCACCTCCCAGCACATCACCACTCCATTTCCACATTTCACCCCACACCATGCTCCAAACCCATGAAAGACAGCTGACTAACGTTGAACTCAGGTAAGATGGAGGGTGTACTTTGAATTATACATCCCATAGTTCCATTCTTTAAACCCCTCTCTATATATCCATCAATCCATTAATGTATATTGACAGCTGATTTCCTTCCAAAAAATTAAGTACCAAAACCACAATTATCTAAATTTTCCTCAAATTAGTACTGTAGGGACACAAGTCCCTTCACTGAACACTGCTCCATAATAATGTATGATGGAGCTGATATACAGAGAGAGAGAGAGAGAGAGAGAGAGAGAGAGACAGAGAGAGACAGAGAGAGACAGAGAGAGAGAGAGAGAGAGAGAAAAAGTGGTTTCCCATGGGGCAACACTATATTTTTAGTATTAAAAAATAGTAAAAACAGAAAGACATTCCTGATGATGAGAGCAAACATGCTAATATACTCGCCTCCTGAGGGAGAGAAAGTATACTCTGCAGTCCTCTGCAATAACTTTCATCAAAGTAGTAATGTTGCAGAGTTGTGAAAGGAACCCTGGTCACTCCCTCTTGACCAGATGCAGGGGGTTTTCATGTTCAGATCTTGAGGCTGGCGAATGCAAACTGGTAGTGAGAAAAATGAGATTTGCCAAAATGGACATCTTGGGAGGGAGCATAGTGAACACATCTGTAAAACTTTTAACAATAATTTATCCTAATAAAACATGAGCCCTGTTGGAGTTAGATCACATTATTTGTCATAAATGGCCCAGTTTCACGTAGTAAACCCGTGTGGGAATAGTCAAATCACTATAGCCCATTGTTTCAATACACACCTCGGTTTTTCATTCGTGATTCGAATTCTTTGTTATTGCTCCCCATTTTAACTTCCTCCCCTGAAAATACACTTGGTCTTTGATAATGTCCTGCTACTTTGAATGAACAGATCTCCATTAGAAGGAGGTGAAACCACACATCCTGGACAAATGCCAACATAAGAAATTACATTGTGTCTACTTAAATAACACCTGCTTTGTCAGCTGGAAAAAATTTGTTCTTCATGTTGGTCCTAAATTGTAATGTAGGAACCAGTGTGTCCAATCAAAGCTAACCAAGACATCTCACATTTTGAATCTCAGATATCAAATACCTGCAATATACTGTCCATAAATAACTGACAGACCAAAGGTGCAGTGACTAATTTATAATAGTGAACACAGATAAGAGAATCTTAATCTGTTCACAAAAAACTCACAAACATAAAAAGGCAAAAAAAAAATCAATACATTTTTTGCTGCAAATTATTCCCTCAATATTGCTTCAACGCCCTTCCAACCTTCCAAAGCCCAACAAAATATAAAAGGAGACAGCAGATTTTTATGTTATCTTCTTGATGCAAGAGAAGAGAGTTAAATGCAGCCACTGGGAGCTGTGGGGAGGCCATGCCTGCAGAAGGTCAACCTAAACAAACCTGCCGGTGGATTACCCTGATGGGCCGTATGCCGAAGGTTGCCGACCTTTGTGTGTGTCTGATGGAGACAAGCTATGCTAATAGGAGAGGGGTCTCCCATCAACATAATTACTTCACCTCAATGAGAGGCAGAAGCTATGTTGGAAGGAGAGCATCTCCCATCCACAGAATGGTGTAGACACCACTTTAAATCAATGTAACTTATGTCTCTCAGAGGAATGGTGTTTTCCTATCCCTGGGCGATATAACTTACATCAACTTAAGCAGTAGTGTAGACAAGCCCATGGAGCTCAGCCACCTAGCCACATTGTCTTTCAGAAAGAATCTATCAAATGTAAGCACTTGGCAAGGCTGTCTGTAAAAAGGGAGTATTCATTGCTTCAGTGTATTGTGCCTCTTTAATGGCTGGTCCACAAGAGATAACAGACTACTTCTGCATCTTCTATCATAGTAAAACTGTGTGTGCTTAGAGGCCCGTGCCAAAGGCCCAGGTTCCAAACTCTCTTAAGATGCAAGGGCAGGAGGCAGTGCAACTGCACACCATAGAATTTGTTTTTTTCTTTACAAAAACCAACAAGAAATTACCCTTCTTCCATGCACCGCATACCTGCATGAGAACCAAGTGAAATCTGAGGCTCCAGTTGTAAAATCTCCAGGGCAGAGATAGTTTCTTCATATATTATATGGCCTGATGTTCCTCCCATTGAACTTAATGATTAACGTCGATTTGCTACAATGATGCAGGATAGGTCTATGAGCTGTAAAGTGCCATGCATAGCTACAGTGCCATATAAATACATAAATAATAACAGTAATTATTGTGCCTCAGCTTCCTGATCTGGAAAGGATTAATTAGTTAAGGAGTATTAATTAGATATTGTTAGTACAGTGCTTTGAAGACATAAAGTGCTATATATACATGCTACTGTTGCATCATGATTTTCATGCTCTTTGTACTATGCTTATTAATTTACAAGAGCTAAGAGTACTACTGTTGTAATATTTGTGAAATTAAATGTATGTGTTCTGGGGACTATGAGTCCATATATTTATGTTTGCATACAGTTTAACATTAATGCCCTACATAAACAGCCCTGCTTTCAGTTTATAATTATTTAAACTGCCAGGGTCATATTGGCAACAAAATACTATATAGGCTGCATAGCTGTGAACATCTGGTGCATAGTTTTTACTTTAAAAAATATTACTTTGATGAAACTTAAACTTATACAAATTAAACAAAATGGTGCTAAAGAGAAGTCCTAAAAGGAGAAAAAGTGGGTTTTCGGTTCCTGGAGATTTTTGAGAACCCCAGATCGCTCTAGTAAGTACTAGATCTCACTTTTGCATAATTTGAATGAAAGGCATATTTTCTGATATTTACATGAGACTTGCTAAATCAAATACATGAAAATCTTAAGTTAAAAGAGGCCTGAAACTCTTTACAGCAAGACAGCTTGTAAAGTGCAGCAATATATTTCTCCATATAGTTGTTCTGCTAGACAAAAAAACAATACATAGACTTTATATGATTCTTTTAAAGAACTTCTACGGTGACACTCAAAAAGCTTGGCATAAAGCACTGTAGAACATGAATTAATATTTATAACGCCCCTTCGAGAAAGGTGAGTATCATTATCCCTACTGTACAAATGAAGAAAATAAGACAAAAGAAGATAAAAGATATGCCAAAAGCCTTGCTGTGAGTGAAACTAAAAGCTCAGAGTCCCATCTCCTCATCCTGAACTCAGACCATTACATCGTATAGCTCCCTAAAACCCCCAACTTGGTATTTGAGGAAATGTGCAAATATAACCCAGGTAAATGAATTTTCCAATTATTGCTGGGTGATTTTAAAAATCAGCACAACCACACACACATATGCACATATACCGTGTTCATGGGCTTCTAAACAACAGTACGCAGCAAAGAGACTCCAGTGGGTCCTAGTGACACAGCAGAGAGTAGAGTAGAACTTTACTAATTACAGTAGGACATTAGTAAGTATTAAAGACGAAAGCAGTGGATATGCTGTCACTCTTCCCATTTGTTAATCTACAAATGTTAAGTCACACTGTCTCTCTTAATTAATGCCCTGAAACAAGGCGAATTATATCTTGTGCTGTGTGATCTTCTGCGTTTGTCTATTGTGACTATGGGAAATGGGAAAGCACGGCTTCCGTGCCACACTTTTAGCACAAGAGTAAGGAGGAAGCCAGCAAGCTGTTCATCATGTGGTGTGGGGGGAGGGGGGAAGCAATGGACCTTCCCATTTCAAGTTGTCCGAAGACTCCATGAAGATAGTTTGGAGGGATTGGACACCATGCAAAATAAATTGAATACAATTGTTATGCAAAGTTACTTGGAAGTCTCTCATGCAGGGGACTGGGTTGATTCTAGGGACTGTCTCAGACATATAATATGGCAGTGGTCACAATGCTGGCAATGTGACAATTTCACTTGCTTTAGGAGAGCTGAGTGGTGCCATGGGCGTAAACAGATGATGGCCCCTCTTACAACTCACCTCCAAATGAGGACCAGGGGAGCCAAGTGGCAGTTTTTCTGAAGAGTCCACCATGTTTAGCTGCATCCAACGAAGTGGGTCTTCACCCACAAAAGCTTATTCTCCAATACATCTGTTAATCTATAAGGTGCCACAGGACTCTTTGTCACTTTTGAAGATCCAGACTAACACGGCTACCCCTCTGATACGGAACATGTTTAGCTGGGGCACCTCTGCCTGCTGGCATTTCACCCCAAAGCCCCAGCAAAACTAAATCTGTTATCTTCCTTTTCTGGGTCCAGCACCAGGAAGTGGTGAATGCCCCATCTCTTAATGTCTTCAAGTCAAGCCTGGATACCTTTCTGGAAGATGATCTTTAGTCATGCAGAAGTTATTGGGCTCAGTACAGGGGTAAACTGGTGAAAATCTATGTCCTGTGTTATACAGGAGGTCAGACTAGATTGGCCGATGGTCACTTTTGGCCTTACTAAGGATCTAAGAATAAGCAGGCCTGTTTCATGGCAGATGTATGTGCGGAATTGGAGCCAGTACATAGCATGTTGTTCCCTGAGTAGCAAGTGAGAAGTGTGATGTCACATTCTTTGGGAGTATTCCCAACAATCCATAAGAAACTTGCAAGTTAGTACTTATGTAAAGCAGCAGATCCCTCAATAGCGTGTGCAAAATGTTGGTCTGGTACTGCTGACTTGTGAGTTCTACTATTCTTCCTCAAACTAATGCTTAACATGTGACTGTAAATGTGAACACTCATGTTTCCTTTTGGGACAGAAGAACTTTTTTGGAAAAATAAACTAGTTAAATGCCACTGCTGATATCAGTTAGAACTGAATCATAACTTCTGAATATTTTAGAATGATTTTTAGTTGGGGTTGGTCCTGCTTTGAGCAGGGGGTTGGACTAGATGACCTCCTGAGCTCCCTTCCAGCCTGATATTCTATGATTCTATGATTCATATAAATAGACCCACTCCTTCTCTTTTGTGATAGCTCTAACAGGACACCTGCTGCCTTTGTTGATAGCCGACAAACTTTGCCACAGGATTTTCAGGTTTGGAATCTTCTCCTATGATATGAACCCCTGAAACTGCTGAAGTTTAAACATCAGTAGTTTGATTCCATCCTTTTGATATTAAGGCTCAATGAAGATGGGAGAAGTATACCAATATCTTTTATATAAGGTGGCTAAAGTTTCCCTGACCCCTTCTGACAGCTCTATAAAAGATGTTAGAATAAATCAGAAGTTTGGGGGTTGCAGGAAGAGACATGTGATAAGCACTCACATTGAAATAGCCAGAGAAATATTGTCCTTTGTTAGAGCAGAATCAAAATAATTCCTTTTTAATTCTAGAAGCACAAACCAGTAGCACCTTTCTCCAATTGACTACAATTGAGTCCCAGTATTTATGAGCTCTGATCATGTACTGTATACCATATAAACTCAGCAACTCCAAGATGTTAATAATTGCATTTTTTGTTTGTTTGTTTGTTTCCTTGCCCTTCACACAATGGTTAGTCATTCTAAGGAAGCTCACATGTCACAGTCTGTATGCTTGCTGCTGCTGTTTCTGTTTTTCTCAGCTGGACCAGTGATGCTGGGAATATTAACACTGTCTCTGTCATGAAACCCAGTGGACAAGTTAACCATCTTGTTAAATGCAATTGCTGTTTTTAACCTTCCTTAATTGAGGAGTATCTATTTAAATAATTACCTTTTTGCAAACATAATTTGATCACATCTATTATTTCAGCAGTTATGTCAGTGTTCTCTGTTCCATTTTTACTTTGAGTTACCTTCTGGACCTCCATCTGTCAACAGAGATGTGTTACAAATAATACTTCCCCAGTCAAATTTGCTAATTTTCCCATACTCGTTTTCTATAGCATTTCAATTTTCATCAACAGATCCTTGCTTTCACTGTTTCACATTGCTTCATACCGTTCATTTATGCACACCCCACCCTAGATCTGTGTTAACATGCTCCTCACTTTGACACTTTGGTAAGCAAATTGGTGTGGTAGAACAATAATTCAGCACGGGTCGGAATGTGGTTTCAAAGATGCATGAGGAAATTGATTTACATTTCATTGTTCAGCCTCTGAGGGCAAGAATTTACTTTTTGTTCCTGCTCGTTGTGCCTCAGAAAGGCTGCTCCCCCCTTGCTCCTGAGAGATAGTAATTAGCGTCTTGTCCATAGTACCCACTTATTAATAACTCCTCACTGGATCATCTCTGATTGCTGGTGTGTGTGTGTGCAGGAACAGGTAGAAATAGAGCTATGGCTCACTCCCCACCTCTGATTCAAGGGGGTATTAGAGAGAGAAATATCAGGTGCACAGTACTTGCTTTTTCCTGTGCATCTAGATTCAAGGTCTAGGGAGGCTGCACATGTGTGTAAGGGTGTTGAGAAGGTATATTCCCACTCATGCTACTGTGTGTCCATTAAACCCACCTCATGCTCTAGTCCTCACTGATTGCCTGTGAGTAATAATAGTATTATTTGTTTGATTTGTAAGAGTATCCATTTTTGAAGATTTGCATAGCTTTTAAGTTGCTATGTGGGCTGTTTAAAATTCAGTCATGACATATGCAAATTGAGAAGACATTTGCTTCAGGATGTCTTGAAATGAATTGCAAAAGTTACGCAACTTTATATTCATCCCCAAACAAATACACTGAAACAACAGAGAGAGTGGGTATTGAAATAATATGTATTGCCTCTCACCTTCAAGCACCTCAATATGAAATGGGAAGATCATAGAATCATAGAATCATAGAATCATAGAATATCAGGGTTGGAAGGAACCTCAGGAGGACATCTAGTAGTCCAACTGCCTGCTCAAAGCAGGACTAACCAACTGAGATTTTGAGAGAATGTCAGTTGACAGGCAAGGATGACAAATGTGGGTAGCCCAATGTGTAGCAAAGCATGGGATGGACTAAGGTCTAAAGGTAAGGCTTTTCACCTTCAAATATTTAAGCAGATCATAAAGGCTCAGTTATGCCTTTCAGGTGCATTGAGGGGAGGGAAAAGCTGTCTCACCAACCTCCTCACCACCTGGGAGCTCCATGAAGCATAGACACAGTGCTTCCTGCATCTCCCTTCAATGGAAAAAAACAGCCTCTCTGCCAGGATCTAATCCATCCTTTTATAAGATTCAGCATGTACTCCCCCAGACACCCATCCCCCATGGTACTGTGGAGGGGGAAAATGTCCTGCCACCCTTTAATTTAATCATCTTTAGATAAACGAGTAACATTGTGAACAAGAGACTATATGGTCCTTGTACTCAGAGGAGTTCGGTGGCTACAGCTGTGTCTGTTTGTTGATGGTCCAAGGTGAAGATACTTTTTGGTCTTTCTTGTCTTTGCACATCTGTGCTTCAGACAACCACTATTCTGACCCTAATCAACTAACCCTTATGACACCTCTGCACATACATGAGTATTATTATCTCTATTTTACACATTGAGGCAGAGTCAATAGTGATTTGCCAAAGGCACAGAGAGGGTCTGAACACTAGATCAAAACACTTTTTTCCCATCCAGAATTTGGGGACAGGGAGTCTGATGCTAGGTAACCAAATACACTTTACAGTCACATACACCAAAGAAACTCCCTGATGCACATTCACACCAATATCCACATACACGTTCATCAAAACTGTGGAAAATCCACACTAACGATAGTTGAAGCTATTTAGAATTACTGACCTTTGTGAATTAGCAAGCAAACTTTATAGTTAGTCTTTAAGGTGCCACAGGACTTTGTTACCCAAACAAGGCTAATGCATCCAACCCCTATGTTGTTCATATGTATATGAACAATTAAAGTCCAGCCATAATTATTATCATAATATTTTGCACCACACTAGGCAATTTTTCTCTAGTGTAGTTTGTACAAATCATGAAAACTTAGCAATATGGAGTGAAAGAGCAAAACTCTCATCACTTTAATGGCTCCTGTACTTCACCCATGGATCCTTACTGAGAGGTGGCAGGAAGTAGACATTCTCTATGTGTATGATTAGCTCTATGGATTGATTACATAAGTTTTGGTGAGATCCTACAATATTTCCTTGCATGGTTTTTTTGTTGATTTTTTTTTTTTTAGTAGCAGCTCCATATGCAGTTTAGAAAGTGGGCTTTATGGTTCCTATTGCTGAATAAATATGGAAGCCATTCTGACACTGTGCCAGTTCTAGTAACAGAAGGTTTCCCCAAGCACTAATTCCCCACCCACCCTAAAATAATAAGGTCTCGAGAGATAACAAAAGAATATGCTTCTCCTTGTTTACAGTGCCATGTGGGCTCCAGATTCAGTGCATGAATTTCAGTAGTTTCCTGTACAATGAAATTCTTTCTGTGCCCATATTCCCTGAAGATTTAAGACCTTATTTCAAATTGTTAAATTGCCAAGGAAGGTGATCCCACATATGGAGACTCTAATTCTCTTTATAACGAAGAAGTGGAACTACTGTATTTAATTTTGGAATAATATTTTACTGAGAGCAACAAGATTTCTATTGACTCAGTGGATTCTTGTCATATCTAATTTACTGATCCAGAGTTTTGTAAAAGCAAACATATATAAATGTATAAGTTTCATCTATAATTGGGAAGCATAGATAAAAATAATTTGACATTGAAATTTACACTTAAGAAGTAGTGCAGTTCATTGCAATCAATTTTTCATTATGCTGTTGAGATCAATAGCTACAAATAAGATATAAAAACTGTATTATTGATGTGGCATATGTCAGTATAAAATGTGCAATTTTCTATAGCATTTCAGTAGTGGAAAATTGTATTATACAATTTCCAACATTATACACATTGGTCTGTAGAGAATGCTTATTAAAATCAATGTACAGTAAGCCACACTTGAGAATATTTTACAAAATAGAGAAAGGTCGGAGCACTTATGAAGGTAAAAAGATTGTTCAATAAGTATTGCTTTAAATGCATCTTTGGTTGGGGACTGGATAACTCAAGGAGTTAGTAATGGGATATATGACCATTCACCTCTTGATCATTGGACCAAATCTGGCACAAGTTGGTAGCAACCTGGGCCTGAAGTGCACAGATGGCTGATTAAATATTTATCTGGAAATACTCACTGGGTGAAGTGAGATTCACCATTATCTATGGGTGTTATGTGCATTAATGAACTGGTAGTGCGAAGCAGCCACTACCTACAGTACAAGTGGAGCAGTCCTCAGTCTACTTCTGCTTTTAACAAAGATAGCACATCAGCATGGGCACTATTGCTATCAAAGCACAAGAAGTTCACCCTTTGCTCCTCACCCAAAGTGTAGCCCTGGCTGCCAGCACAGGAGAATTGAGGGAATAGTCAGGCCACATGGTGGCTCTACTCTACTTAGAACAGACCATAGAACCTGACCTGCAACTGATGCACAAGAGTTGAAATGAGGACTGAAGTGAGGAAATAAGAAGTCTGACACTGTCTGTCCTTCTTCCAAACTGGAGACAACCTGCATCCATTATCTTCTGTACAGCTAGAAGGCTGCCACTCCAGCCATTCCTTCTCCAAACCACTATGGCTCCAGAAAGTCATGGAATTGGCAGCTATGGATGAGGGACAAGATGAATTTTCAAAATGTTGAAGTGATAGGAAAGCAAATAAAAGGAGAGATAGGTTTACTCTGAGGAGGAGAATGACAAACCTTTTCAGGGAAGAAGTGGATAAAAGTTTTCTGGGAAATCTGTATTTATTTTTTCAACAGGCATGATGGAGTTTTTGAAGGATGGGGAGTCAATCCATTATATATCTGTTTTCTGGGAAATCTGTATTTATAGGCTATATAGGATGAGTCAATCCATTTCCATTTAGCAGCTCTGTAGGTACTTGACATGGAATAATTATTGTTGGTTCCAAAAGTCAGCTGCAGCAGCCGCCCAGCAGAACTTGGAACTAGGTCTAACCATCTACCCTCCTTTCAGAATCATGTCTCCCTATAGTGGCCATATGTGAAATGCAGCCAACCCTATGACCTTGGTGGATTCCAATAGCTATACAAAAAGAGCAGGCCAGTTCAACTTTGGGGGTTGCTCAGCAGCAGCACAGGCTCTGGGCCAATGTATGCGAGTGGTAATATTCTATATGGAGCACTATACCATCTAATATTAAAACTGTTACACCTAGCTTTCGAAATGTCACTGTGTTGACTGATTTAGAGAATGGATAAATATGTGTTAGACGTTACTGGACTATCATTATCATATCAGCTGAACGTATCCTCATTTTAATGCGTTTGAAAATATTGCCTTCTTCACTGACTGAAGAACTAACGTGAACATTTGAAACAAAGCACAGATTGACATCACAGCAATTTTCATTAAAAGCGAGATGATTTGTTTAGATGTGCTGCTGTGAATGTCAAAAAGCAGTTCAGAACACTGAACAAAAACTTTACTATAATTGTGTGATAGCTTTACCTGATAAAGTGTAAGGAATTTCAAATTATCAGCCTACACATAGAATGCTCACATATTCTTTGTCCCTCCAATTCTGTCTGCTTTCAAAGTTTATTTACCACCTTTCTCCCCCTCAACCATTTCCAGGGTCTCATTTTTCTGTCCTCAGTTTTCCATCTTTCTTTCCCATCTCTCTGTCAACTTCCAACTCCTTTCTTTTCTCCAAAGATTTTAAATTATGCCTAGTCTCTCCAAAGAACTCTGCTTCTAAACCTTTCACACTTCCCTATTTCCCTTCAAAAATCTCTCCCTCAGACCTCTCTTGGCAACCTGACATGAGTACTTTGTACCTGGCAGGATGAGGGACTGTTCCATTGTGATTACAATAGGGCACTGTAAGGCGCAAATGGTTATAAGAGTGAACAAAACCTTACCCTATTGAAGTCAAAGGGAGTTCTGCCATTTAGTTCAGTGAGGCCAGAATTTCACCCCATATGTTAATTAGTTTGATTTAGGTCAGTTTGAGTAAGAACCAATCACTTTTGGTCATACCAGATGATAAACTTTAACTTAGGCCATCTGAATATCTCAGTGCAATCAGACTTCCAAGAATAAAACTGTAAGTTGACCTCAGATTCCAGTTCTTACTCTCCAGGATACTTTCTAAGTGACCTCTGACTTCAGAGATAGGAGAAAAATGATTCCAGGTAACAGTTAATCAGTTAAGTGTTTCATTATTTAACTATAAGTAAGCTTTAAAGGTGAACTTTTGTATTTAACTACAGATTCTTTAAATATTGCTTTCTCTTTTTAAGTTAATGGGAACTGAAGTTTTCTGGATTTACTTAAGAGTGTTTTTGAAGGTTTTTCTTTCTCTTTTTAAATTTAAATTGCTAATTTAGAGATGACCTTACTGACAGTGCTCAAACACATATTGTCTTGAGTGCCATGGAAAAGACTATAAATAAATAATACTTTGTTTCAGTTGCAGTCTAGGGGATCACCATATTTAACTGCTTCCAGTAATTTACACAAAATATTAGTACTAAACTCAGTTGCAAAAATGGAAAAATGTGCATTTGCTATCAAGCCCTTTTATCAGTCTGGTTCCCTTTTGTTAACACAAGATATTATGCAGAAGATCAAGTGCTGTGATGCTGTGGCAAGAGCTAAAATTTATTTCACAGTTCTCAGTCTTCAGGGACTGCAAAATAATTTTCTGTCAAGATGAACCTAACAGTAAATAGAGGTGCAGGATAGAAAGTGTATCATACACGTGAAGGTAAACTATTCTTATTGACTCCATTACCTAGCTATCATATTTCAGATTCCAGACTCCATAGAACATTACAGACTCTTTCAACTAAATTAATCTTCACAAAGTTTCAGGTAACATTAACACATAAGAATTCCCTTTCCCAGTGTGCTTACTCATTTGCAGAAAGAACAACACTTCTTCTCAACTCCATTTTTTTGTTTCAAAATGAACACGTTCCATTTGAGTCAAAACAAAGAATTTCCCTCACATACATTATAAAAACTCTTCTATTAAACTACATATGCAAAGCTTCCCTCTAATTGAAAGATTTTAAACTACAGGTGTTTGGAATACAATTAACGTTGCGGTTTTGCTTAGGGTCAGAGCACATCTGCCAAATTTAATGGTGGAATCTCTATTTCCTCTTTGGATCATGAATTATCAAGAAAATAATGGATTGCAAACCATTTTTTTAAAATGGCAACAAATTCTTTATCCTTTTCTGTCTTGATGCGATAAGCTACAATGTAGCTGTAGATTGCCACTGAAAGGTGGAACTTTGCTGTATTTTTTATTGCATAGATCAGCCTCTGCCCTAGGATGTGGTGATATAGGCCACTGCCAATTTGTCCATGGCTTTTACCAGTGCAGAGTATCTCTAGTTCTGTCTTTATCACCTACACACCAAAGGTGTGCTGCTTTAACTAAATTGGTCTAAAATCTGATATAGATGAATTGGGGCAACCCTCTTGTATCTAATAATGAGTTCTCTTATTTCGACAAGGAATCAGCTTCAGGTAAATTGATTTCAGACACTTTGAAACTGAATGAAGGCTGTGCACAAAAAAGAGTTGCACTGATTTGACTGCATCCATTTTTCAACTGATTTGGTTTAACCAGAAAAACTTTAGTGTGAGACAAGATGAGTCTCTGTTTCTCCTCTTAGTCCCTCTCAGATGTACATTCTGCACTATTGTTTTAGAAGGAGATTGTCAAATGCCCTACCACCATTTGTGCCTGTGAAAATCTCCCCATTTGTCATTTACCGAAGCAACATGGTTTTCTGCCTTAATATGGAATTTCTTCCCAAAAATACTTTATATGCACTGGGTCTGATTCTGATTGCAGTTACACTGGAATAAATCAGGAGTAACTTTATCAGAGCAAATGGATTCTGGGTCATAGAATTTAACTACAGAAGGGGCCACTAGATCACCTAATGTGGCCTCCTGTATATCACTGGACACCAGCACCGCCCAGCAACCACATACCGAATGAATATAAATGCAATATAGGTTCCAGTTGTTGCATTCCGCCAAGTTGCCCTGGACACAAGATGTGAAAGGGGGTGAGGGTGGTACTAATGGCTCTATGTCCCCTTTGTTCTTCCCTGATTAACAGGAAATCCCCCAGCACAAGCTCGCCATATCCCCTCCTGCAGCCAGCCCCCAAGTTTCCTACAAAGGTGGTTTTACAGCCCCTTTTGCACCATTGTAGAAGGTTAGAGGATCAGGCTCCTACCATTAGAATCAGGATTGATGGGATCAGCTGGTATAAATCAGGGTAGCTCTACTGAAGGTAATGTATCTTCACTGATTTACACGAGTTGTATACATGTCCTGTGAAGCAGAAAGGTGGCTGTGAGCCAAGCAGGCACCCCTGAGCTGTGCTTAATACTCCTCAGCCACAACTCAGGACCTGAACCCTGTAGTCCATTTTTAAACACCCCGGTCAAAAGCTTCTCTCTGTAACGCTGGTGTAAATCTGTAATAACTTCATTGACATCAGGGACGTAACTCCAAATTTACACTAAAATGATGGAGATCAGAACTTAGTAGAATGGGCCTGATTTTTCTAGCACTCACTCTGTTGTAAATCGGAAGTAACAACTCTGAAATCAATAGTTATACCATGGGAAAACTGGTTTAAATATGAGCAGAATCAGGCCCCATATTTATTTTGTACACTGATTTTCAAAGTTATCTCCAGACTTTAAGCAGGGCCTCCCACTGCCTGTATAGCTCATCAGTAACATTTTGGAGCATCAATGCAATGACAAAAGATTAAACAGGTTTTTGCCTGTCATACATCCATTCAGAAAACAGGGCAGACTTTGAAGAGTTCTCTCTCACATTCTAAATCCATGGGTCTTGTTTCTCCTTTCAAATCTGTGTAAATCAGGAGTAACTCTCCTGGAGTAGATGGAGTTACACTTGGGTAAAGCTGGTGTAAACATGAGGAGAATCAAACCCATCAATCCCAAAGGGTCTAAAATGTCCCCTAATATTTCCCACTTTATGTGGATATATGTATTTTGAACAAAAAAAATCCTTACAAATCCCAAGCCTGAGCATATTGTCAATTTCAAACTGCTTTTTTGGAAAATACTTTTCACAATTTTCTTTGCAAAGTAATTAAAATGTACTGTGGAATACCTATGCCTTGGTTAAACATTTTAAATATTGGGGGAAAAAAGCCTACTAATTATACCTCTAGTTTAAAAACCGAATATAGCTATAGCAGAAAATATCTGCAGTCTCTATAGATTCCTGACAGGATTTGTTTTTCACTTTTGGTGAAAAAGCTATTCTTTGTAAAATATTCCCACACATGCCTAAGTTTATTTCTCAAAGCAATACCACAAAGGATATGACCTCTTTACTCCCAGTAACCTTTCATGGTGCTGAATTGACTTGGACATTGGTGCCAGTCAACACAGCTTGATTTGCTATGGTAAGAATAAGATTATATCTAACAGACTATGTCATTTCCAGGTTCAATAGGCACAGATTTAAAACTAGTCCTCTCTTTGACCCTCTGGATTCTCTTGAACTATTGCACCTTCTTTGACAATGTTTGTGAATGAATGAATTCATGACGATTCAAGGTTATTTTAATGATAATAGCAATGCACTGACAAAGGAAAAAGGAAAAGGCTAGTAGTACTGGCACTAGTGCTTCTTCACCACAGCCGACTTCCTTTTTGACAGACTGACTGTGGAGTGAATTCCTGTTTATGGTCAAAGGCTGAAAGCTGTTGTGTGTCTGCAGCAGTGCTGCTGCTACTGATCTGTGAACATGACATGCCTGATAATATTGCATTGCCATGGCAACAACAAACATGGGGCAAAATTCTATTAGCTAGAGTGACTCAGTGAGTCAAACAGATAATGTGATGGGCCTGGCCAACTGCCCAACAAAGGCTTATGTGAAAGTTGTGATGAATTAACTTTGGCTTGTTATGTCTGTTTTTGTATAAATTCTCTTTTTGTTACATATTAAGTCCTCATATTTCTTATGTTTGTTCAATATATATTGCTGGGAAACACTTATGCTCCAGTTTGGTATTCCGATGCCAGATACAGACATAGGGACTTATTCTGCTTTGTTTCAGTAGGTGAATATGCATATCTTTTCATGGAAGGAGAAGTGCATTCAATCCATGTAAAAAGATTGTCCAAGGGCTGGTCTTCACTCACGCGGCGCGGGATCGATCTTCTGGCGATCGATTTCTTGCGTCTGATGAGGACGTGAGAAATCGATCGCTCGCGGCTCCCCCATCGACTGCGTAACTCCAGTTTGCTGGGAGGTGCAAGCTGGAGTCGACGGGGGGAGCGCACCGCTGACTGCCGCCGCCGTGGGGACGAGAGGTAAGTGGGCTGCAGATACGCAAACTTCAGCTACGTGATTCACGTAGCTGAAGTTGTGTATCTGCAGTCGATCTCCCCCTCCCCCCCATAGTGGAGACAAGCCCCTAATCACATGTACGAGAATTTGGGTGGGATTTGGCATAGTGTTTGGTTTCCTTATCTTATCATTTTAGCCTTAGTTTCAAATAGGTATTCCAAGGGAGCCCCATCTCTAGTCTGTATGAGGAAGCAGGCATGATTTGGTTGTTTACACAATTCACTTTAGTAACTTCAATTGGAACCAGAACCTGCTCTGCATCACCCCAGGTCAATTCCAAATAATCCCATTGACTCAAAATAACTTCAGAAGTTATGTGGGAAAAAATACTTCCTAATGTTTGTTTTAATCTTTCTGCCTATTAATTTCCTTTGGTGGCCCATAGTTCTTGTGTTAAGTAAATAAATAAATAACACTTCCTTATTTACACTCTCCACACCAGTCATGATTTTGGAGACCTCTTTCATCTCCTCCCTTAGTCATCTCTTTTCCAAGATGAAAAGTCCCAGTCCGATTAATCTCTCCTCATTTGGCAGCCATTCTGTACCCCGATCATTTTTGTTGCCCCTTTCAAAACCTTTGCCAAGTCCAATAACTATTTTTTGAGATGGGGCTAACACATCTGCACACAGTTTCAAGACGTGGGTGTACCATGGGTTTATATAGAGGCAATATGATATTTTCTGTCTTATTATCTATATCTTTCTTAATTATTCCCAACATTCTGTTCACTTTTTTGACTGCTACTACACATTAAGTGAATCTTTCCAAAGAACTATCGACAATGACTTCAAAATCTCTTTCTTGAGTGGTAACATTTAATTTTGACCACATCATTTTATATGTATACTTGGGATTATGTTTTCCAATGTGCATTACTTTGCATCTATCAACATTGAATTTCATCTGCCATTTTGTTGCCCGCTCACCAGTTTTGAGAGATCCTTTTGTAGCTCTTTGCTCTTGCTTTGAGTAGTTTTGTGTTATCTGCAAATTTTACCACCTCACTGTTTACCCCTATTTCCAGAAAATTTATGAATATGTTGAATAGGACTGGGCCCAGTACACAACTCTGGGGGACACCACTATTTATCTCTCTCAATTCTGAAAAATGACCACTCATTCCCCCCTTTGTTTCCTATCTTTTAACCAAATACCAATCCCTGAGAGAACCTTCCCTCTTATCCCATGACAGCTTACTTTGCTTAAGAATCTTTGGTCAGGGACCTTGTCAAAAGCTTTCTGAAAATCTAAATACACTATATCCACTGGATGCCCTTGTCCACATGTCCCCATCAAACAATTCTAGTAGATTGGTGAGGTATGATTTCCCTTTACAAAAACTATGTTGGCTATTTCCCAACAAATGATGGTACTCTATATGTCTAACAATTTTATTTTTTATTATAGTTTCAACCAGTGTAAATAAATCATTTTCATACACCAAGAGACAGCAGAGGGCACTAAGTAATCCTTTTGTAATGCTGGAGTCTTGATGGGGAAATCCCCAAATAAAGGATTCTGGGGAATAAGATTCTGAATCACATCAACACCCTGGGCAAACAAAGTTAAAATACTGTAAATATGGAGTGGGATTCTCATGGTTCTAGCCAAAAATACAAACCTACCTTTGTCTAATATTCAAGATCCAGATCACCTTTTCATGTGGAAAAAAATGTCAGTAAGGGACAGAGAGGAGGGAAACAAGATTTTCTTTAAGCAGTTATGCCCAGTTTCTTGCACTGAGGGATTGGGTTTGCCACCTATTACACACAGAATAGGCAAGTCTAACTCCAGAAATCAGATTCTGAGCGGTCTGCTTAGGGTTTGAGCACGGAGGCCTGTGCATTCACATAGGCCATAGGTTCTCTTATTTTCCCTCTAGCTCCCTGGATGCATGGTTCCAATGAAGTCAGTGTGCAAGAATTATCCCCACCCTCAGCCAGAGCTACCTCTGGGACCACAGTGAAGATTCCACTGTAAGTCTGCAGTGATGATGGGGTGCTGTAGAAAAGTTAATGAAACCTAGGAGGAGAATACTGGCCTCCACTCAGTCTGCCTGCTTCTCACTTGTGGGTCTGAGACCCAGAAAAGGGTTCTTTGTTGGGTCCGGGGAGAAGGAGACTTGACATTGCAGTAGATATGACAGACAGCCCCTTCTGTGTGAAACAAGGGGTGCAGAGCAATATGCATTGGTAGGATCCCCTTTTCTATGCAGATTTGGGTGACATTTACATGATGAAAGCTGTGACTTGACTGGCTGAAGAAGCTTCCAGCATGTGCAGTTATCTTCCAGTAAATCACAGATTCATTGGTTCCAAGGCCACAAGGACTACTGTGACCCGTCTGACCTCCTGCATAACACAGCCCATCGAACATCCCCAGTGGTTCCTCCATTAGGTCTATAACTTCTGTCGGAGGTTTTAGAAAGACATCCAATTTTGATTTTTGAATGTCACATGATGGAGAAGCCAGAATATCCCTAGGTACGTTCCAATGGCTAATTACCCTTGTTGTTAAAAAATAAATACTTTGGGGGACTATTAAGTCATTTCCCCAACTATGTCACTACCCAAGCTTTGTAATTTAAAACAGCCATTTTATCTGACCTGTTGAATAATTTCTTTAAAGCTGCTCCTTATTCCTTCAGGCTCAGAGCCAAAGAAAGGTGCTATAGCAATTTCACAAACACGGATTATATTACATTATAACTATTTTTCCTATTTAAAACAACTATGTAACTTTAACTTAATTCCCAGCTGTTCGATAATGATCTTATCTAGGTCACAAATGTGCTGAAATCAAGTAACCTGGAGAGAAGTTTTTTTGAACTATCCTTATTCCTTTAGGCTCAGAGATAAGTGCCTAAGAAGGAAAGTTCCAGCCCATCTAATAGGGAGTCTTTCCCCTACATCTCCACCTTCAGGCTCACTAGGGAATATACAAATGATCTTTAAAATAACATGTCTGCCTAGGTTAAAAGCACCTGACAGAGGATGACTATTAACTGAACCCTGGATCATTCTATTCACAAGGCTACAATAGTATTAAGGAGTACTTTTGAAACATTGAGTGCTTTTTAATTTATTTATTTAATAAAACTTTTTTTTACAAGTTTTAAATATTGATTCAGCTATTTCCTTAGTTTTCAAAGGTCCCTGAACTCCTGAAGTTACTGCTCCATGACAGGACGAGATGGGGGCTTGGCACATTAGCAGATCCTGTTAATTAAGTGTGGGGGATGTTTTTAATCCAGAACTCCCTGCCCGCCTCTGCTGCCTTCCTGGTTCTGCTTTCCTGAAAGCACTGCCGATATTTAATTAAAGTGTTAAGCCAAAGATAGCTTCCATCTCCCTCCTACGGAGCAGCAGCATCAGGACATTAGTTTGGGTATCTAAGAAGAAAACAGATCTGCAAGACCCATTAAATATTTTAAAAACTTTATCTTTAATTAAACAATAATACTGTATTGGGATTTTAAAGGGACTGCTTTTCTTTAAAAAAAAAACCATTATGCATGCAGATTTTCAAAACTGATTTTTCCCCTCAGAATTTATCATTTAACTAAAACAAAAAAGTAGCCATTGTAGATCATTTGCCAGTCAGTAATGAATATGTCCAGTTTCCTGTAGCACAAGGTATATATACATTAACCAAAGAGAATGCAGTCCCAGAATCCCAGTCATGCCTTGTTACTACATCTGAGTGAACAGTTCATGAAACAACAGTTTGATCAGAAAACTTAGCCCTTTTCCTTTTCATGTATTCTTTAATGTATTTATTAACTAAACAAAGTTGCTTGATGAGAAAAGCTATCCACCTATGGATTGTTTGTGAATTGTTTGCTGCTTCCTGTCCTTTGTCTTTTTTGCCTTCCATGGCCCTTCTGCCAGGCACCAGAATTAGCATGGAGACAAACCATAAGCCACTTTTAAAGGTATGCTCATATGCTGAAAATTAAGCAGCTGCTTTGCCGGCTTGGGGTAGGATGACCATATGTCCCAGTTTGGCTGGGACAGTCCCTTTTTAAAGCTCTGTCCTGGACATCATTTGGAAAGCACAAAGGGGAAAAATGCCCAGTTTTGCCCCCCAAAAAGTGGTGTGCGACCCCTAGTGAAGGAATGTTCGGGGGGACAAGCGGCAATGCCAGCTGTGTGGGAGGGAGGAATCAGGAAAGCGGTAGGGATGGCTCAGGACAGTCCCATGCGGAGGGAAGGAGGCCTTGGGCCTGCCACATGGGATTTTCTATTTTCCCTTTTGGAAAATATGGTTCGCCTCACTTGGGGCCAAAGCACACAGCATCTCACGGGATTGAACCAAAAGGACACCCCAGAGACTGGGATTGGACTCTTTTGTGATTTGAAATGTATTTATTTATTGTTGTGTGTCTGAAGCACATTAGGTATTTTGATTTAATTTGGAGATATATAATGTTTTGCTTTACTTCAGTATGCTATTCCAGTATGTGAATAGATGAGGCAGTGTTTTGATTTCAAAGCGGAATATAGTTCAGAGGCTCAAGCAGAATCACTTCAAGCAGAATCAGAGAAAGGGGGTGTCACAAAGGAAAAAGTTGGGCATGACCACTCTTATAGATCCTTCTCAACTAGGCTCTGCAGGATCTATAACATCAGCAATGCTGAGGGGCCTGCTACCACTCTTCCTGCTGCTGTTGTTGCTATGTCCAGGGTCACTTGGGAACTGTCCAGCAAATTAACACTTTCTGAAGAACAGCATGCTACTAGAGCTGCAGGGATCTGTTTTTGTCTTAGCCCCTGAGCCTGTTGTGGAGGAGGGTTATTAGTGTCACGCACAGCTCTCGCGCTCTCTATCGGCTATAGGTGATTCCACCCCTTCCATCCTTTCCTTTCTTTGTTTGTTAGCAAATACAAAACTAAACTCCTGTGAGTTGGCTGTATAAGTACATGTGCAACTGCTAACTCTGAAGCTGAGCATGCCAAAAATTTTATTTGAGGTCAGTTTTGAGAAGGGATCACAACCATTTAAAAAAAATAAGTATCTTTTCTCTCACTGGAACCCAGAAAATAAGAGGAAAGAGGAAATGAAGCCAAATTTGAAGCACACGACAAGATTTTAAAGCGGCATTGACTGAATTTTTGGGGAAGGCTCAGAGTAGAGGTGGAGGAGGACATTTTGAATATCCATGTGAATAACTATTTCAGACCCAAAGCACAGCTGGAAATGTAGGGAAACTGAATCTGTTTATGCAAAATTGCCACCTTAGCTTTGCCCACTTAAGAACTTTTGACCAGTTTGGATAAGCTTCAGACAAGCTTCTGAATGCCTGGCTGTTTATTTGAACACAATGCCAATTCTAAATTGTATGAAGTTTGCCTATCAGTAGATGAGGAGAATCAGAGAGAAAAATGTCACAGTATAACTAAGAAACAAAAGTTTTTGCTCCTCATTATTTTTCCTCAATTTAAATATTCTCCCACTTTTAATTAAGGTTGGCTAAAGCTACTAACCTAGATGAACTTTTAGGGGAATGGGAAAGAAGGGGCATGGAAGCATGTGCTTACTAGCTGGGGTTTCTCAAATTTAATTTCAGAAGCTTGGTGAATTGAGTATAATCAGGTGAGCTCATTCCCTCTGATTCTTCTCTAGTTGTTAGAAGCACACACACATTTCTGCAACTCAATTATCTGAGTATTTAGTAAAACACTGGGTTGGGTGATTCCAGTTTGGTATGTTATTTGGCATATCAACAAACCAGATTTATGTGGGGCACCATATGCTTAGAGCATATTCTTATTTTAAAGTATTCTTATTTATTTTTAGCTTTCATAAAATGTTTTTTTTTTTCTTCCTGTTTTTAATTAATACACGGCCTGGGCTACTCATGAAAGTCAGAGAGTAATAGCATTGCCTATAACTAGGCAGGGTGTGATTAGACTTGCTTCCAGTTTCTTCACATTGGTCTATTAGTACACCTCAGTTCCGGACTTAAGCTGTCTCTACTAACCCATTCTTTGGTTGTGCTTGAGCAGACACACTAGTTATGATGAATTACCTCAGACTGTGATGGTGGTTTGGTGTTATGGACAGATTGCGAGTTCTTTGGGACAAAGACTGTCTTTTTCTTCTGTATTTATACAGCTCCAAGCACACTGGGGTCCTGGTCCATGACTGGAGATCCTAGGTGCTACAACAACAACAACAACAACAACAATAATAATAATAATAATAATAATAATAATAATAATAATAATAATAATAATAATAATAATTAATAATATCAACATAAAACTGGGTTAAAGACCACAAGTGCTCATAATTTAAGCCAATCTTTAGTCCATTCTCACAGGTTGTTATACTATAAAAACGAGACTAACAGGACCTTACAAGAGGGATAAGGCAAAAACGCCACATTTATTGTAAATATAATAAAAAGATAGAAAAAACCCACAATTCTATGTTACTATTATTGCTCTATGTATTTATGTATCCATTCATGCAATCATTCATACAAGTTCTGCGCAGATGTTATAGTTACCAGTCTAAGAAGTTGCTCATGACAGAGTACTGACCAGGTAGCCTGTACACGAGTGGAGCGGAGTCTGGGTCAGATGCACATCCGATGCTCCTAGCGGTTGGTGGCAGAATCAGACTCAAAGTTCCCAGTCTTTAGAGACTATTTTTATAGGATTTTGTTCCTATGCCAGTCCATTGGAGTTGCTTTGTCATGCTGTTTGTCGTGATGACTCCACAATGGCTGTCAGGTGCTTGTTAGTTCTCTCCTCCTTTGAGATGTTCCGGTGGATTCCAGTTTGCCCTCCGGGGTGGGGAGGGGTGGGGGGGTGTCCCTGGTTGTTTTCACTTGACACCTTCTTTGGCCGATTGACTCTGGATTCTTCGGCTCTTAGGCTGGCAACTCCCTAACCATTCATTCATCATTTAAACCAAGCACTCATTCACATGTCTTCTTTAACTTAATCACATTTATTTTATTGTCTCCTTAACTTTCAGGGTGTTACTAATTTATTTGAGACTCCGTTTTTTATAAAACTACAGAGGGTGGGAGTCTCTATGGACTGTTACTATTGTAATGTATCAATTACAAAGTATGGTCTTGGTCACAGAGTCAATTAACAGCTTGCAAACTTTAGCTTACAAACTTTACATAGATACAGTCAGCAGCTTGCCTTCTTTAAGATGGCTTTCTAATACACCTATAAGGTAAATGCTTGTCACACTAAACCACTTTGCCTTCCGAAACCCCTAGAATTTTTCATCTTCTTTTTTTTAAAAAAAACGTTTAAAAAATCTATCAAAAGGATTAAGCTATTTTAAGTGAAGAACAGAAGGGTCTATATTCAAGATAGCTCTGTTCCACTTACAATACTTATATTTTCATAGCAATAAATTGACAGCAAAATTTCCCTTTGGAAAAATGAGTATAATATATCTATCAATTTTCCATTTTATAATATGATCATTCAGGTTTCAAAAACACTTTTGATTTCAACTCCAACTGCACTAGCAGGATGTTAGAAAATGTACTTTAGAAAACAACCCTGCATTGCTCAAATTTCACAAATTGGACTTCAGCAGCCAGAAAAAATCTGTTAAAAAACCTGAAAAAAACCCCTGAAAAAACCTGCTGGTAAAAACCTACAAAGGAGTTGGATCCAGTCACTGAGTCAGTTGCATACCTCAACCCCATTGTAAAGGAAATTTTGTTTGTTGGGGGCAGGCTGAAAATAAGCATGTCTGCGGTGGGGCAGAGCTCTGCTATGGCCAATCGTCTACTGGGCAAAGTCATTAATAGACATTATGCCAGAAGTGTAAATCAGAATAGCTCCAATTTAACTCAGAGCTGGAGGCAAGGGGCAACTATACCTCTTTCCTCAGTGCCCAAGCTTGGCATGAGGGGGATGGAGAATCCATCCCTAGGTCTGTTACATCATTTATTTCAATGATTTCATATATTACAGAGCGGTTAATTGAGTAAGTTAATATTAAGAACTAGTATGAATTCGTTCCCCAAACTGAGCCCTAGCTCTTTTTTTTTCAGGTTCAAATTGATACATTTAAAAAACTTTTTCCAGAACAAACACCTTCTTAAACTCCCCAGCACATCCCTTGTTCTTTTGAAAGCCAGAGCACAGAAGTCTGTCAAGCTTTCTGCTGAGACCTGGTACTGCTCTGTTTTACTGGTCTCAGGCTCCACCTTTTGATTATGCTTGACAGTGCCTGGAAACCCTGGAGGCGCTCATATCTTGCTTCCTCTGGGACTTCCATGGACTCTGAGGCACAATTAATGGAGAAGCTACAGAGCAGAATGATATTTAAATATAAGAACTATGAAGCCTAGATCTCCCTTCATTATAGAGGCTAAGGATATATTTCCCTCTTTAAATGCCACCAGAAGAGGTCTAACTCTGAAGAATTGAGCCAGAGGTGAAAGTAGAGCAATACACTTCCTGTGAAGTTTGGTAACACAAAATAGGAGACAGAGTTATGGGACTCCCTCCAAAAGAGGGAAGAGACACAGGAACTTGCCTCTGATGGTATAAGTACTTCTCTTCTAGAGTGAGAGGGGTATCCTCACAATGGGTTGCAAATGGAAGGGTGGGGCATATTTTAGACGATCTCAAGGAGGTTTAGTCAAAGCCTACTGAGGGAAGAAATGCGAAGGGAAGACAAGTAGAGCTGGTCAAAAAATGTGCCTGGGGGGAGGGTGGAGGAATGCCACAAACATGTTCCAAAAAATCATAAACATTTCCATGTAAAAGTTTTTAAAAATAACAATATTTTTCTTTTGAACTTTTTTCAGTTTTTGTATTTTCCTTTTTTCACTCTCTCTCTATTCCTCCCTTTTCCTTCTTTCACTTTTTCCACTGTGTCACTGTCAAACTGAGGGAAAAGAAGGGGGAAGGGGAAAAGAATAGAGAGTCAGAAAGAAGAAATAAAACAAAAACATAAAATATATGTGACTTTTTGTGTCATTTTTAGTTGAAAAATAAAATATATTGAAAAGATTTAAAAATATTTTGTAATATTTTCAGTTTTGAAAAAGGCCCCCTTTTTTAAAAAACAAAAAACATACGTTTGAAAAATTTCAACCAGTTCTCAAGAAAAGTTTTATCAGGAGACCATTGGTGAAGGGAGCAAGCCTTAAAAATCCCTACATTTTGTATAACTATTTGAAATTTTGGATTCTTATTGGACTTTAAAACACAAATTCTTTGAGATTTGTCCATGATAGACTGAGTAGATAGATAAATTAGAAAGAATGTTCTTATGGTTAAGGCCCATGACTGAGTATCAAGAGACTTGGATTTTATTTTGGGCTTTTCTTCAATCATCTTGTATGTTCCTGGGCAAGTTACTTAATTTCTTTGTGTTTCAGCTTCCTCATTTGTATAAAATGAGATCATATTTCCCTACCACACCAGGATGTTAGAAGTCTAAATTAATTAAGGTTTGTAAAGCTTGTTGGACGAAGGTGTCATGTCCATGCAGAGTATGACAGACAAGACAAATTGATTGAATTAGATAAGGTAGATATTGTTTAGCATGCAAAAGTAGTGTCGATGCCAGATGATATTGCCTGAAAAAATTCAGAATGAACAAGTGAGTGAGGACTGGGCTGAGTTGAGCTACATAAGGAACTTTGACTGAAGGAAAGGTAGGTTTAGTTATTCCATTGTCAGAACTCAGAGGAATTCAAACTTTTGCCCATTTTTATTATCACACTTAATTTGCTGGAGTTACAGAAGGAAACATGATAAAAAATTGGTAAGTTTTACTACATATGCATCCCAGAACTAATCATTATGCACAGTTTTAGAAAATGTACAGCATTTCATATTGCAGGAATAGGGTATATCATTGTTCTTTTGATGTTTCATTATGTCAGGTCTGTGTAGGGAATGGTGATTTCGACTGTGAAATGCAAATGTGGCTTATGGTGTTCTTGGTGCCTATAGGAAAGTTAAAAATACATTATATGATGTCATATATAATTCAGAATTTTATATAACAAATGATTGGCTTATTACGACAGAACTGAATACCAGAATCATCACATGATTCAAAAAGACCATGAACAAGATTAATTGAAGATTCAGTGGAAAAATAAACCAAAATTATCTAGAAAAAGTAGGATAAATATGAAGAAAGACTTAAAAGAAAAAAGAAACTGAAGGTTTTGCAGTATGCACAATTATCTCCAGAGACAGCAAAAATCAAATACCCTCAGCCAGCAACTGATCATTTCTTCATAGCAGAGGGCACAATGGAAGCAAATGAGCACTTGCATTGTTATGTGCCACTGGCTCACAGCAAATATGAAATTACATCCGCTTGCACCATCACAAGAATGTAAGCATCCTACCTAGCATTCCCAATAGCAGATTACAATTGGATCTGCACATTTTAAAAATAAAATGGAGTGACACACAATACAGACAGATAGAAAGACAGCAATGAGCGAGCAGAAATTCTCTATATGCAGGAGTCAACGAGATAAATTAACAAATGTAGCACCTACCTAAAGAAAGCCTGAGATGACTGCAAATTTAAACTGCATGAATTAGAAAATGTAAATAAATTTTCCAACAAATTTAGTCCTTTTCTTGTTCTTGAGTCCTTTGCAAACAAGTCCTGATTTGACAGAATGGTTTTAAGAATGAAAATTGCTCTGTGTACAATTTAAGTCCCAGCTAAACCCTATTTTGATGCTTAAGAGGCACTTAAGTAGTTCATAGGCCCTGCAGTAGCTTTCTGCACAGGTGAATTTCACCCTAAGTCAGGGTTCCGAAACTTGGTTTGCTGCTTGTTCAGGGTAAGACCCCGGTGGGCCATGAGATGCTTAGTTTATCTGAGCATCGGCAGGTACGGCCACTCGCAGCTCCCAGTGACCACGGTTCACCATTCCCAGCCAATGGACTCTGGGAAACGATGGCCCGGTCTGAGCCTCTTCCCACAGCTCCCATTGGCCAGGAACAGTGAACCGCAGCCTCTAGGAGCTGTGAGTGGCTCTACCTGTGTACTCTCAGGTGTGGCCCCTGGGAGCTGCAAGCGGCCATAACTTTGTGGATGCTCAGGTAAACAAAGCCTCTCACGGCTCACCAAGGGCTTGCCCTGAACAAGCCGCAAACCAAGTTTGGGAACCCCTGCCCTAAGTGAATAAATTTCAAGGTATGATTCATTTACAAACTGTTCATATAATCATAGACACTCAGGTCAGAAGAGGCCACCAGATATTCTAGTCCTCTCTCTCTCTCTTTGCCCATCACCCCAGTCGGGGTATGGGCCACCAACCACAGATCTCTCCATTTCTGTCGTTGGTGTTTTGGTAGCAATTGTTTCCCTTACGGGGTGGAGTTTCTAGACCCACGCCCAATATTCTAGTCCTAGCTCCTGTATATTATAGGCTGCTAAACTCTGCCCAGTCAACCCCACACCAAGCCCATTCTTTGTTGCTAGTGCATGACTGGATCCTTAAGTGAGTCACATGGTACCATTTCTGCTCTGTGACTGGAGGAATGAAACTTTTAAAAGGGCAAAGTAATGAAAAAAAATGATGAATGTTAGATAGCCAATAGCGAGCAATGAATAATGTGCTTCTGGTAAATTTGTGGAGAGATTCCACAAGGCTTGTAATCTTTGTCATGGATAGCCATGAGCAATGACAAATATTAACTCATAACTATGCATGAAGCAAACTCAACTGGTTTATTTTCAAAAATATTTGCAAATCATTTAGGATGTTTTATTGTTCATCTAGTTCTATTACAAGTTCCTGGATAGTTATTGTATACTAAAAGCAAAACAAAAAACACAAACAAGCAGAAAAACCCACTCCTGCTAGACTAAAGGCTCTGAAAATCACTAAAGCTTTCTATTGTTGCTACAGAACTGAAGATTTATTTCAGATACAAAGGGTGAAATCCTAGCCCATCTGAAGTTAATGGCAAAACACCCATTAACTTGAATGGGACATGATTGCACCTATATAGCATATGGATACATTCAGAGTCAAAACATTTACAATATATCTAAGGACAGTTACAATAATCCCATCCATGTATGGCATGCTTTGTAGATGGTATATAAGGTTCACTAGTCAGACAATTACAATTATGATGATAAGCATATGGGTTATGTATTTATTTCTGAAGATTTGAGAATGCTGGAAGGTGAGCTGCATTATATTTTACAGTTTGAAGAGTTAATTAAGTGTTAATGTAAGTGAGCTTGTTTTAGCAATCAATAACTAATAAAAGTTTCATAGTTGAAATTCTATGTCTTCCACCCACCCCCATGGAAAATGAACGATGCTAGCATTCTCTTCTTACAGATTTTTGAAAAGTACATGCAACAGAATGAATTCAGTAGTTTGATCAGCTCTAAGAACTACCTCCAGAAGTTTATACCTGGGTTTTTTTAAAAAATGTGGAAGATGTTCTCCAACAAAGCAACACTACTATCACCTTTCAGGTTTGAACACTAACCTTGCAATAAATGTACCATCCTTTATAAATCTATATAAGTGACTGTTACATTGAAATGGGTTCATTTAATATTTGCTGCATGATAGCTAGCTTGCACACTAGACATTTACTGAATTTCTCAGGTGGTTCAGGATATTGTGGGCTAGGTTCTCAGGGTCTGTAAATTTTCCCAGCTCCCTTGACTTAGGTAGGAGCTCTACAGGTTTATGCCAGCTGAAGGTCTGATCCACTTTGTCCTTTAGCCCCTCAGTACCCCTAGGATGTTCTATATTTGCTTCTTCCCCATTTTTAAAATGTAGATAGTAATATCTCCCTACCTTTCAACGTTCTAATGAGGATAATTTCATTCATGTTCATGAGAAGCTCATATACTATGGGGGATCATAGAAGTAAGTTGACTAAAGAAAGGAACATGAATTCCATATTGGAATACTAGGGAATATGGCGAGACCACCCAGCCCATTGTCACTTTTGACCTAAATGTAAATTCAGATCTCTAAAAAAGGTACTAATCAATTTTATAAAAGCTACATTCATTAGTGTAGTATGTCAGCCACTAGTGTGCTATTTAGCGCTCAAAGTTCTGCAATACCCTTTATACTATTTTGTAGAGTTCCTTGTAATCAACCACTGTGAATAACAGAAATCTGTCAGGCTTAGGTATTAATGGGATCTGGTAAAGGTCTTCAAATGCTGTATAATGTAAACACACAAACAAAAGCACAAGTAGGTGAATGAGAGAGACATTTTTAGTTGTAATGTAACATTTTCTTGATTAGGTGGAAGAGGGAAAAGAAGTTATGTCACATTTAATTATATGCCTAAATAATCTATTAAAGTTGTTGGGATAGAAGAAGATGAATTTCTAGCTACAAATGTTACACATTTTTTGTTTCGTACAAATAGCTCTTTATCATAGAATCATAGAATATTAGGGTTGGAAGGGACCTCTGGAGGTCATCTAGTCCAACCCCCGGCTTAAAGCAGGACCAATCCCCTACTAAATCATCCCAGCCAGGGCTTTATCAAGCCTGACCTTAAAAACTTCTAAGGAAGGTGATTCTACCACCTCCCTAGGTAACCCATTCCAATGCTTGACCACCCTCCTAGTGAAAAAGTTTTTCCTAATATCCAATCTAAACCTTCCCAACTGCAACTTGAGACCATTACTCCTTGTTCTGTCATCTGCAACCACTGAGAGCAGTCTAGATCCATCCTCTTTAGTACTCCTTTTCAGGTAGTTGTAAGCAGCTATCAAATCTCCCCTCAGTCTTCTCCTCTGTAGACTAAACAATCCCAGTTCTCTCAGCCTCTCCTCATAAGTCATGCGCTCCAGGCCCCTAATAATTTTTGTTGCCCTTCTCTGGACTCTTTCCAATTTTTCCACATCCTTCTTGTAGTATGGGACCCAGAACTGAACACAGTACTCTAGATGAGGCCTCACCAATGTTGAATAGAGGGGAATAATCACGTCCCTCGATCTCCCATACTTATACAGCCCAAAATGCCATTAGCCTTCTTGGCAACAAGGACACACTGTTGACTCATATCCAGCTTCTCATCCACTGTAATCCCTAGGTCCTTTTCTGCAGAACTGCTGCCTAGCCATTCGGTCCCTAGTCTGTAGCAGTGCATGGGATTCTTCCATCCTAAGTGCAGGACTCTGCACTTCTCCTTGTTGAACCTCATCACATTTCTTTTGGCCCAGTCCTCTAATTTGTCTAGGTCCCTCTGTATCCTATCCCTACCCTTCAGTATATCTACCACTCCTCTCAGTTTAGTGTCATCTGCAAACTTGCAGTCCACACCATCCTCCAGATCATTGATAAAGATATTGAATAAAACCAGCCCCAGGACTGACCCTTGGGGAACTCTGCTTGATACCGGCTGCCAACTAGACATGGAGCCATTGATCACTACCCATTGAGCTCGATGATACAGCCAGCTTTCTATCCACCTTATGGTCCGTTCATCCAGCCCATACTTCTTTAACTTGCTGGCAAGAATATTGTGGGAGACCGTATCAAAAGCTTTGCTAAAGTCAAGGAAAACACATCCACTGCTTTCCCCTCATCCACAGAGCCAGTTATCTCATCGTAGGGTATGTCTTCACTACCCGCCAAATCGGCGGGTAGCAATCGATCTTCTGGCGATCGATTTCTCATGTCTTATGAAGATGCGAGAAATCAATCGTGTGCGGTGCCCCCGTCGACTGCAGAACTCCAGCTTGCCGGGAGGCGCAAGCTGGAGTCGACGGGAGAGCGTGCCGCCGACCGCCGCTGCCATGAGGACGAGCGGTAAGTCGGCTGCATATACGCAAACTTCAGCTATGTGATTCACATAGCTGAAGTTCGTATCTGCAGTCGATCCTCCCCCCTCCCCCCGTAGTGGTGACCAGCCCGTAGAAGGCAATTAGGTTAGTCAGGCATGATTTGCCCTTGGTGAATCCATGCTGACTGTTCCTGATCACTTTCCTCTCCTCTAAGTACTTCAGGATTGATTCCTTGAGGACCTGCTCCATGATTTTTCAAGGGACTGAGGTGAGGCTGACTGGCCTGTATTTCCCTGGATCCTCCTTCTTCCCTTTTTTAAAGATGGGCACTACATTAGCCTTTTTCCAGTCATCCGGGACCTCCCCTGATCGCCATGAGACAGACCATCTCTGTTATATGTTTGTACACTGCCTAGCACAATGTGGGCTTGATCTGTAGGCATTATTACAATATACAAAATAATCCAGGGCTGACACTGTGATATTTGAGACTGTATCTGAAGAAGGACAAAAGCTTATGTACATTATAGATGTCTGTTTGATTTGGAGATACATTTAGTGACTCACTCAAATACTCTGTTAATATTATATATCTTTCCTAGAGATTTCTTTCAGTTTTATATTTTTATTATAAGTTGTAGTTTGATGGTATTTCATGCCACACATCCACTGTCAGCAAACTATGTTATTGGCTGTTGTGTTTAGTTTGACAGGTTAATCATTTGCCTAGTCTGCATTGTCAGTAAATAGATTTTTCCATCGTCTCACCTCCCTTGCTTTCATGCACTAGCTTTGGAGTGCGAGTGCCCATGAACTGCTGGTAGTGAAAGAGACATGTTCATGCAGTGATCCCTGCAACAGCCATTGCCAATCAGCAACTGAGAGACTTATTAGGATTCATTGGTGCACGATTACTCTAATTTCCTATTTCTTTTTTCAAGATCACAACATTGTTATTAGCTGATATTCCAATTTCAGTGCTGCTTGGTTCCTTTACTTTTTAAGGCAACATTCTGTAATGCTTAATTGAGATATTGAGATCAGCACAATATTTAGTCAGTGAATGTTTCCTTAGGCCAGTGGATTTATATATAGGGACAGAATTGCAAAATAGGCCTCCTCCCCACATCTCAGGAGAGGAGTTCTACACAGCAATCTGGCATCAGAATCTGCCTGTGGGGTTTTCTTTTTCTTTCTTTCTTTCTTTCTTTCTTTCTTTCTTTCTTTCTTTCTTTCTTTCTTTCTTTCTTTCTTTCTTTCTTTCTTTCCCAACATGTATGCCCGTTTAAACCTGCCTCCATGTGCAATAACTCAATGACAAGGTGAATTCCTTTTTCCAAGATGCCACTTAAAGGGTTTAAGAACTCTTTAACTCCATTAAATGTAATATACTTGAGGAAAAGTATAGTTTTGCCTTAGAAGTTTCAGTGTCTCTCATGCTATAGTGCTGCTTTTTCTGATTATACTTCCCCAAAGCGCACTTTAAGATATAGTTTAAGATCATTTGAAGTCAAATGTATACTTTATACAGTACAGATAATTTTACTTACTTTTGCTTAAAAGTATACTTTATGAAGGGTGTCAAGAGGGCAGAAGTAAATCCCAAAGCATTGTGTGATTACAGTGATTATTAGCTGAAAGTGCTTCAATGGAGTATTACTTTTTTATACTAAAAGGTGCTGGGTCTTTTGCTCCATGTGTCATAACAAATTTGCTTGTATCAAGCGTTCACTTATATCAAATGAACTCTGTGCTGGTGCCTATAAAACTCTTTTTCGAATTCTTTTAAATAATATGACTATTTGAAATTTCTAATGTTAACAGACAAACAAGGCTCTTGGTCCTGATTTTCGACACACTAACAGAAAGGTTTTCTATGGATGCAACCCTACTCTATTTAATTACTCATCTGCTCTCACCACCTTAGAATCTGAGCACCCAATCATTAGTGGGTTTTATCCCCAGACGACTCTGGTGAGATGGGAAAGGACTATCCCTCTGTTAGTGATAGAGAACTGGAGCACAATGTACATTAAGTAATATGCCCAAATTCACACAGAAATGCAGTGGCCGTGCTGGGAATTGAACCCAGGTCTCAGTTCAATACCCTATCTCTTAGGTCACTTCTTTCCACCCATTGACTTAGATGGAGTCACCAGATTTCCAACAGTGGAGGTGAGCTCTATCGTTCTAGAAATCCGCATGAAGGTCTTAATTCCTAAATTGTTTAATAACACTAAACTCTGCAGCCTTGTCCAATAGGGATAAATCTGGACTCCATTCTAGAGCTCTGTATGCTATAGAGCTCTGATTTAAGAGGGCTTTTGGCATGCCACTACACAGAGGGCTTTGGAAAGTAAGCAAGCCAAGGGGCAAGCCAGCATGTGATCAGTGAATCTACAGATATGTGAGTCCATGTACCACTGTCCGCAAGGAAAGAAAGACACTCTTTTGGGGGCTTTCACAGCTCCACAAATCGAGAAGTGGATTTGCAGTAAGTCTGTTTCTATTCCATAGCCTAGTGGGTAGAATTTGTTTCCCAGCACTCAATCTTCCTCACTGGGTTGCATTGTACGGTCCAGGACTTCGCTCTAAAAAAATTACATTTGTAACAGAGTGTTTCACAAATCAGGGGCCCAATACGAAGTCCTTTGTATATACTGCAACCCCCCCCCCCCCCAAAAAAAAAAAAAAAAAGAAATAGGACAGCGAGTCTTAGAGCCGGGGCCAACTGACTTAGTCTCATGGGCCTCATGCTACTGGACTAAAAATAGCAGCAATGTAGACATTCCTACTAGGGAAGGAACCTGGACTCTGAGACCTGGAGAGGGCAGAGGGTTTCAGAGCCCAGATCTAACTCCTGCAGGAAAGTCTAAAGTGCTATATTTAGCCCTGTGAGCTATATCAACTCAGTCAGTTAACTCAGGCTCTGAGACTTGCCACCGTGTGTTTTTTGTTGTTGTTGGTTGTTTTTGTTGTTTGTTTTCTTGCAGTGTAGACATACTGTAAGAGTTCTTTTATTTACCTCAATGTGCTTAGGATCAGGGTTTGTGAGAGAGAAAACATACTGGGCCAGATTTTGCCCTCAAGCACCTTTGCTGTCCTATGGGGCTGAATGGATGTAGCTGAGGTTGGCTCAGGGCCCAGAATGTATACAAATATCTGCAAGAGAAGTATGGAAATGAGAGAGCAAGGAAATGTAACTTGGAATGCACTGAAAATGATTCAATCAGGTATTCTCTGTAGAAACTAAAATGAAATTACACTCCATGCTGCCTTATACATTACATGATAATTTAGAATTCTAATTATCAATACAAATTGCCAAGTTTGAGCTGGTCACACCTAATTTACGGACTGTATACAATAACATTAACTCACCAGCTAATTCCCAGTTGTACCCTCTCCAGCAATATTTGTGTGTTTCAGCCAAGATTTTAATTGATTTTCATAGTAGCCAGTTGTTAATAGGATAATTTGTCAATACAATAATAAAACAATTGTTCCCACTGAGAGTTCAGTTTATCAGATAACAAAGTTAAGTCTAGTTTCATTAATTAAAGGCAGGTGTAGGATTTGCTGGATGAAAGATATAAATCCCTATGGCACTGTGGAAATCTAGGTCAGAGGTCACTGAAAAATTAGTTAAGCATGATGGACCAACAGTGACCTATACAGGTGTTCCAGCTTTCTTTCTTGGTATCACTTCCTGTGTTCTTATTTAAACTCTGGCAAAGCCCATAGGTCAACACATGTATTTCTAAGTCTGTATTAGATTAAAAGCAAGCCTAGAGCTGCTGAAACGTTCAATTGCTTGCTATCAAACTCCAGATAATATTGCCCACTAGAATGAAAACATCATAATGTCTCTACAGTGGTAAGTATGTTACTAAGTATTTTTTGCTTACACCCTTAAATGCCTCTGGTTTCCTAAAATGATCATCTTAAACTACATTAAAATATTTTAAAAGGTGAAAAGTATATCAAAGGATTAGATTACTATTCATTCAAGCTGGAGAAAGAAAGTACTGAAATGAGGAAAACATGTCAGTGAAATACCTTATCCATTGAAAATCATCCTGATTCTTACAAATGAATTAACCTGCTACAGTAATTTTTTATAAATCCTTAGCCATGACACTTACAGTAGTTATGTGAGTATTTTTTGTTACATTGCTAAACTTTTAAAAATAACCTTTCTTCATCTCTCATGTTTTCTGCCCTGGCTACTTTTATTTATACCGTGTGATACTGAGCAAATATTTCTGTTTCAATGTTCTTCTGTCTACTCTAGAAAACTAGTAGATCTTTAAATAAAATAAAAGCCCTGGCAACTTATCTAAAAGCTCATTTGTTGTAAAGAGGGAAGAGAATCCAAACTGTACTCCTTTTCGCACCAAATATATTTTTATTTCTCAAACTTATTTTATGAGCATTTTGGTTCCAAACTGTGGCTCAGCCTTCTTGTGGAGAAATAAAAAGAGTGGACAAAACCAAGAAGAGCTTTCTGGGTCTGCACCAGATGAGCTAGAGCGTTTGCAGGGACAAATGTGAAAGGATGTAGGATGGTCGATGATTCAAAGTCGAAGAGCTGTTTTTGAAAGAGAGGAGAGAGGTTGCCCTTGGTGTCTCAATGGTGAGTAGCTAAACTCTTTGGAGAGGACTTTAAATGTCTCAAGTGTGGGTTTATTGAGGACAGGGACTTTTTCCATGCTCTTTCTGTCTCCCAGAGGGTAAAAAGGACAGGCTGTTTACAGGCCACTTCCACCCCTGCCCACCCCCAAACTTGTGAGCTACAAAGAACTATGTGGTACATGCTACTTTTTGTGGGTTTTTTTTTTTAATGATTGAGGTGCTAATTAAGGATGATT